>OZ010687.1:5784066-6376836 GCA_963932265.1 Thymelicus lineola | reverse complement strand
GGAAATGAAAAATAAACACGTTACGATGTCGCATGGCGCCGCTCGCCGCCATGGAGGCTGGCCCGCCAGGCAACATACGGCTACAAATTGAAACAACCACCTACAAATTATATAATGGATGGCCACATAAAGGGAGCGTGTACACTTGAATTAATTTTGTTCCTTGTTTCAATCTCCATGATTGAGTTTATTTTAAACTTATGAAGTTATGGACACGGTCTTGATTTTAATGGGTAGGTAGAAAGTAGTTATACTTAGTTTGTAAATTTTTTGTGGCGGCTTAAAACACTACATTATGAAAGTGTAGTTTGAATTTCGTAAAGTGTTTTCATCAAATATTTGGAATGAAAAGTTTTCATCCGTGTTCGTGTGTGTGGCCGTGTTCTATGGATTTCTTAATCATTTAAATATTTAAAAAGGTTTGAAGCCATAACTCCGAAATGAGTTGCTGAGCGAATGGTTCCAGATTCGATACTCAGCCCGCTATTTTTAGGGTTCCAAAGTAAAATCGGAGCCCTTATAGATTCGTCATGTCCGTTCGTCTGTCCGTCTGTCCGAAGCGAAGCGCCGCGCCGAGAACGTTAGTGCTAGAATGCTGAAATTAGGCATAGGTATACACATTTCTTAAAACTCCAAAGTCGTAGAATAAAATATTGAAAAACATTTTTTTGCAAAGTATCTCCCCTACAGGTAACGTGAGGATGAATTTTTTTCGCCGCGTACCTACCCTGTAGTGGAGTATCGTTTGAAAGAAAAGGTTTTCAAAAATATTGTGTCTTTTTAGACCATTCTTCGATTCAGGGATCCGTTTACGAAATATTTGGAGTATTGGAGTTGGACAAGTGAACAAATTCTCAAATAGCTCAGTTAGCATAAGTAGTTAATGAGTAATACCAAACAAACTTGCTACTTCAGAATTCTACATTGCACGTGGCCTTGCACGCACTTGCTCGGTTTTTTAAAATGAAAAATATTTCTCCTCCGTTATTAGTTATTTGTAAAATTGTTTTCAGACATCAAGAAAGCAGTGATAGCCGAGCGGTTAGAACGTTGGTCTCCCGTACCAAGGGGCCCGAGTCGAAATCCTGGCACGCACCTCTAATTTTCAAATATTATGTGCGTTACATTACAAGTTAATTTATCACTTGCTTCGGTGAACGAAAACAGCGTGAGGAAACCTGCACACCTGAGAGTTCTCAAGAAAGTTTTCAAAGGTGTGTGAAGTCTACCAATCCGCACTTGGCCAGCGTGATAGTCTATGGCCTATACCCCTCACATTGTGAGAGGAGACCCCGAGCCCAGCAGTGGGACAATTATGGGTTGTTGCTTTGCTTTTTTGCTTTGCTTTCAGACATTCGCAGAGGGACTCAACGAAAGATAGAAAGAACTCATCCCAACTGTTGAACAGATAGGTTGTGGACGATGAATACCATTATTTAAACAAGCATACATCGGTAAATATTCCTAGTCACACGTATTCATGAATATGGTAATACACTGCATCGAGGAAATGTTTTGCTATCCGTGCCTAATGTACCAAAAATCTAAAATCAATATAAACAACACACTCCAATGAGCATGTTCACACTCATTGAGTTAGGCTAACGGTTATTTGATAAATAAATTAATTGAGTAATATTATAATTTTGTGTGAGTTCATTCATCTTTGATAAATTATTTTCCACATGCCACAGGGTAAACGCGGCGAGTAATCGCCCCATCAAAATTAAAAGTCCTATTTAAGAAAGTGTTTTAGCCATATAAAAGGATTTCAAAAGCAGATTATTTTTTGCTAAACATACATACATAAATTACCTGAGTGTACTGGTAGGTATGTGGCTGATTGAGATTTGAAAATTAACAAAAATTGTGATTAAAAGCACCGCGTATGTTCTGTTACTTCGGCCTTTATTAGCAGTTCGAAAACTGAAGAAGGAGAAGAAAACAAAAATATTTCGTCATACAAAAACTGGGCTAGTGTTAT
This sequence comes from Thymelicus lineola, assembly GCA_963932265.1. NCBI lineage: Eukaryota > Metazoa > Arthropoda > Insecta > Lepidoptera > Hesperiidae > Thymelicus > Thymelicus lineola. The sequence continues at coordinate 6,374,852 of OZ010687.1, read as the reverse complement.
CCAGGCCACGCGCAATATAGGGTTCCAAAGTAGGAAGTTTATCGACTATTACTCATTAACTATGTTAACATAGTTAATACATGTTAACATAGTTAATACATGTTAACATAGTTAATACATGTTAACATAGCCGTGATAGTTTTCCTTGTAAATTCATAATGTAACCTATTTTTGAGATTTTTTCACTTATCTAACTCCAGCGGGGAACACTTGACCAACAGAAATTAGCACTTTTTAAAGCCAAATATTTCGCAAACGAACCATTAATTTGCAGAATGGCCTTAGGAAACCTAAATATTTTGAAAGACCTTTTCAACGATATCCCTCACAATGGGGTACGCAACAAAAAAAATATCCTCACGTTACCTGTAGGAGAGGTACCCTGAAAGAAAAACTATTTTCAATATTTTATTCCACGATTTTGTAGTTTTAATAAATATCCATGTCAAATTATAGCTTTCTAGTACTAAGGGTCTCGGCGCTTTGTCTCGGACGGACGGACGGATAACCCGAAATTATAAATTTGGAACCCTAAAAATGACCCATTGCTGGGTTGCCCTCTTCTCACAATGACTTCTCACAATTTAGGAATTGAACTGGATATAGTTACTATTAGATAGTATGATACAAAATGTTTAGTAACAGATATAAGGTGCACTTAAAGTTCTTTTAAATTGAAGCTACGAAAGTAAAAGAAAAGCAATTGAGGAAGTTTTACCAATTTGCTAGAACAAAGAGAGTTTCAATCAAAGTTGCAGGTAACATAAACTGAGAGAGTTGTCGGTACACCTTCGATAAACAGTCGACGACAAACTTGTCGGTTTGACGAACTGGTGGAACCAGGTTGACGTATCATGAACCCATGGTAAATTCGTAGTGTTTATGGCTTACAGTATTGATTTCTGACCTTAATCTGCTAACATAAACCATACGTTTTGATAGAAAATATAACATTAAACCCATAAAGGCGTGTGATACTGAATACTACCATGCATCTATTTATTAATACTTTCAAGTCCACTGCTGGACATAGGTCTCCCGTAACATAGGCCAATCTGATCGCTCTTGAGCGTTTTATGCCAATGGATATCTACTGTCTTCTTCAGTTCATCTCTTCTAAAGGTTTTAGTTAAAGTTTTTATACCTCGTTATATTCTAATCTCTACAAAAGAATTTAATGCTTTCTGAAATCCATGATATATTCTATACTATCATAGTTCTTTCACGTAACCTTATGAGCGTTACGTAGTTCATTAGTAGGTGATATACCAACCAAATGGTATCTAAGAAGGAAATACGCAAATTAATTTAATACCATTTACTCGCTGTGTTGCTAATCAATCGAATGATCCTGGTAATTAATTTGCTTTGACGTGTTCTCCGCTTTGATAAGAGGTCTCGATTAATTGGTTCAATCAATACCCGCCAAATAATATGATCGTCATTCGATAGATACTAAGCCGTCACAAGACACGTTATTGTACTAAGCTCAATAAATAATTTAATTATTATCATTGTATGGCCACTATTCAATTTTTGGGGTTTACCGTAAGTAAAGTTAGCCATTGATAGGTATCTAATTAGTTGTTATCATTAAACATAACATAATATAGTGTAGCTGAATATCTAGTTTATCAATTCCATTTAACATTTCAGGTAGATAATTATTATTCTAAACTCTATAATAAAAACAGTAACGTCAAGCAAGTTCATTGCAGAATTGCATTGAGTGTATTTTGGTAAATTAAAAATGTTTTCATTTTTATTAAATGAAATAAGTTTGCTTCAAGCGTTGGTTTTCAACGAAATTCCTGTTAGGAAAACAACAGACAAACAGTATAATAATCTAGTTACTAGAATGCAATGAAATGCGAAGAAGTTCCTATTTAAATACTACTCAACGGAAAGCTAGGAAGGAAAACTGCATAACGAGTTTCTGCATCAAAGCTGACGTTCCTTTGCTATTGCAAAAATTTTAATTGTCTGCCGATACACGAGATGAAAAATAAAAACCGCTCACAATGAGAAAATAATAGCGTGGATTAGCATTGCGTTCTTTATAAGAGCAAGAGAGATAGGAATGGAGCGCGTTCGCTTTGCAAGAATACTTTTAGATTCCTTTTCGAATCAATATTGTGACTGTTCAATTTATTGCATTATTCTTTTTACCCGACTACAGCGAAGCCAAAAGGAGGTAAATGATACAGATCGTATAGTAGAGTCACGTGGAGCAAGAGTGCGCAGTTTCTCTTAAGACCTCAGGAAAATAGAAAATAACAAAAGAAATAAAAGAAATTTGAGTCAGATTATTAATATATTTATTGTTTAACAATTTTAGAAAGTCTTATTAGCCCAATGTCATTTCTAACAATAACTAGAAATAAAATACAATCTTAATTTTAGTCGTATTGGGGCGGCTTAGAATACTAACCCCAATCCCACGCCAGATGGGCGTCGTAAGAGGCGACTAAATCCAGCCCGCTGGTGGTAGGGCCCTCGAGGGATTATATTGGTAATTATTGTATTTAATTGTAAATTAATACCATTACTTCTATTATTATTTCTCCATGGGGTTCGCCTGGATAGCTACCACTCTTGAGTATGAGTCAGCCGCCATACGACTCGTGTTCTGGCTGGGGGCTTAGGAGCCAGTTCTTTCTTTTTCTTCTCTCTTTCTTGGCCGGCAACGCATCAGTGATGCCTGTGGTATTGTTGATGTCCATAGGCGACGATAGCCACTTACCATCAGGTGGATTTTCAGCTCGTTTGCCGGCTATTTCCATAAAAAACAATCCAAATGCGTATCTACACTTAACCCAAAGTAGGGAAGAATGTGCGCAGTAGTGAGGTAAATTATGCACGCTACGCACACTTACTTGACTCTATGTAGAGGTATGATCATCTGTCCCTGTAGAAGCAGAATTTTTGAAGTGAAACTTCTTTAGAATCGTTGTGATTTCAAACCGGATGCAACGGAAAAACGACAGGTAAGAGACACAAATACAAAAATGTGTAGGATGAAGCCAGGAAAGAATGAGACAGAAATGTTCGTCAGTTAAAATAAATAAAAACGACTTCGCGACAGTAAAAATGCTAAGTTGTATTCATAGATGGCGCGAGGAATAAGATAGAAGATTCGTTTTATTGCTAGATAGATGGCGCTAGCTGCTCATTTTACTCTTCATATTATGTTAAGAGATGGCGTTAGTTACCACTGTTTTCTTTTTCTTATGTTCGTGGTCTTTTAAAAAGTGCTAAGTTGTATTCATAGATGGCGCGAGGAACAAGGTAGAAGATTCGATTTATTGTTTTTTCATCTCATTATCTTGAAACCAAAATTTTGGAAAGTTTAACTTCTACCACGTGTGAATTGCACACATTTTAATTTTTAATTAGCTGCTTATACTCAGAGAGAATGCAGAAACCTGACATAATAATATGTTTAGGACCGTAGCTTAGGTAGATAGGTGGTACTTATTCCGGTAAGAAATCTATTAATTAATATATATATATAGCACAGGGCTCTGTGGAGGTACTCATTCGTGTGTTCAGATCATCTCTACAAACTATGTATCAAAGAACACTTCAGTACTATGAACATAGATCTCTCTCTGTGGGCGTAATTATATGTCAGGACTGCCAGGATACTAAATATAACACACAATTCGACAGGCACAAGGATACTATTCGTTTATTGCCTGATAACACCCGATTTTATCAATTCAACGTTATTTAGTTATTCCTTTTATTTTCCTCTCAATCTGTCGTGTCTTCTTGACAGTTCCCTTTTTCTTAATTTTAAAGATTATTACGAACTTATTTTAGGCTGCACCGATACGGCCATACTGACAAGACACACGTCCTCGTGTGTGAATCGTACTAAATCGCGTCATATTTAACAAACGTTACATAAACAAGGATCTCCAAGAACAATTACGAATTTGGAATAATTATCCTGAGCCACGTACCATAGTCGCTTCAATTATCAAAAGTAATAACAAACATTCTCAATGATCTCGAGTAAGTCCTTCAATCTCCACGGCTTTCAAAGCCAACCAGCAATCTCCGTTGCTACCATACACATATCATACCAGAGCAAAACACGAATCGCACTTCGATCGTAATTGCCACTGGCTCTACAAAGTTACTGACTCGAGTTCCCATCTTATCTTATTCATCAGCAAAATCATTATTAATATCGACATCGACATCGACTGGTACATGACCTACAGACATTCTCATAAACTTTCCTTTACTTTACTGCCAAAGGTTACAACAAAGCTCTTTGTTGCCCGAAATCCCGCAAAAATAGCATCAGTTCATTTTTTAGCATTACCACTGCTTCGCAATGTGTTCTCGTTATGGAGAAGAAGCAGCGCAAGAAACTCCATAACAACACTTTTTTTGTTACGGAACTACCAAATTATTATTTGCACGATTTTAAAGTCTTTACGTCTCGCGTCGGTCGTTTGGTATGTCGCGGCATCGTCACCGAATCTAAGAATCTCGTCCGTTCCTCTCACTGATGCGGCCATCGCTGACGACTCACACGTCCTCGTGTGATCATTCTGTAAAGACAAAATCAGCACAGTATTTCGTTCATCTATTCTGACTTCATGAAGTGAGGGAAGTGTATGTGTGTGTATGTTTTGTGTGTGCTCGTAATCCCCGATAAAATTTCACAACTCCCATATCAACTATATTCAATAAACTCAATCATTCCTCAATAAATTTACGGAAGGGCGTTTAACCCTCTCGTCTCCGTATATACTGCTCAACTTTCGTTTTAAAGATAAGCCACAATTAACATAACGTCAAATTATAACATCAAAATCACCTTCAAGATATTTTTAATCGCTCTTATTAACCAGAATTAAGATACTTTTTGTTATTGTCTAACCAGTATTTACACAATTTAAGCAATATCCAACCTAGATTTGTACACTTAATGTCACAGTTCAACATACAGAAAAATGGCTGAAGGTTGATCATCATCATCTAATTATTTTTAAATCAACAAATTAATCACTTTGCTTGGTACACTTATATCACTGATCTCTCTCGGATCCACATACGCCTCACTCGAGCGTTCTCACACGGGACACGCCTTTTTTTTTGCGTTCCCAACCCAGTGTCACTAAGCATTGTTTTGGCCCAACTGCCTCAACACCATCATGCGAAATACTGCATTGATCTCTACTTTAACAGTTTGACCTTCAGACAATTTAAACAGTCACGGCTGTTACAGATAAAGAGCCCTTATTAAGCCAAGTTTAATACGAAGTCAACTAAGCATACTGGTTAAACAATTTATCTCATAACATAACAAGTTAGAACCCTACATATGACTGATTAGTCCGCAGCGTGGTTTATTAATTCATCGTTAAATTTCAATTCAGTCAACAAGTAATCATCAGCACCACATCAATTAATCGATTTACTTTTGCATTAATAAAAAGAAAGATATAAAGCTTGACGTCGAATCAACAACTAATCTCGTCATCATACCAACAAATCCTGTTTCAACATTTTGCCCTTTTTAGAATTTAAGAAACGGCACCGATCATTAGCGAGAAAGTAAGAAACACAATGATTTGAAATGGATTTTTGAATTTAGGATCCAACCTAATTTTACTGCATTCATTATATCTTATCACATTTATTCTAACGCTAATTTGATCATATCCCAATTTTATTTGTAGTACGAACTACGAATCAAACATAACATTCAAATTCAACTCTTTTAAAGTGAGTAAGTCTGTAAGAGAGTGGTCTGTAGTCAACACGACAGAAGAATGACATTTCATTTATTTTTCATCATATTTGTCGTCAGTTGTCACTTCGACAGATTTTAATACTTACGTCAAAACATGTGACATATCAAATCATAGGGATGGCAATTTTATAATAACCCAATCCCTATCAAAATATTGTCACAAAGTTATGTAGGCAAAACATGAAATGAAATAAAGTTACTATTTCAATATGCAGTTACTGTTGCTCATCAATTGAAGATAATAAGTTATCATTCAGTCTACTTTGCAACAATCTGCAATCATATACGCGATCATTGAAGTTCGCAGTAAAAGCGCTAAAGAGTTTCAACTACGTAGGAAACGCCAATGTTATATTCAAGGATTTTACATGACCATCTTAACACGTATGAAAAATAGAACGTAGTAATATAATGTAATGATAAGATTCATAATTATGCTAGAGTGACCACTTGGTTATATTACTTGACTCAGCGGCACGGATAGGTTAGTCGTTCTGATGCACTATATTATTTTACGTATAGTAAACCAGGAGATTACTTCATTTAGTACAATATACAATTGCATCTTTACCAACCCTATCATAATTATCTTAAGTTTTTGAGTATTGGGTTCTCTAAAGGTAAATGAAATGTTAACGATTGAAAGCTTTATGCCTATTAAGCCATGTAATTAGCGCGAAACACAGCGCTCACAACTAGGGCATGCAATTATCCGGCTCAATTTAGTATCCGGATATTTCGAATAGCTCCTAATCATTATCCGGATATATTCGGATAATACGAATAATTCGAATAATACTTTTAGAAGGTAAAATACAAATAATTTATGAATACAATCAATATTTTTATTACGAAAGTCGTTCAAAATTTTATTCAAAACCCAATACTTTTTGTCAGCACGCTGCTAAGCTTCATCCTAGAGTCGCATCTAGTCATAAACTAATTAGCAATGTTCTTAGGGTAATTTCTACACGTATATTTTTCAATCACATCACATCGAGCTAGTACCGTCTTCTCTTGAAAGCTAACACACCTCAAGGTTTTCGACCTGGGTACCAGCATCATGGCGAACCCTCAAGGAGGAATCCTCATCCATCCACGCTGCAAGGCATAGGATCCGTTGGTGCAAGATGGTGCTGGAAGGATAGTGATCCGTTGAGGAGGTCATGACCCCCAGCACTGTGAACATCGACGCAAGGAGGATTACCATAGAACTGCTCGATTTATGAACTAAATTTTTAAGCTATGCTGTAAATACAGTGAGCTTGTAGAGCGGCATGTGGATTCTCCAGAACCATTTCTACTTTAGGGGCTAGGCTGAGCACCGCGAGCGAGTGCCCAAACGATCCCTTTTTAACCGACTTCAAAAAAAGGAGGAGGTTCTCAATTCAACTGTATTTTTTTATGTTTGTTACCTCGGAACTTTCGACTGGGTGAACCGATTTTGATGATTTTTTTTTAATCAAAAGCTGGTGCTTTTCATGTGGTGCGCGACGAATGGTCGAATATCTCAATATCACGCCAGCCGATTTCGATGATTCTTTTTTTTATTATTATTGGAAAGGATGTACTTCATATGAAGTCGGTCTTTTTGTTACATTTTTTCTATTAAATCCGTCGTAGAAATGTTACTTTTTTACACAAATAAGTTAATGCTTGACAACAATCCCACCTGATGGTAAGTGGAGATGTGGTCCAGGGTGGTGAGTACATTAACTTAGTAAAAGCCTAATCACTCTTTCATTATAGTCAGTCATAGACAGGCGGGAACGCCGTCGCAGGCAAGTTATTCCAGTCCTTGGCGGTGTGTATAACGAATGACGTGGCAAACCACCTCGTCCTTATTGGCGGGATGTTCACGACAAAAGGGTGGATAGCCGTCGTGCGTCACGTCGTTCAACGGAGAAATGGAGATGGAGGAATATATCAAACAATTCCTGTGCACACTCTCCAAAATGTCCCCTGCAGAAAACCGAGAGGCTGGCTTCTCTGCGCCTGTGCTCGAGGCTTTGCAGATTGGTCTCAACCAAATCTGGGTCACCAATGAGCCTCTTCGCACGCCTCTCCAACGAGTCCAAGGCAGAAAGATTTGGCTGCACCTGCCCAAATGTGCGAACAGTACTCCATACACGGCCGAACCTGAGCTTTATACAAGGTTAAGAGTTGCCTCGATGTGAAGTACCGCCGCATCTTTGTAAAGACACCAAGTTTCTTTGCAGCAGCCTTAGCCTTGGTATCAATGAACCACCCAAACTTGAGTTTCAAGGATATATCAACTCCTAACAACTGAAGGCAGTTGGTATAATCCAAGGATACATTCCGAAAAGTAGGAGCCAAGGTAAGCGGGCTCCTCTTGGCGGTGAATAGATATAGAATTGGCGTCTGCGTTTTAGTGGCGTTGAATCTCACAAGATTGGCTTCGCCCCACTCGGACACAGCCCGAAGTGTGAGATTCATACGAGCAACCATGGCCTCTCTTTCAGACTGAATTACGTCCCGACTGGCTCTGTAACTTGGTAGGTATCTCTCTACCATTGTGCTATCGTCCGCGTACCCATAAATACCGAGCATAAGCAGGTCATTTATATGCAGCAGAAAAAGAGTGGCGGTGAGAATGGACCCCTGAGGAACTCCGGCATTTGTAGCCATCGTTCTCGATGAACAACCATCGACTACAACGCGGAAAGACCGGTCGCTCAGGAAGTCGTTTACCCAGTGGATAAGGCCAGGGGATATGCCGTAAGCTGGAAGCTTGCTTAGAAGTCTGGCGTGCCAGACCTTATCGAAGGCCTTCGAGACGTCAAGGGAGACAGCAAATGCATTTTTCTCGAGGGCCTACCAAAATTTTATTGAATTTGCGGAAATTACTAGAACATGATTTGGACGCTTCTTGAATGTATTGTGAAGAATTATCGAGCTGCCATTATTTGTATTTTATAAGTTATCTTATAAAAATTATATCTATGCGGGTTTTTAACTAATTTGTTTTTTGGCATTTAGTCGTATTTTATATTATTGGAAGCTAATAGACTATCTATTTTGTGATTATAAAGTTTAAAATGTTACATCTTGGTCCTCTAAATATATTTCAATAAAAAAAAACATATGAAAAAACTAAAAATTTAGTATTCGTTTTGTTCGAATTATCCGGATAGTAACAAGCCCAATATCCGGATTTAAAATTCGACGGATATCCGGATATTTCGAATATTCGAATATCCGGATAGTAAGCCCTACTCACAACAGCAGCGCCGGTAGGTGCATCAACAACCCGTTGCAATTTGGAAGAAACCAGCCCCGCTCCACACTCGCAGCAAATAGATACACAGATTCAAATCTCGCCGTTTTTCTTTAGCTGAAAAATTTAAGATAGGTTACTTTCAGTTGCATGATATCAAACATCATATTCACTGTGGCTACTCATCTTGCATTCCTTTTGTGAAAAACCTGAAACCAAATTCTCATTTCCATTTATTTCTCGGATTTTTAAATAAAGCCCAACTTTAGTATCACACTTCATGATCTCATCATCTCCTTTATGTTTGATTGATTTTGTATCGTATCCCTTTGTAAAATTTTCCTTCAAGCTTATTTCAAATGTCATTCAAACTTCATTTATTTTCTGAAATTTACTTCTCAAATTCTCATGAAAATTATCACACCATCTGGGTTTATCCCACGCCTGATATAGCACAGGGCTCTGTGGAGGTACTCATTCGTGTGTTCAGATCATCTCTACAAACTATGTATCAAAGAACACTTCAGTACTATGAACATAGATCTCTCTCTGTGGGCGTAATTATATGTCAGGACTGCCAGGATACTAAATAAAACACACAATTCGACAGGCACAAGGATACTATTCGTTTATTGCCTGATAACACCCGATTTTATGAATTCAACGTTATTTAGTTATTCCTTTTATTTTCGATACTCTCAATCTGTCTGTCTTCTTGACAGTTCCCTTTTTCTTAATTTTAAAGATTATTACGAACTTATTTTAGGCTGCACCGATATATATATAAAAACATGTTGATTTAAAATTACCTAACTCAGACAATATTGCTAAAGAATAGCAAAGCAAAGCAAATATTGCTAAATTTTATTAAAATATTTTTTAATTTTTGTCCAGACTTTTTGAAGTTTTGTCCAGATATTTCAGTCTTGACATCTAGTAAACCTGAGACTTAAAGCCGTAGTTTTCTCACCTTTCTGACCGGTATATGAGCTACCAACAACAGATGTTTAACGAACTCCTCCAAGTAAGCGAACTCATTACGCGTCTTCGCCAGCTCCTTGAAGAGTGTGATACAGTCCTGTATCGTCATGTTTGCGCCCAGCAACAGGTTCTGGTCAAACTCATACTGCTTCAAGGACTTCACGTCGCGAATTTCGATGATGATTCGTGGAAAATCCCAAGTAATCCCAAGAATACCTGCACAGTAAATCTGTGGAATTAATCAGATGAAGTGGTGCTTATGTTGAATCTATACTAATATTGTAAAGAGGAAAGATTTGATTGTTTGCATTGAATAGGCTCCGAAACTACCGAACCGATTTAAAAAATTCTTTCACTGTTGGGAAGCTATACTATCCCCGGGTGACATAAGCTATATTATACAATTTTTTTTAAACTATTTTTCCCGAAGCGAAGGGAGGGCGATTTCCTAGTTAACTATAAAAAATAAATGGATAGTACACGAAATAATAAAGCAAGATATCTCATTAGATACGCGAGTAACTTTTAAGCGATATTATGAGCATAACGCATAAAGTGCACGTATGAAGGAAACAAATTTAGCAACTTAGTACAATTATGTGCGCTCCAATAAGTCATTGAGAGTTCCTTCTACACTCGAGCATACTCGACTAATCTGCTAGCCGTACCGGGTTCACTCGGCTAACGACTAGGTACTAACGAGCTGGCACTTTGCTTGTAAAGACTATTTATGATTCAATGTATTCATGTAATTTATAATGCGTTAAAATTACATTGAAGTATTATTACTAGCGTGTAGAACCGACACCGCGAACACCATGTATGTCCCAATGCATTGGCGCCACGTGGCTTCAATCTTCAATGGATTCGTTCGATTTTGAAAGGAGAACCGGGGCTCAATTTTGAAAATCGAACCTTCCGGGCGGGGCACAGATTTTGTTGGAGATGTCTGTTCTATGTCATTATACTTCAATGTAAAACTACAAGATTTTATCAATGTATGCCATTAAAAGAGTTTGTGAGTATAACTACCAGCTGTTGTACACCAGTCTTATTTTCTTCAAACATTGAAAAGACTGTAAAGATGTACCTACTTAAAGATAAAAATATGACATGTGTGGTTCAAACGAGAAATACGTTTATATCTCTTGAGAATTAGCACCCACACAATACCTCATAGGTATCCATAGATATCTATCAAATGAATGTCTACCCCATTTAGAAAACGAACCCAGGACTGCCCGGAAAGCAAGATGACAACAATCTTTTAATTATTAATAAGGTTGAAAGACGCTAAAGTACACTCGTAGAAAAACAATCATAGAATCTCTTCTTAAGATCTAAAAGTCACTTTACTGAAGTATTTAAACATTAATTAAATAAGTCAACGTCTTAACACTTAAAAGTTCTAGCAAAGGCGTTCTTTCCACACTCTCGAGTCTAAGTACCAATCCCCTTAGAAATGCTTGCAAGGTAGGGTTGTAACGAGATAGTGGCCGTGAGCTGTGCATTAAAATTAACTTTTCCATTTTGTCCGCCTCTTAAACCCCTTATGTACCCTATTAATCCTGAATACGGATATTACGAACGTGGATTTAAGTGCGTTTCCACTGCTCGCTACGCACCTACGTAATTTATCCAGACGTCCATTCAAAGGTGAATTGACTGGTGTTTCGTTCAAAATTTATTTAAATAACGAGGTGTTTTCTTTGTGGGAAATATGTATTATCCTGTTGCCTATGTTATATTTGTTCTGAATATGACATGTTCAATCAACCAATTCATGACTGCGATGTAGCTTTCACAATGATTTAGGTAACTGTTCATTTGGTACGCGGTGATTCTGTTCCGGTGAGATCATTATTATTATCCTTATCATTAAACCTATTATGGTTAAATAATTATCGATACTATTGGTTATGTTTAATCAATTGAACATATTTATTAATGAAGCATTTATTACGGTTAATTTATTTTATAATTAATCACGGAATGAGCCGCAAGTTCGATTCTATGGACAGTTCATTGTAAAACTCATGTAATTTTATTGAAATACACAAAAGATCTGAGAACAAAGATTCATCTCTCATAGGATTTACCTCTCACGGGAATCAAACTTTTATCAGTCAAGTCTAAAGACTGTCAGTCTGCTACTGTCTACTACAGAGTCGTAAATGTGCATCATGAAAGACTATCTTAATATTTCTATCTCTTTACGTAGAAGTTCCCTTAATCGCAATATGATAGGTTCCTCGTTTCTTATGTATTTGTAATCTCGGAATCTATTAGCTCAGTAATGGAGAAATAATTACCGAAACAGCTGCCGATAGCAAACCGTGTAATGTATAAACATTTTTCCTTTATTCAGGGACCATTCTTTCCTAAAGACAATAATATAGAGCTGCATTGTGTTTATTTTATACCGCTTTTATAGTGAATACCTACATATTATGTATATCTTCAAGAATAAAGAAGGACAGAAAAGAAATAAAATAGTAACGCAATAAAATGAAACAGTAAAACAACAGTTTTTATTGTTCAACAAAATATACAATAATATTTATTTTTATCCGAACTAGACCCATTTAAGGGGGAAAGTTATGATCTTCATGATTCCTCTCTAAATCAGCCAGTGAAAGTTGCTCACATTACATCTTTACCTGAAGCTGATCTGATACTACATACATACATAATACAGGGTGTGCATCTGGACTGAGGGCCCACTTTTTGGCTACACTTTTACAGGTTGGCTAGGCGAGGAAACTCCTTAACTATGCTAGTTACAATTTTTTTCTTTAGTACCTAGATCCTAGATACACTATAAAACCATTTTTTAGGGTTCCGAAGTAAAATCGAAACCCTTATAGTTTCGTCATGTCCGTCCGTAGCCGTACGTTTGACTGTACTGTACATCTGTCTGTCCGTCTGTCCGAAACAAAGTGCCGAGATTGAAGAGAAGTGTTAGAAAGCTGTAATTTGGCATGGATATACAATACAATACAATATTCTTTATTGTGCACACTAGAAGTACATAAAATATTACAATTTTAGTATTATTAGACACAATAGGCGGTCTTATCGCGATTTCTACCAGACAACCAAGGGTAGAGGACACACACGTTCAAGAAATGCGATATATATATTTATTTCGATATCATTGCGATATCATATTTATAAATATGAAAGTTTGTGAAGATGTTTGAATGTTTGGATGTTTGTTCCTTAATCACACCACAACTACTTAACCGATTTGGCTGAAATTTGGAATAGAGATAGCCTATACACTGGATTAACACATAGATTACTTTTTATCCCGGAACAGTTCAGGGTTCGCGTGGGATTTGTAAAAAAAGATCTTTACTGCGGGCAAAGCCGCGGGAAATAGCTAGTGAGTAATAGTCGATAAACTTACTAATTCGGAACCCTAAATTGCACGTGGCCTGACACGCACTTGCCCGGTTTTTTAGTTTTTAACTAAGTATAACTTGATTTAAATTGACAATGTCGTCCGCGTAGCACGTTGCAAAAGCCAACAAGAGAATTCTGCGACAAACCAATGTTTTTTACAATGTTGCATTCAGCTCTCAGTGACGTTATGTTCTTAGTTCTCCCAACATTCTTGTTTTATTCAAGAACCCAACTTTTTAATGTTACTGTCCTTATACTGACTATTTCTAAGGAAAAGCGAGTTTTGTATTCACGACAATCGGTAAGAAATGTGTCTTACTTATATTCTAGGTCTGTAGGAGCAACATTGCAATATGAATGACCATAAATATTAATGGTTTATCTAGGTGGCAAGAAAACTTCCGTATTTTTGAAGCGTGTCCTACGCTCGGAATCCGCGCGTTACTTGCTGCAAACGCGATCGAACGAGGAAACGCTTCGTCCGCCTTGTGGATCTGCTCATTTGTTGGCCCTTTACATAAAAAGAAAACTATTTAACAATTCTGCGCTCCAGAAAGCAATAAAGGCTACGTTAATTGTTGTTCATATGTTTGTTACGTTTACTTTAACATTGTTTGATATTCATGTTCATCTAGTATAGACTATACTTTTTTAAAGCCACGATTTACTAATTCTAAAATCAAAAATGTCATGAGTTCAGTGAAACACGGTACAATTCTAAGTAAAAATTTATTTAAACGTGTCATAACGCGTCCTAGAGCAGGAAGTCTCACTAACGTTTGGGCCGAGTTTAATACAAAAAGCTCACTCTTGTATTCAGGACGCAAACAAATATCCGTGCATCGCGCAAGCAGTCGCAGGCCAGACAATTATTTATAGTCGGTATAAATTGAGTGACATGGGACTGTAAAGGAGCCAGCTTAATAAATCAGACGGTTAGCTTACAGAATTGTTCAGTCCACATAACACGGATGCAAGATAAATACGGTACCTATGTTCTGCGGGTAAATAAAACTGTGTTAACTTTTCATTTCATGATGAGGAATTGCTAAATAGCATCGTGGAAGATCCTTCTTTGCTAAACAACAGTCTGTATTTTAAATTGTCCTTTTGACGTGATAACGTCTTATGAATCGATGAACCTTGCACCTGCACGCACGAAAAAGTGTCACGTTCCGCCTGAGCCTGAGCGTGCAAGCGAGATCGCGGAACAAACGATAGAGAGGCACGATCGGCCCAAGCGTTGGCTTGTTACACATTTATTTATCTTCTCGCGTAACGTCAGAGCTAGCAGTTCGAATAGTTCTGCTACTGGAACGCCTGTAACTGCTTCTTTGTATTATACAAAATAATGATAATTCAGTGATAATAAAATTCAATTCGATTCATAAAAGTATGCAATTTTTCATCAATGTTTCTTTATGACGTTATCACGTAAAACTATCGTCCGTAAACCGACTTTAGAGACAACCAATTTTTTCTGTGGGTTAAAAAGTTAAAAAGAAATGACCTAATAAAATCTATACAGTTGAGTGAATGAAATTAAAACGTACATATTAACTATGTACATTTCTTCTTGTAGACTATCTATCCCATAATCCAATTCATTTACATGATGTCTTATTAGCTTATTTTAAAAGATAACCAAGAAGACGTTACACTTGTACCTTCAAACTAAATGAAAAATCCCACAGTATCAGAAATCATTGGTTCAATAACATAAGAAACCAATATGATCCCTTAATATTATTGGCCCTTAAAGTTTATCGAAGGATTTCGTCTAATACGAAATAAAAGCTTTCGAAGCATTT
The DNA here is from genome assembly GCA_963932265.1 of Thymelicus lineola. Lineage (NCBI taxonomy): Eukaryota > Metazoa > Arthropoda > Insecta > Lepidoptera > Hesperiidae > Thymelicus > Thymelicus lineola. The sequence continues at coordinate 6,359,638 of OZ010687.1, read as the reverse complement.
GACGACTGCGGTCGATTCGACTGTGGTCGACCATTGTCCAATTTTACAGGAGACCGATAACTTGGCAGTTCAATTGTATGGAAGTAAGTGGACAGCTATCTCTGGAGCAACTCGGGTATTTCAAATAATGAAATAAAGATAACAGTAACAATCTAATATAATACAATTCGTTGGGGCTCTGGGCTGTATTAAGTTGCTTGTAGTTAATTGACAATAATTAGGGGTACGTTTAATTTTAGGTTTGTCTATTATTATTACTGTTTGTAAGATTTCTATTAAAGTTTAAAATTTTGACTGATCTTGAGGTTGTGATGTAAAAACGAATGAATATGTAATAGTTTAAGAAAGAGAGAGATGTAGTCCAGGGTCGATAATTTTTGAAAACAAAAAAAATTATAATAGGATGAAACCTATTGCAAAAGGAAGAGAATATAACAAAAAATAAAGGAAAAATAATTTACGGGCGATCTGAGGTCGGGAAGTGGGGGGGAGGGGGGGTTTAAGGGTAAAAAACGGTTTTTCTCGATTTCCGGCAAAACTAAAAGTCCTATCGAAAAAAGTCAAATGGAAAAGTTGTAGATAATAAAAAGATCTAAAACTTTTGTATTTACACTTTTTTCACATAACCTCAAAATTTATGTGAAAAATTCAAAAAACCAAGTTTTTGGTTTTTTATTTTTATCTTTTACAAAAATTTTTTTTTTTAACGAAATTTTGTGAAAACTTACCTTTCTATGTCCCAAACATACTGTAATTTTTTTGATTTAAAATATTTATTTTTTCACCTTCTTGACTTAATATCGAAAAATCACCCTAATTTTCAATCGAAAATTCACCTGTCAAAATATCCGCTTTTTTAAAAAAATCTGTGAGCTTTTTATTTGCTAAAATCTCTACTTTCTGATGGTATAAAAAAGATATACACTACTATGGTAAATTTTCTCAGAAAATGCAATGAAACGACAACTATTTTCACAAAAATTATTCGAGTTCGAGTTTTTAAATATATATTTTTAATATTTATGTACAATTTTGAGCCATTTATTAAAATTTACACTTTAATTAATCGAAAAAACGTCAAAATCCATGTTAAATTAATAAATTAATAAGTAAAAAAATTACAAATCCATAAAGATTGCAAGAAACATGCAAAAATAGTTGTCGTTTCATTGCATTTTCTGAGAAAATTTACCATAGTAGTGTGTATCTTTTTTATACCATCAGAAAGTAGAGATTTTAGCAAATAAAAAGCTCACAGATTTTTTTAAAAAAGCGGATATTTTGGCAGGTGAATTTTCGATTGAAAATTAGGGTGATTTTTCGATATTAAGTCAAAATAAGGTGAAAAAATAAATATTTTAAATCAAAAAAATTACAGTATGTTTGGGACATAGAAAGGTAAGTTTTCACAAAATTTCGTTAAAAAAAAAAATTTTTGTAAAAGATAAAAATAAAAAACCAAAAACTTGGTTTTTTGAATTTTTCACATAAATTTTGAGGTTATGTGAAAAAAGTGTAAATACAAAAGTTTTAGATCTTTTTATTATCTACAACTTTTCCATTTGACTTTTTTCGATAGGACTTTTAGTTTTGCCGGAAATCGAGAAAAACCGTTTTTTACCCTTAAACCCCCCCTCCCCTTCCCAACCTCAGATCGCCCGTAAATTATTTTTCCTTTCATTTTTATCATATTTCCCTCCTTTTCTAATGGGTTTCATTCTATTATATTTTTTTTTCACTTTTCATTATTTTTAAAGGCTTCTACCCTGGTCTAATGTGTACGTAACAATGTTTGTACTACAATACAATAACAATATGTAATATGCTTTTAGCATTAAGTCCGCCTTCTGTTCCTATACGTATTGTAAGGTACAAAAAGGTTAAATAAAATAAAATAAATAAATAAATAAATAACAAATTTTCGAACAAAGGATTGATTACAATGATCTTTAAATCATCAACCAATATAATTTTGTTATAGAGTTTCTTCTTCTTCTTCTAGCATCGTATTCTTCATTACTGAAGGTCGTGTCCAGAATGAAAGTCCTTCAAAGTTTTTATAATTTGGCTCCATTCTCCTCGTTCTTCGGCTTTCTTCAGAGCAGATGTTATCGAGAGACCAGTGAGTGCGGTTACTTGGTCACTCCAACGGCTAGGTGATCGGCCGCGGGGTCGTTTCCCTTCGACCTTGCCTACCACCATCAACTTGTCGATATCGTCTGGCTGGCGGCGGGAAATGTGACCAAAATACCCCAGTATCCGTTGGTAGCACACAGTTGAGAGTCTAGTTTTGATTCGGAGCTGATTGAGTATAGACTTATTCGTCCTCTTGGCGGTCCATGGTATTCGAAGCATCCTTCTCCAACACCACATCTCGAAAGCGTCTATTTTCTTTCAGTCCTTAGCTCTAATCTTCCACGATTCCGATGCATAGAGAAAGATGGAAAATACCAGAGTACGGACTAGTCTGGTCTTCGTAACATTGGAGATCTTTTGATCTTGCCATATGCGGGTAAGTTTGCTCATAGCGTTTTTGGCCATTTGTGTCCTTCTCTGGATTTCCCTCTCGCATCCTCCTTGATCAGAGAGCAACGATCCGAGGTATACAAATTCCCTGACAAATTCGAGATCTGAGAGTTCTCCGGTCCGGGAAAGCTGAACAGTTCTGTCAATGACCATTACTTTAGTCCTTGACTTGTTAATGGTGAGTCCGACTAGTTCGCTCTCATACTCTACCCTGCGGAAAAGGTCAGCAAGTTCTGTCTCGTTCTCGTTATAGAGTTTAATGGTCGTAGCGCACATATCAACTCGGAAAGGGATCGGCACCGGATCGCTTCGCCGTCAACCTAACGTAAGCGCGTTATAACCGACCAACAGCTCCAAATCGACTCGGCTACGGCTAGGCGACGCCGCGCTTACGGCTCGCCGGCCGCTGGTTGACGGAATGAATGACAGCAGTTCGCCGACGCAGCGGTAGCCGCGGCGCGGGGCGCGCACGAGGAAACGGAAAGTCGAAGGATAGCGTACGGTGAGACGTAAGCGCGGGTACGGCAAGTCGTCCAAGCACCGTACCGCGGTTCGTGAGCTTGTCTCGAGGCGAGGCGATTACGTTACGAATCCGATAAGTGTGCTTTACAGTAGGGAGTTTCATACAAAGAATACTGACATGCAAGAGTTGATACGTTTACGTTCCGTTTACGAGTTGATATGTGTGCTACGACCATTATACAACATTATTAGATGAAGTTGAAAAACAATATGGTCTGGTTTCCAATCCATTACAGTCTCTAATGAATCCTTCCTATATTCAATAGCAAAATTAGAAAAAAAAAAAAAGTTATATTATACATTGATTTAAATTCTCACATTTTACTCACATTTCAGTCACTCATTGTGCCTTAAATATAATTTATTAACTTTTTGCATGCGGTGTTTGCCTGTAATAGGTTGTGCACGTAGTTTAAGATTATTAAAATTTGTTCATTGTCATATAATCGTGTAACAATTGTTGGTAAACCAAATAAATAAATAAATAAATAAATATTGGAAGGCGAGACTGAAAGTCTACTTCAGTTGGTAGTTTTATTTCTGTAACATTGTTACTTAAACCTCAAGTACCTACTAATAAGATTAATAATTAATCTATTTTACTTTCCATAATGAAACCATAACTTACATTACATAACTTTTATAAGCATTACTTAGGTAACAAATAAAATCAATATTGTCTTTTCCTTATTAAAATCTAAATGTAATTTTTTTATGTTATAACACGGAAATATCGTAACGGAAGTGTGTACAAAAACCAACCGTCTTTTCATTCCCCACATTAAAGCTACTTCTTGGGAATAAAGATTGTCTCAGTGAAATGGCAGATTGTCCCGCCACAAAGTTGGGCTATTATGACGGACAAAAATTGTTGGACAAAGTTCGCCAAGTTGGGAACTAACGGTCCTCGTTATTGCCGTAGTTGGGCAATATTTTTGTCGCGGGCAGACACGCAGTTTCTTGTTATAACAAACTATTGTACGGGAATTAGCGCTGTTATTATAGCGACGTTGATTGTTGTTGATATTTTTTGTGGGAGTGTTGATATGATTGATGCCGTTTCTAAGTTTCTGTTGAGATCCGCTAATGTGTTTTGTTTTTGTTTTTCATCAATTTGGGCAACTTTATATTTCTTTAATACCTGCTTATTGAACATAGAAGATTAACAAATTTAACTGTTAATTCTACTGTAACTTTAACATAAAAAAACGGGCAAGTGCGTGTCAGGCTACGCGCAATGTAGGATTCCAAAATAGTATGTTTATCGACTATTATTCATTAACTACTTATTTCATTTATTTTATTTTTCTTTATTCGGGACACATACAGTATCTTATATCTGCAATACTAACACAATATATTATATTTTACACCATTTATTAGTTTCCGCATAATATAAATCTAATTTTGTTTGCTTCTTTACAACAACACAAGAAAAAAAACGTTATGCTAACATAGCCGTGATAGTTTTAAATTGATCATAATTATAACCAATTTTTGAGAATTTTTTCACTTATTATACGGCGCATACTTCCACATTGGTTTTTGTAACGATATAACTCTCAACCAATTGATAGAAAGTACATACCATGAGAGGTTAAGTAATGAACGAGCATGCACAAAGCCTGTCAAGGGCAGATATAATGAAATGTTTTGTTATCGTATGCCTCCTCTATACTTATAGGTAGTCGTAGTCATATTAAATTGAGTTAGTTACTGGATTTTCAGGTGGTATAATATCAGTTCTTAAAAGATGACTTTAAATGGAGGAAAGATGGAGAAATTTAACCTTAGAAAAAATATGTTGTTGCGAAAAATATAAGTTTCTGATGAAATAATATTTTAATAGCACGTAAAACAAGTGAAGAACAGGCGGGATAACAAACAAGTGAATTAATTTGATGCAATTTTATCCAGGAGGCTGCTTGCCCACAGAGAGCCCAATTTATCTACCAATTTAGTTGCCAGCTTAGTTTCAGGCCATTAATTTCGTCTGAGTTATAGTACAATCTGGAGTAAATTTATCAACATGATTTGAATATATTAGTTTAGCCAATAACACATAGCTTTGGCTCATCGACATACATTTTTGAGAGCTACAACCAATGATTTTATAAGTAAAAAAGAGGTAGATATGTCACTAGCGCGCCGAAGATGAAGATCGAAAGAGAGGTCAATTGTCAAACCTCTGTTTGATCGTAGTCTCTCTGTCGTAAGTGTGTCATAAGTGCTTGAGAATGAGATTTGACATACAACGTTAAAATGCCTTCGTGTATTATTGTATTGTGATTGGTGTAGTGAAACAAAAGATAAACGTGTGTGTTGTAGCTCTTTTCAGAACAGATTTTTTGGTTGATTTGTAAGGGCATTACGTATCTATATTTTTTTAAACATCATTGGCTACAACCGTGAAATAAGTTTCTGTAATCTTGAGCAAGCATGTTATGTAATTTTCATTAAAACAACTTCGAAATTACGAAAGGCTATAAAAAAATAGCATGACCATGATCACACTTTATTGATTGTCATAAAGCCTTTAGTAATTCCATTTGTATTGCACGATCGCAAACACTTATTATGCTTATTGCATCCGATTAATGACAAAGTAATTTTCATTGGCGAACGGGTTAAATACAAATCGGGCCAATTTGCACTCTGTATCAATTTATGACGCATTACGGGTTTAATTGGTGGGACACTGAATACTTCATTATTTAAAAATAATGTTCTTATTTAATGTAAATATTTCATAAACAAGCAAACATGGTATTGACGACAATCACGTCCAAGGAACGTTCTAAGGCTGTTTTTCGAATTTCGATAATAATATGAAAACTTAATCGAAATGGCTATTCTGATACGGCTACTGGCTATTACTTTTAATTCTAAGACCTTTCAAAGGACTTGTTACTTTGTTAAACAAGGGATGTGGTCCAGCCAGGTCCCTCTTGTTAGAGCTTAATGGCCGATACAAAATCAGCCAACTTTACCTCGACTGAAGCAGATGTGATAATATGTAGATATCATAGGTAGTTCTTTACAAGTCTCGTACACTGTAATATTATCTGGGTAAGAACCAATATTAATATTCGAACCTATCCCAATAAAGTCCAACTTTATTTTTTATTAACTCCGTAATATTATTACTGGTAGTATTATTTTTCCGTTAAGCCTGCCGTGCTCGTTATCGGCTTCTTGCTTGAGTTAGCTGTCGAACAGCTCGACACCGCGTCGTGCTGGGGGATTGAAAGCCAGTACTTTCTTTTTTCTTGGCAACGCATCGGTAGAGCGTTTGGTGTTACTGACGTTTATGTGTGAAGGTAATCACATACCATCTAACTTACTTGAATATAAATGTCACATACTTTCTTTAAAAAAAGCGACCTATTCTAGATTTGTTAACAGTGACCCTTGCGTTCCTGTTAACGCTTAAAAACGTTAAACTTACTCGTATCCATATACAATGTGACCATTATGGACGGACGGTTATTTAATTGGCGGGCCCGAGGTGCCTGCTATCCGCCATCGTTGTCCTTTTATAATAGCTATGACGTGACCCGGAAGGGTTTACTCTCGTACTAATTGAAATTCAAAATATTTAATGCTCTATTTGCTTTGCGATGTACGTGGGGGTGGTTGGATGTTGTCTTATGCATCCTAGCAAATTTTATTTTATTTTTGTACAGATAATTAAATGTTATTTGAGACTGCATAAATTTTTAGCAATTTTAACAGTCAAAATGGTTGACGTTCAAAAAATGTGAATCTAAATTCACTGTCTTTTTATTAGGTTCATGTGAATTTTATATTCCAGACGTACGGTAGTTAAAATAACAAAGCGTTATTGAAATATTTTGTGAATTTTACTATGACACCTAGAATATATTTGTAGAATTTCAATTCATTAAAATTTATTAATTGTTATATGGTATTTATTGTTAAGAACAGCAATAACCATACTTTTTTCTCATACAGTTAAAAAAGTGTTACTTTTTTCTTACCACAATAATAAAATCCTGTAACGCAATAAACAATACCACTGAAACTGAAATCTATTTCTTTCAAAAAAGGGATCTAATAAAATGTATTGTACCGAAGAACAAAAACGGGTTAGAATTCCCTAAAGTACGCTGGCCAGGCTTAAAGTGAGTCGTCGGCAAGCAAAACAGGGGTCCGTTCATCTCATTGACGCCCCGATCACGCTCTCACTTTGTTAAGAAAACATCACTGCCTTTGATATGGGAAAAGGCGATTTTTTAATGCATACATTGAAGGGAATTATTGATGGTTCAGCCACCGCGGCTCGAGTTTGGCCTTTCCAATTTTAAGCTCATGTTTGTAGCTGTTACATTCAACTGATTTTACTGCCGAGTACTACACTTTTTTGTACAAGTAGGTATTCTATGTATCTGGATCGAAGTTTCGATATGAAAGACAAACATCGTAACTAACTGGTCTAATCACTACATTAAAATCACATACTAGATTAGGTATTATTGTATAATAATTAAAAAAAATGTTGCAAAATTTATTTTATTAAACGCATTTAACTCTGTTAAGATAAGGCATTGTTACTGGTTTATTCATAAAACAGTAATCGAAGATATAGAGACTCACTCCCATCTTCTCCTTAGCATCCAACTTCGCTATAACTTTTGCGACCTCTGACGAGTTATATGCCCCTAATAAAATCTCCCGCATTCAACAAGAAGCTACATAAAACTTGGCCAATTTTTCAAACGAGTCACAAAAGTGCCGCATTCTGATGAATTTACGTTTCGATTTCCGAATTCCTTATCCTTCATTCATTAGCAAGTTCAATCAGAGGGCCACAGCCTGTGGTTATTTATTACCTTACATCGGCCCCAACAATTACTGGAGAAGGAAAAACTTTCTCCATTACCGGCCCCTGGGAAGGTTTTCATACAAAAAAGAAATTGTACACGCCAACGTGTAGTGCGTAATGGATTCCGGGTCTCGATTTCGTTTCTGTTCGGTATTGTGGAAAACGAGTAATATTTATCTAATGATACCTATTGGAAACGTATTTTGTGATGCATACTTATGTTCTTCTAAGAGGTATCGTTTGCGTTTATAAGATATATTTCCTCTTAGATATCTTTGACTTTATAGTTAGATTTAAATGCCAATATTATAACGTAACTTAAAGACAAGAAGAAATGTATAGCCTGCAGCCAAAACCATTTTGTTTTTGAAATTATTCATAAGCATCTACATAGGTTCAAAAATAAGGATGATCTAGTTTAAAGTGCAATCTTCTTTTGCATGAAGGTACAGGGAAAGTTTGATGATTTAAAAATGATAGTTAAATTTAACCATCAAAGCCTGGATTCATGTCACGTAAATCGAGCAATCGGCACACGTTCAATCCATTGGAACTCAACGTAGAGAGGATGCAAATGCAATGGACGACACAATCGACGTGAATGGAACACACGACTCCAATCTAAGCATTCGGTCACTAGCTTATGAAGGACATGCCACGTTTACTAAGCTAGTATATTATACTAGTACAGCAGTACAGCTGCATTTATATAATTATGGAAATAGGCAAACGAGCTGACGATCCACCTGATGGTAAGTGGCTGTCGTCGCCTATGAACATAAGCAACACCAAAGCCAGCCAAGAAAAAAGAAAAAAAAGAAAGAACTGGCACTCAAGCTTCCAGCTGGAAAACGACGAGTCGTTTGGCGGCTGACTCATGCTCAAGGGTGGTTGCTATCCAGGCGAACCCCATGGACAAATAATAATAGTAATAATGATATTAATTAACAATTAAAATCAATATTTACAGTATAATTCCTCCGAGGGGCTCTACCACCAGCGGGCTGGATTTAGTCGCCTCTTACAACACACATCCGGCGTGGAATTAGGGTTAGTTTTCTAAGCCGCCCAAATATGGCTTTACTGTATAAAGCTATATTGTGTAATATATTCTAATTATCTTAAATTATTATGATAATGATAAATTTTATAGTACGTATATATGCAAAAAGATTACTTACAATAATATATATGTATCAGGTACAGTTTTTTTTTGTATAGAAGACGGTACTGCTGCAAAGAAGTTTTTTTTCTGATAGTGAAAATTTATGAACATGAAATAAAATTATACAGGAATAAATCGTACATCGATATTTTATATACCATAAAACACAAAAAATGTTTGTACGGATGTCCTTTATAGTCTAAAACCATCCAACCGATATGCCTCAAAATGGTTTCATTTGAAAGGCAACAATCCGAAGGTGGTTCGAGACCGCTAAAACAATGCATTAGGCACATTCAGTCCATTGATAAAGTCGATATTCCTTTTTTCTCATACAAAAATTTGAAGATAATAATGTAAAGATGGCGTATCAACATTGAAGTATAATGACATAGAAGAGACATCTCGAACAAAATGTGTGTCCCGAAACCGCGATGACGCGTTCTTTTTTCAAACTCTAGAAGCCCATTTACATACTTGCCATAGAGTAACTTTGTATACGACACTTGCCGAACCACGACAAACAGTCAACGACTCCAAACTTTTACAAGCTCTTCCAAATGTTTGATTTAATGTTTAATTGAATTTAGTGATTAAAGTAATACACTTTATTAACCACAGAGTAGGTACATTAGTCATCCTTATCGGGCTTATTATTTGAGTAAGGCCGACACTGAGTATTTTAATAGTTTGTATTTTAAATTCTTTAAATATCAATTTAATTAATACCGGTACCTATTTCTATAATATTTGGATTACTTTTACATGGTAAAAATTTAAGGAAAATTTATTAAAAGCAATCTAATTTATCACAAAACATTTAACACAAATCGACACATACGTCTTATTGCCATAATTACTACGCATATTTAACGTGCAAAACAAAATTAAAAATAAAAGCGTGCAAAAGCGTTTGAACGATTTTCAATCGTTTACCATTGATTCGTGTCGAAAACCAACATCACAACATATTGGTCACATCACAAGCGTCGGCAAGCCTAAGAAGGTCTATTTAGTCCATTAACACGCTTACGGCTTGCCAAGTGTGTAAATCCGCTTCATAATTTTTTCATTCAAAATGGCGGGAACATTGCACAATAATTTAATGAAATTCGTTTATTTGATTTATGTTAATATTTTGGTTTCTTACCGATGATAAGTAATACCGTTATCTTTTTTGTTTTTTGTCGTGCGATTGTGACACGTTGTTATTACGCACGACGGCATTGTTTCAGTGTTTTACTAAAAAAATTTGGCATGCAGCCGCAATGAGCGCAGGTGAGTGACAAGCGAGTGAGTGAATGAAGTGAGCCACCCTGGCCGCAATGCATTCACCCGATTCAATGTTCGGGGTGTCTGTTCTATACGAAGTAATAGTACTTCAATGCGTATCAACGTCATTCTAATCAGAAAAGTTTTTAGCGTAGTGGAATACGCCGGGTAATAGTATCCACTAGTAAAATTTAGTAAATAATTTCCTGCAAATCGAAAAAAAGAAAATGGATCGTTTAATAAGTAACTTGTTGATAGCATCGAGAAAGCATGCCATGGAGAAAAGTAAAGGATGCATCAGCTGTAAGCGGTTTTGAAAAAGTAGAGAAAATGGAGTTGACGGATAGTTTGGGAGTGGAATCAGCGAAATTAGAGACGTAGAACTATAAAAGTATTTGAAAATATGTACTTTAATTGATTGATGATTTATAATAATTACGAGCAAGGTTTTTGGCGATAGGAAGGAAAAGAAGATTTTTCACGATCATGATTGTGGGATAAATTTTGTTTCAAGCTGCTTCAGTAGTAATAGCGAAAGCGCGAATGAAATCGAAGATTACCGTGACCTGTTTATAAATGAGACGCATTTTACACATACGTCGTAAAGTCACGATTCAGTTCACACCTGTGAAAGCCTTTTACTTTTCGTGTTTTAGTGTATTGTAATACAAGTACATTTATTTATAGTTACGTTACTATAAGGCAAGTAACAAATGGAGCATTTATTGAACTGAGACGTTTAGATTTGTCTTCGTAATGTAGTTTCACCTGGCATCAGAATTACATGCATTGTACGTGACCGGCGGCGCCTTATCTGAAAATAAAAAAGAGTTTATACAATCTTATGTTAAAGTATAAAAAGAATGAGATATTTTTGGGAAGTATGCAGCACGCCACACACACACACACACACACACACACACACACTCACACGTAAGAATGCATGCGGGACACAAACCTTAACTTAGTTTAGTATTTAAGTTTCTCATTTTAAGTGATGTAAAAATCTTATGAGAAATAAAGATTCTTTAAACCGAAGTATTTGCGGGATACGCGCCTCACGTGTAGGTCAACTGTTGTTCTGTGACAATAAAAAAAATACTTTAAATGAATACAATATTTAATCATTATGCTATAGATACATACAGTACAATGAAGTAAACTAAGTCGTTTTTTAATGTTTTTTTAAGGTGACGTTTGGTGATTTTTATCGAACCACTGAACACAGAAATTACAGAAGAGTTTAGCTAAGAACATAGGTACCTATGTTTGTAAAATATATTTTATTAGATTTTTCGTATATACAAGATATTTTAAAGTTGCAATTTTCACAATATCCAAGATTCGTGGAGAAATTTAATATTTTTGTCTGAGGGAGCTTGCAAAAATCTCTACGTGTAGATTTGTGCCCGATTTATCTTGTGCTAGCATTACGCTGTACGTGACCGACTGCATCTGGGAACACGCAGCTGGTACCGTGGCTTGACATTGTTCCTCTAAACTATTTTTCGTACTATAAAATATAACCAAAAGGTTTAACACAGTTTTCCGAAAATTTAAAGGTAAATTTATTTTCTTTACGAGGATAGAAGTGTGTCCACATCGCATACTCTATACGGGTTACGGATCTATTTTAGAGTAACAGGAAATTCCCAACTAAGGTCACGTTTTTACTCAACCAGATTCTGGAAATTTTGAAATTAACTAGGTGGGTATTTATAAACATGATCATGAGTACGTACGCGTCTCTTGTAAGAAAGACAAAACTTATATTATAATTCTGAGTAAAAGTATTGTTTTCCAGTCATCAACTAAACTATTGTTTGGTAAAATACTAATGTGTAATTATTCATTTTGCGTTTATAGCCTGGCGTTTTTGGATTTGGATTTATTGGATTGGCGGAAATTAGGGTTTCGCCTAATCACCCAAGGCCAAGTGTGACCTAGGGAAAATTGGTTTTTACTGATCTCATCTGTTTAGCAAAGTGTGTCGTTGGCTGTACCTCAAGAGAGCTGGGTCGTAGTTTTCTCCTAGATTAATTTTATTTTCCAAATATGCAACCGCCTACCAGTCGAACCTTACTATAAACCTGCAAGTTTTATAACCATAAGTAATAAAGTTGAGCGAGGTTAACTGGAATATTGGTAGGCAAGCGAGCCACCTGTGCGGGAAATGTTATTATCTCATTAGTGAAGCCCTTTCTGTTTCCTCACTTTACAGCTGACAATGAAATTTCAGTTTTATGTCCTTGAAGCACCCTAGCGCTTAATTTCGTGTTTTGTTTTTAAGGTTTAAATGGATTGTAGTGTCATTTAAGATGTCGAAATGTAAGCTGAATTAAAAAAAAAGCTATGTTTTTAACCGACTTCAAAAAAAGGAGGACGTTCTCAATTCGACTATTTTTTATGTTTATTATTGTTTAGTAGATATCCATGAGAAAACCATATAAGTCTCAAATTTGCATTAAGTATGTATGCGACAAATGGACGAATAACCCAATATCACGCCAACCGATTTCGATGATTCTTTTTTTTTGTTATTGGAAAGGCTGTGCTTCATTTGAAGTCGGATTTTTGTTAAAATTTTAGATTATGCTATAAACAGCTGCAATACTGCTGCTATTTTTATAACGTCTTGCTGGCCTATTTCAAATTGGCAAAAATCATTTACCATAATTACGGTTTAAAATTGTATCACAGATATCTCTCACATACACACGTAAGACAGACATATACTTTGAATAAAACTAGTAGGATCCAGATTTAACAGTTTTTTTTATGTGTGAATGGTCATCATGTATGACGTCATAAGACTTACAGAAAACTTTAATCTATTGACTATCGAATATTCTGTGATATAAACGAGGATGTTCAACGAAACTAAAAGATAAATGTTAGTAGTTTAAGTTCTGATTCAATTCCTCTGGCGCGTGCCAACTCGGTCACTGCCGAGAACTCACACTGCTCTGGAATTATTAATTCCCAGTGAATATGACTCATGAGACATCTTAGAGTTAAGAGAATATCTCCTTCTTAAGTTATAAATAATACATGTATATTCTAGAATTCAATTTTAGGTCTGTAGTCACAAAAACCTATTTATTGTTAGGTTTTTTTAACTTGCTATAAATGTTACAAATGTAGCAAGCTGAATTAAAACGACTTCTTCTCATCGGAGTTGAAATTCCATTAATTGGGATGTTGACACTAATTATAAATTAATATAAATTTATGTCTAAAATATTAGTGGTAACATTTAAAGGCCTAAAATATGATTCTTTTATTGAAATCAATCACAATAAATTAAATATCATTAATTTTAAATGTTAAAAATTGTACTCACTGACACGTGACCTCAAACGCCATTTTGAGAATATGACGTCATTGGAACAATTTTATATGGAAATTCAACAAACTTAGCAGACAGATAGTATTGAATGTCGTTTAGTGACGTCACGTGACGTTTTTGATGGGAAATTTGATAATGATTTTTATTTATCAATTTTTGTTTTTAAATTGAAGATTATTATTTTTATAATATTTTTTTCGTGAACATTAAGGTCATATCTATAAAATAAAATTGAATCCTAAAATTAGTCAACATCCCTTTCTGAAGACAGTCCATTATGATTAGGTTAATAACCTGTGACCTGATACTACGTTCAGGGTTGATACCAGACAAGGGAACAGCCTCAGCGGCCAACAGCATAAACACAAAATTAAGTTAGTATTAGTCTACTTTGCAACAATCCGCGGTTAACATGTATGATGGTATATACTTTACATGCGTGGCACATCCTTCCCTCCCACAACGGAAACATGCAATACAATAATTAAAAGTATTATACCAACATACATATCAGTACCAACACGTGTTTCGCCCCGAAACGGAGCATCATGAACTTACTCTAAGTTGACTCTACGATGATTAGTTACAGTAGATAAATAGTTAGATACTTACTAAAACTCCAATTAAAAAAAAAGAAAATGTGTGCAATTCACACGTGGTAGAAGTGAAACTTTCCAAAATTTTGGTTTCAAGATAATGAGATGAAAAAGCAATAAATCAAAGTCAAAGTCAAAGTCAAAATATTTTATTCATATAGGTATCACTGATACACTTATGCACGTCATTTTTTGGCTTTTCGGAAGGTGCTTTATCGTGGAGGAGAAGAAAAGCCTAAAGAAACTCCTCAGCACATCTTTTAAAAAATATTACAAAAAAAAGATAATAATACAAAAGTATTTACTATTCTGAGCGGAACTGGTTGCAGAGCTGGTCATTTCCATGCGTCTTTGTCATTTAAATACTCGTCTACACTATAATATCCCTTGCCTAACAATTGTGTCTTTACACGTTTTTTGAAAGTTTCTATTGGCAAGTCACGTATTAATTTTGGAATTTTATTATAAAAATGTATACCAAGCCCTATGAAAGATCGCTGCACTTTACTTAGGCGGAACGAAGGCGTAACTAATTGATGCATTCTTTTCGTATGGCGATTATTAATATCAAAATTTTGTTTATACGCGTTTATATTCTTCTGTATAAAAACTACATTGTTAAAGATATACTGGGAAGCTACTGTAAGTATACCTATTTCCTTGAACTTTTCACGCAAAGATTCCCGAGACCTAAGTTTATAAATAGCCCTAACTGCCCGTTTCTGGAGTATGAAAATTTGTTTTATATTGGCTGCTTTGCCCCACAGCAAGATGGCATAAGACATAACACTGTGGAAATAAGCAAAATAGACTATCCTAGCAGTTTCGACGTCTGTATACTGCCTTATTTTCCTAACAGCAAAAGCAGCCCTACCGAGTTTTGTCGCGAGATTTGTTATATGTGGGCCCCATTGAAGTTTACTATCTAAGGTCACCCCTAAAAAGACCGTCGATTCCTCCATATGCAATGTTTCGTTATTACGATCTTTACAAGACATATTGTTGTGCACTAATATTAGTGATCCACCATGAATTGCAGTCTCTCTACAGAATGCACTTGACAATTTATAATTACCTATACTGACAAGATTTTGAGTGCTTGGTAACCAATGTTCCGTTATACATAAAACATGTATATTACAGTATTCTATTTCTAATCGAATCTTAAAGCAATAAATCGAAGCGCCATCTATGAATACAACTTAGCACTTTTTAAAAATCTATCTAGCAATAAAACGAATGTTCTATCTTACTCCTCACGCCATCTATGAATACAACTTAGCATTTTTACTGTCTGTATAATCGGCTGGTCGATCTACAGAATGAAAGAATGAAATTCTTATTTTTTGTTGATAAATTCTTTGAAAATATTTAAAAGAGCATTTGAAAGTATTTAAAAACAGTAAAAAATAAAACTAAAAAAAAATAAAACTAAAAAAAAAGAAATATTCTGAGACGCGAACCTGCGCATCATCATGGCATCAGCATTGTGTGTCTACGTCCTGACTATTGGGCTACGGACATCTTAAATTGAAATACGAAATTAGCGGTTATATTATCTTACCTGTCGTTTTTCCGTTGCATCCGGTTTCAAATCACTAACGGTTCTAAAGAAGTTTCACTTCAAAAGGAGTAGAAATTGTAGCGGTAACAATCATAAGAAGTGAACCAATATAATCACAAGCAAAACGGGAATCAATGTTTGACTGCGAGTAATGTAAATGATATGAAAACTTTCGGTAATTAAGGCGACCCTCGGGCCTATTCCAGTCGCAATACAAATACCGAGATGTCGTGCTCATTCCGCCTGAGAATGGCGTCCTACATACTTATTTACATTTCATTTGCGAATGTACGAAACAGCACGCCGACTCAGTATTTTTTTAAACTAAATTGGATATGGAACGAAAACGTCTTTATAATTTATTTATTCAAATCAGTTATGAATAAAATTGTCCTTGTGTTTTTGTTTTTAACGCAAAGAAATTGTTTGCTTATTCTGTTTTTGCGGTTTTGGGGTTTACATACTTTGTATAGATCGATATTATACTCGTAATTCGAGTCTCGTATTATCATCGCCATTATACAAGAATATCCCATTGCTAAGCTCGAGTCCCGTCTAACAAAGTGAGAGGTTCAAGTATGGCATAGCCAACGTGTGACATGTACGATGGAGTGGAGTCAATGTCACGTTTCCAACTTGTTGGCCAACGCTGTAGACTCCACAGTCTACGCCGTTTGCCAACTTGGCATACTACTCACCTTTGAGAACATAATGCATTTAGGTACACAACAGTTTTCTTCACGATGTTTTCCTTTCCGAAGCAAGTGATAATTAATTCTTGTTATGAGGTTGATTGAAAATTTGAGGTGCAAGGTTCGTACCCAGACCGACGCTGCAGACCAACATTCAAACTAGGTTGTCACTTAAATGTATAATTTTTTTATTTTCAGGATTGCGTGGTAGCTTCATAAATAACATAATTATGCAATATAGTAAATGTCTTAAAAGTATTTTCCAACATTCCAATCTACATACCAACATGAACACGTGTTTCTCCCCAATCAGAACATCATCAAGGTTAGTTGGTTTGACGATGGTTGTCGCAAAGAACACTTACATGTGTATGGCAATAATAAGGCATTCATAGATAAACAATCTATTATTTTTTGTATCAACTTTCCTTCTCGTAATATTATCGTTATCCCACTTTATACGTTTTTATTATCGCGCTATGAAGCTCTCTGCAATTAATAGTTCCACAAGTCGTATTACAGCCGATAAGTGCCATCGTGAAAGATAGAGGTCGAACGAAGTCTGACTCGCCTCGCTATTGATCTGGTTGGAAATCTTTTAGTTGTAATTGTATTTAATTAAGTATAAGATATCTACGGGAAGATTTTAGAGTAGACTAAAAACCATTACGTAGGGATGTTCTTCCTATATTTTGTCAGTCGATCTAATAAAATAAACAGTTACTTGTAGCCTTGTAACACGCCACAGAATATGTTTTGATAACAAGGTTTGATTACTCATAGAATAATATAAAAAAAATGTTACATGATTTTATATTAGTCGTCGTATTTCCTTTATCCATGCGACTCGTGTTAAAGGAATATCGTGTCGTGTCATCCTAAAAATTCTTAAGAAGGTAATTTGTTAGCATTAGCTACCTGAGGATGTCGACGTTATAAATTTCACGGATAACCTTCCCACCATAAATTAAAGTATCCTTAAAATATTCTTTATCTTTCAGGAAAGGTTTACCAGCTCTTTTCAAAGGTGGTTACTATCGCCTTGAAAGATAAGCAGACATATTTTGTAACATAATACGTTTATAGATGTGTTTTTTAATATAGTACGTTTATTAGTTTATTTATTTACTAGTAACTCTAGCTTCGCTTCGGGAAAAATATCCTTACAAGTAGTGTAAATGAAATAATAGTTTCAAAAATATCTTCTATGTACGGACACCAATCTGTCACATTATTATTGTGGTACTTTTACTCTATACTCTAACGATTTAGCTGAAAACGAAACATAAATAGTGATACAAAAAACTAAGTAAGTCGAGAGAGATTATATCAGTTGCATTGAAGCTACCGATACTGAAGCTATTGGTACTTAGCTTAATAGGTACGTAGCCTCCTATCTTCATTTTTTTTAGATTGTTCCTTAATTTTACGCTACGTGACGCCATGCAATCTTGTGTGGACAACGATAAAGCAATGAGCATGTACCAACTGTTCGTTTCCTCACTTCCATTCCAACTTCATTTTGTTTCACTTCCATTAATTCTAAAGTGTTATTGTGACCAACGCCGCTTTGTTTTAATCAGGTTTTGATGCTTCTAGCTACTTCTACCTTAATGACGAACGGTAACTTTATGTGACGGCCCGTGTGACTTAAATGGTTACCATGCTGCATTTGTGTATTCTCCATGGCACCCACGACACAGGGAATCCTAGGTTGGGTTTAAGTGTGTAGTGGCGCTATTTATATCTTATTATTCGACTTAACAAAGGAGGAGTTATTAAATACGACTGTATTTTTTTGTTACCTCAGAACTTTCGACTGGGTGAACTGATTTTGATGACTCTTTTTTTTTAGTCGAAAGCTGGTGCTTGTCATGTAGTCTTACTTAAATTTCAACGAGATCTGAAGAGTAGTTTTTTAGTTATCCCTTATTTTGAAGTCGGTTATTTTTCGTCAAGATTTATTGAAGAGCATGGTTTGTGTGCTAAAAATAAAAATACGTTCAGTAGTTTTTGAGTGAAATAATAACAAACGTCCCTCACAAAACTTCACATTTATAATATTAAGTATGATATTATTTTATCCTCATCTTACGCCAAGTGAGTCGGTTACGTAACAAGTTATTTCTAAAAGATAGACGCGTAGGTCATTCCACAAACACTATACTTAATGGACCATCTGCTGTTATCGTAACTCCAAAAAATCTCTTTTACGTAAAAGTTATTTTCCAAGCAATATTTCAGCACCATCTTACACATAATATTTTCTTGTGTCTCGAAACCGTTTTCTTCCCAAGTGGACGCATTGAACCGATCTCAGATAACAAACGTAATTTACACTTCTCCAGATGTGAGTAACTTGATTTATATTCAACCATTTTATAGTTTTGAAATCTACATTGTTATATAGAGAGTAACAGCAGTGATAGCCTAGTGGTTAGAACGTTGGTCTCCCGAACGCGGGGGCCCGGGTTCAAATCCTGGCACGCACCTCTAATTTTCAAATATTATGTGCGTATTACAAGTTAATTATCACTTGCTTCGGTGAAGGAAAACAACGTGAGGAAACCTGCACACCTGAGAGTTCTCCATAATGTTCTCAAAGGTGTGTGAAGTCTACCAATCCGCACTTGGCCAGCGTGGTAGACT
Source organism: Thymelicus lineola (assembly GCA_963932265.1). Taxonomy (NCBI): domain Eukaryota; kingdom Metazoa; phylum Arthropoda; class Insecta; order Lepidoptera; family Hesperiidae; genus Thymelicus; species Thymelicus lineola. The sequence goes on along the minus strand of OZ010687.1, from coordinate 6,340,457 downwards.
ATGGCCTGTACCCCTCACATTGTGAGAGGGAGACCCCGAGCCCAGCAGTGGGACAATTATGGGTTGTTGCTTTGCTTTGCTTTTTGCTTTTATATAGAGTGTTGTCTCGAAAATGATTGTTGTTGTGAACAAAGGAATAAATGAACGAAATAAAATAGACAGCACATAGATACTGGACGATCCACTTGTACTGAGTTTCGAAACTGTACGAATTCCATTGTTAAGTTCGGATTACTCTTCAAACAAAAGTGAACCTGAGTGAGTTGATTTAAAATTCAGTGTTGTTGTTATAACAATGTGTTTTTGATCGGATTATATAATGAGTAACCGCCCACGCTTTGCTTCGGTTTTCCTATTTTTTACACCTTGGGTTACATTATTGGAGTTTTATTAAGGATCTCTAATTTTTTCGAAAATATAATATAGCCTATGTCACCCGGCGATAAAGTAGCTTCTCAACAGTGAAAGAATTTTTTAAATCGGTTCAGTAGTTTTGGAGCCTATTCGATGCAAACAAACAATCAAATCTTTCCTCTTTATAATATTAGTATAGAAGATTATAAAAAATAAGACTGAAATGCTTTAGGTTCTATAGTTTATTTAAGTGTCATTGAAGTACATATCGACGGTGGAAAGGAAAAACACTTGAAGCGACACTTTGGTCGAAAATGAGTTATATACATATTTGAAATCAGCGATTTTTTCTGCGTCGATTGGTCTTGGTTTCGTGGCGATCTGACCACTTTTTTGTCGCTTCAAGTAATGGCACTTTTAGGCTCAATTTTTTCAGACGCTAAATGAAGTGACAACGAATTATAGCAAATTTGGTCCATCTTCCGCTTGAAGTACTGTCTCTATAGTTAGATTTTTATTTGATGTATTTTTCCTTTTATGTTTCGGATATTATAGGTTACTGAAATCGTTTTTCTTCATCATAGGAAATGCTATTTTAAACACTAAAGGTGTTTTTCCTTACGTCTATTCTGTTGGTGCCCAGTCGCTACATTCGTTTTTCCTTGCTTACCTTCTATTTGTATCATGGAGTTCATGTGTTTTTCCTACTTATTTGTCATAGGACATTATGGATTTCAGTTGTTTTGGCAATCGCTGTAAAAAGCAGTGGCTTCGGTTAAAGTAAACACACACAAAAAAGACATATAAATATTTAAATTAACTAACATCGTCTTTTATTCCCGAAACGTCGGTTCATTTAATTTTGCTGACTTCATAAATGAAGACGATAGTCTGTTAGAGTAAACCTTGTTTACGAAATTGTGTATTTAAATTAACTATTCAAAACAAGTTTTGTCGCCACAAGCAATGAATTTCGGTCTCTTTTATGTAAGTGGTGTCACTTATATAAGGAAATGATATGTGACATGGCGCTTCATTCAAGTTAAAGTCGGTGCCGTCGACTTTATTCACCTGAGTTAATTCACCCAGGTGTTTTAAGTCTACTTTTAGTGTACTTTATTCACCTATGTACCCAGGTGATTTAAATCTACTGATCGAGGTGAATTAAGTATACTAAATCGGTAGATCTAAATTCACGTAGGTGATTAAGGCAAGCTATACACGAGCCTACTGCCGAGGTGTAAACTGAATTTACCTTATTAAAAAAAAAAAATTGTTGTCTGTAAAGTCGGTTTACGGACAATGGTTTTACGTGATAACGTCTATTTCGTAGAAGAATAATTTATGATATAAATAATGTAATGTAAGAACGTAATGGAAGCCCTACGCACGGAGCCGCGGTGCTACTCGCCAGTTGTGTCAGCTTGAACATGGCTTGACGCGCCACCGCGACCCGCGTATCTAGCTAGATTATAATATTAAATTTCATACTAACTATACGATTTTAAACATATTTGAGTTGAAAATTTGCTTTAAATCGTTTTAAATATCAGGAGCTGCGCGACATCTGTGATTTTCTTGACTACAACTAAAGTCCGAGTCGATGTACTGTGTAAAGTTCTTTCAAGTAGTTCATACCTATAAACAGAGATGACGCTATTGTAGATTTTCTTCCAAGCGGACCGATTACGCTTGAGTGGGAGAGAGACGGCCGGTCTAGCGTGCCTCTCTCTCTAATGCTGCGCGCGCTTCCGTGACGTTACTCGGTTTTCGTGAATGCCTCTCAGGCTCATCGTCTTTATAAACGTTATCACGTTAAAATATTTTAGTGTAAAATCGAATCTTCCTAAAATGATATTTTATTTTAAAGTGGAACTTTTATTACATCGTCTCAAACTTTTTGGTATGTGTGTCGCATGTCGCGTGACGGTCGGTTCTTAACTTATCGGTTCTCAGTAACGGAAGTACTTAGGATGACCTAGCTTTCAACATTTATCTGAGTGAGTACGGGTGCTACTACATGATACATTCTGAAGGTCTGATGATGACCAGGTATATACTTATCGCTTCTCAGTAACGGAAGTACTTAGGATGACCTAGTTTTCAACATTTATCTGATTGAGTACGGGTGCTACTACATGATACATTCTGAAGGTCTGATGATGACCAGGTATATACTTATCGGTTCTCAGTAACGGAAGTACTTAGGATGACCTAGCTTTCAACATTTATCTGATTGAGTACGGGTGCTACTACATGATACATTCTGAAGGTCTGATGATGACCAGGTACAGGTAAAGTACACTTATCGGTTCTCAGTAACGAAAGTATCTTCGAAGAATGGAACCAGCGCTTGCTACGATATTCAATTGTAGATATAGTTTGTTGGATGAATGTGAAGACATCTAAAATTTTTTTAGACAGCTAAAAGTCTTGTTAGGCGGGGGCATAATCATGACAATATGATATTTAGAATTATATACGAATAATTTCGTAGATAAATTAAGCGCATAATAATAAAACATATTCGATTACGTTCCCCTTCTAGTTGTAATCTTATAAAACTATAAGTTTAGTATTAGATAATTATAATTATTCTCAAATACCAAAAACAAATTAGTTCACCTAGTTGCATAGTTAAATCAAGTCAACAAATATTGCGTGTAGTCTACCTATACTCTTTGCAATTTGGCATTTCACTTTTGACACTTTTGCATGCCTATGATACTCGATAATTATTGACAAGCAAACATAAACAAAAAAATGCGTTACTTGATAGAACTTTCATTTTCTTGTCACTAGTGAAGCGATGTGTCTTAGCTCTGACATTTATCAATATCGTTATTTGTCGAGTTAATGGCTTACACATCGAACATAATTCAGATTGATTTTTCCATGAGAAATTGAATAGTAAAAATGTGGCAAGTTATAACACAAGTGTAACTAATAAAACAAGTAGTATACTGTAATTTTACTTTTAATATTATAAATTATTGGATTCTTCACATGTACTAAAATCATCATTCGCAGTAGATATGTATATTTTTTTTATTAAATCTATGAATTTATGAAATAATTTTGAATTTGAAATGGAAAAAAATGAAAAGTATTTGCATTTATTATTTAAATACATTTTATAAACAGTTTTGCATATCTCTGGTATTATTATTTATTGTATGTATATAATAAATGTACGTAAGTAATAAATTATTATTATATGTTATCTAATAAATCAACGAATAGCCTTATATTAAATCGATTAAAACTTCTTCGTAAATAAAATCGATTGCTACACAAAATCGAATCGGAATATCATTCCAACATCCCTAATTGCATTGACTAAAATGATAGGTGAATTAAGTCTACTTATACCAATTCACCTCGATCAGTAGATTTAAATCACCTGGGTGCATAGGTGAATAAAGTACACTAAAAGTAGACTTAAAACACCTGGGTGAATTAACTCAGGTGAATAAAGTCGACGGCACCGTTAAAGTCTCTTAATACTAGCTTAATTGTTTTGTTTTGAAAATTTTACATAGTGTTAGCAAGATTGAAATGAAAAATCAAAAGGCTGAAATGGTAGTGATTTAAAATAATTTGATACAGAATTTCTACCTATCTATCTAACAGCCTTTTAAAGTCCACTGCTGGACATAGGCCTCCCCCTCCCACTCCGAACGGTCCTGGGGCCTCTGAATCCAGCGGCTTCCCGCTGTCTTCTTTAGGTCATCAGTCCACTTGATCGGGGGGTGACCAGTTTTCCTTTTACCGAGACGTAGCCGCCATTCGAGTACTTTTCGACCCTATTGGTTATCTGTCCTTGGAACGATGTGGCCTGCCCATTGCCACTTCAGCCGGCTAACTCTGCGAACTATATAACTTTTGTTCGCTTACCTACGGACTTTATCGTTACGAAACTTATCTCGTAGTGAAATATCTAACATAGCTCGTTCCATAGCGCGCTGTGTGACTTTGAGCCTTCGACTGAGGCCAACAGTAAAATATGGTCTTTGATAAAATGTGGTCTTTGATAAAAGGTGGTCTCGGATACGGTAACACTGGCAGTGGCAACACACATTACTGGAACATTTTCCGACTTCAGGCACGGAGTAATTTTGAATGAAAAGATATGTCGTAGTTTCCCGAACGCTGCCCAGCCGAGTTGGATTCTTCGACTGACCTCTTTCTCGAAGGTGGACATACCCATCTGGATCATTTGTCCCAGGTAAATGCACTCGTCGGCAACTTCGAGAGCAGTGCCGTCAACAACTACCGATACGGGTGTGACACGGACATTAGGCACGCCAGGATCACTATATCGTCGACAAATCGAAGTTGTGTGAGGTATTCACCATTAATGTTAATGCCGAGCCCTTTCCACTCCATTTGCTTGAACACATCTTCCAAAGCAGCGGTGAACAGTTTCGGGGAAATACTGTCCCCTTGCCTGACACCCCTCTACAATTGAATGGGGCTTCTGTAGTTTAATCGAACTGACATGATGGCTGATTTGTTATCTGTAAACACTTCAACACCTCGATATACTGACAGTCGAGCTCGCACCACTGAAGAGACTCCAGCACCGCCCAGGTCTCAATAGAATCTAAGGTTTTCTCATAGTCCACATAACCTACACATAGCGGCAGGTTATACTCTTCTGACTTCTGCATCACCTGCCTGAGTGTATGTATGTGGTCCATGGTGCTATAGCTTCTTCGGAATCCGGCTAGTTTGGGAGGCTGAAAGTCGTCAATTCTGCGTGCTATGCGATTAGTGAGTACCCTTGAAAACAGCTTGTGAGTGGAATGGGCCTATACTTCTTCAATAGGGTTTTATCACCCTTCTTGAAGAACAGCGTCACCACACTTCTGCTCCACGCTTCCGGGGTAGTACCACAACTGATAACGAAATCAAACAACTGCTAGAGCACTAGCAATATAGGCCTTCCTCCAGCTTTTAACAGTTCAGTTGTGATTCCGTCATCGCCCGGTGTCTTGTTGTTCTTTAGCTGCTTCAGGACCTCCCTAATTTCATACAGACTGATATCCGTGATATCTCCGGTATAGTGTTGGGTCAACTTAGCTCGCTTGTCATTTGCCTATCTGGCGACAGGAGTGTATGAGGAGGTAAACAAATGTCTGTAGTACGTCTCAACTTCTCCCAGGACTTCGGGATTTTGACGAAATTACGATGCCAGACTCGGTGAGTTGGCTTTGCCCAATCCGCAATCTTTGGCGAACACTTGAGCTGTGATTTTGCTCTATTGTGCTTTTTACACGCCTTGTGTTATGAGAACGCAAGCCGCGTCGGCTGTTCTGCGAGATCTGCTTATTGAGCTGCCTGTACTCTGCCACATAGGCTGGAGACTGCACACATAGTTCTCATCTATCCCTCATAAGACCAAGTGTATGTTCTGAGAGTATTTGAGACCTACCACGGGGGCGAATTTTAAAAATTTTTAACCCTAGGTACCTCGTGGACTGTTGCTACTCGACTCGTCCACTGTATCACAAAACTCTAAGCACGCGAAACGATTCTGTAACTCCAACTGAAAGCTCTCGGAGCCTTGGATTTGGACAGGTGTTGAGCGGAGAGTAAATTTCATTAGTTTTCAAATGTCCTGTACATTTAATGTGCCTCTTACCATTCGGTGATCGCTCCCAGTTTTAAGCCTGCTAATCACTGAGACATCATTAAATATGTGCCGTTTGTCAGCCAGAATGAAATCTATCTCACTATTTGTGGAACCACCAGGGCTAATCCAAGTCCACTTGCGCTGAGGCTTCTTTTTGAAGAAGAAGTTCATCATATAGAGATTCTCCTTCTCGAGAAAGTTAGCCTCGTTGGTTCCGACATCCAATGCCAAAAAGACCCACTTTCTCTTCGTCACCATTTCGCATTGAAGTTGCGTTTTGCTTTGTTCTTGCGTTGAAGTCCTCCATCACATCTGTGAAATGAGATTTAGAGACCTGTATGGCTCTACTAATCTCCTCATACGTAACCTCCACCTCATCGTCGGGATGTGTCAAAGTCGGCGCATAGAACTATATTGTTGACGAGGGACTTGTGGACGAGAAACCCGATACCACCTTGGAAGCTCGCCCTCCCGATACTGAATTTATGAGTGTTAAAGTCTCTAATAATGAAAGTTAGGTTTATAAGATCAATATACGTTTGCAATACAGAAGCGATACGCGTTGGTCATTTATAATATCTGTAGTATTGTTTGATCGCTCATGGAGATAGTAACATATGTACCTACACTTCGTTTAAAGTTTGTGTTTTCCCACTTTTTTAGTGCAAAATGTTGTAAAAGCTTTTAAAACAATAAAAGACACTGTTTTATCTCAATATTATTTTTCTTTTTTTGGTATCCTTGGGAAACAAAGTAGGGACCTTCAGTTATAAATATAACATTGAATTATTACATAACTAGCGCTTATCGTATTTTTCCTCTACTTAGCATACTATGGTTTTGTTACTTAACAGGTTTTTCCACAACCCTGTGTCTTATGCTCGATACGCTTAAGTTGTTTTTCCCCCTTGTCATATCATGCATAGCTTGCTTCTGATATGTTTTTCCTTGTGTTGGTCAAAATACTGAAGTTGCATTTAATGTGTTTTTCCTTCCGCAGTATTTGCCATAAAATAATTAAGCGACGCATAAATCCTTTTATTATGCTAGCATATTTTTTTAAGTTTAATTAGTAGATAGTAAATAAAAAATAAAGAAACTATTTTTTTTCCTGTCGCTCTAACTTGAAATTGTAATTAGTTATGATTTTTTTTCTGAAAATAAAAACTTTGATCGGCTCTCCTGTAAAGCTCCAAAATTGTCGCTTCAAGGGTTTCTCCTTTCCACCGTCGATATTATATACGCTTGTATAGTTCAATGGAAAATGTTTGTTTAATTTTTAAAGTAAGTAATATTAAAAAGTCTTTAAAAATCTAATTTTTGATTTTGAATAATATTCAAATAACAAATTGTGATCATAAAATCCTCTGTGATTAGTTCATGGGTGCAGATTTAGCGATGAAGTGCTAATTCATGAGTACAAAATTAATGATGAATTGGCTTGAATTAAACGGGTGACACTTAGTGGCGAAATTTCATGATCGCTTTTATGTTTGAAGCAGCAGTTAAGCTGTTGGCCGTCGCTCGTTAAGTCATTAGAGGCTTGTTACAGGAATTTAGATGTCCGGCTCGCTACAACCTAATTTCTAAAATCAAACATGACACAGTAAACGTGTTTCAATTAAATTTTGTTGATGAGGAAAAACCATGATTTACTTTGTCCAGTTAATAATTAATTGTTAATAAAGCAACAATAAACTTCAGTTAACTTGATTTTGAAAGTCATCCAAAAATTCAAAAAACAGCATAACATAATATTATGGCAACATTTGTGCATTTTCAGTTATTGAACTGGATCGTATAATAGGAAATATGCAAGTGATTTAAATTTACTTGAATTATTTTTTCCGCGATGCTTTAGAGCCTTTCTACACGATGTATTTTTACGGCACTTTAGATGATAAAAAAGTAGATTGTTGCGTCGGTATCGATGAAAATGCGCCGAAAACGACATTTTTAATACAGAACAGAATAGATAATAATAATATGATATACAGAAGTGCTAGCAGTGATAGCCTAGTGGTTAGAACTTTGGTCTCCCGAACCAAGGGGCCCGAGTTCAAATCATGGCACGCACCTCTAATTTTCAAATATTATGTGCGTATTACAAGTTAATTATCACTTGCTTCGGTGAAGGAAAACATCGTGAGGAAACCTGCACACCTGAGAGTTCTCAAGAAAGTTCTCAAAGGTGTGTGCAGTCTACCAAACCGCACTTGGCCAGCGTGGTAGACTATGGCCTATACCCCTCACATTGTGAGAGGAGACCCCGAGCCCAGCAGTGGGACAATTATGGGTTGTTGCTTTGCTTTTTTTATACAGAAGTTAAACACCTTTGAGCTTGGAAATAAAGCCGAAAAAATATTAGCCCACAGAAATCGACAGACACAATCTTTTGTTCTTAACATATTTCCAGCTTGTCATGAAATACCTACTTACAAAACAAAATTAATTTATCATGGTTATTATCATCTTAATTAATCATCAGGTATAATATGTCAGACTTTTTTAAAATTCCGTTGTCAAAACGACACCCCTATAGTTTTATCGTGTCCGTCTGTCTGTCTACCTGTTGCAGTAAAATATTAGAAAAATTTCATGAGTTTAAAAAACTACTGAGGCTAGAATTTAGGGAAAAATACAGGAAAATGTTCCTAAGTTATTTATTACAGGAAAACCTATAAGAAGTCTATGGTCTTAAAAAAGGGCAAAAATAAATAAAATAGAAAAATAGATGCAAAGACATAATTACCGTACGGAACTCTCTCCAAGCGAGTATAACTCGCACTTATTATCCAGTTTATATACCTATGCTTGCTGTATTTTGTGTTCTTCAGAGCGTATGTGTATTAAATCGAGTCGTTTAACCTCTCGCCTCATCGCAGCGACAAGTCGACGACAAATCATAATAAAACTGAAACGGTCCAGCGTTCAGGCTGACATAGTAATAATATTTTGTTTTCAACATTAAACTTTGTGTCCACCAGTTTACTAAGTAAGACTTTCTTGAAGTTTATCTTCTCTTTTTACACTTTATTTATACCTTACATTTTAAGATCCTTATTCTTATTCCTAACCTTAAACCTATGCGTCGCGTCGTCTGCCATTTCATATGTTAATTAGACTTTGGTAAAGGGTTTAAAGGGAAAGATTTGATATATGTATTCGATATATGATATAAATATGTGTGTGTAATAACGCCTGAATGCAAGAAAATGGGTCTGCCTTTAAGGCAGTTTAGTAAAATATTTATTTGAGTTGGTGATATTTGTTCTATTTGCCTGTATATTTTAAAATGGTAAAAATGACTCAGTGCATTAATCTTTCTTAATTTAGATCCTATATGTATCCTTCTTTAACATCTAATTTGTGTTTTTGTTTAAATAGATGCTTTGCATAATTAAAATGGTAATGATTACAGATCTGGATGACACTTTAGTCCAGAAATAAAGCCTCTGTATTCTGTGTTGGAGAAAAAAAACGTGACCAGCGAAAAATATATTTGTTCTCTGGTTTTTTAATGTTTTATATCCGCATCTAACACTAGTATTTTCATATTTTTCGCATTTATACAATTAATTTCAATGTTTACATTTAGAAACTAACGTCCCGGTCCATATCCTATTATTCAAATACTAAAGCTGTACACTAAAACCATTTAAATATTTTCATATCATTGTAAAACGAAAATGCACGAAAACGCGGATGAAAATGTTGCTGTAATAAAAAAATAACAACTGTGACCTATTTTTCAGCAACTGGGAGCTCTGAAATTGTATTCAGTTTCAAGATTTTTTGCACCCTATCGGACCTGAAGTGGGAATTATAATTCATGGATATTGGTAACCAATTCCATAAAAAGAACAACAGTCTGTTTGAGGATGGTTTCAGACACAATATTATGTAGATAATGCAATAATTTATAAAGATAGATGTGTATAAATGTTTAAAAAAGTTATAGACCAAAGACGGTTTTATCTCTAAATGAGGCTCCTCCTAGACAACAAAGTTATGGAACCTAATTCAAGAAAATATTGTAATTATAATATTTTTTAATATTAATATAAATTAATAATAAGAAATTAATTTTAATCAGATATGTAAACTACTTTAAATAATTTTGGTCAAATAGGCGATTAATTTATGGATACCAGAGTATACTTTCATATGTTTGAACGACTTTGTAGCTTACCATTCTTATAGATTACATAATTGACAATTTTATTAAGGTTGTATACTTGAAAAAATCACTGAATAAAACACGTAAAGACGACCTGGTCTTTAGGTTGAATGAGGATTGACGTATGAAACCCAACGCGGACCCACGTCCAGTACCCCTGACGTTTATGAGGGTTCCTCTACTATCGTAAATTGTAATTTGATATGTCTATAACGTACCTATATATCGTAAAATGATGACCACATTGATTGAACAGTTACATAGGTATATAACATAGTCAATTTTAAACAATCTTACGGAGACTTTTTATCGTTATTTGTAATCTGTATAATTATACATATAGAAAGCAAAAGTGATTGACAGATGTATCAACTCACAGGCCAAACCCTTAGGGCTAGAAAATTAAAATTTCGTACAATATTATTCCTCTTATGACGTAGGCATCCACTGAGGATTTTTCTAAAAAAACCTCTAATGGGGTGAAATAGGGGATAAAAGTTCAAGTGCAAGACAACGTATGTCGGGTCAGCTAGTTTAAAAATAAGGCTGACATTTTATTAAATGAATTAAAAAACGAAATGATTTAATGCCAAAGCCAAGAGGGGGAGGGAGAGGGGGAGGGAGAGAGAGAGAAGGAGAGAACTTTAAAACTTAAATTCGAAGCGGTCATAGCCCGGTGAGTTGGCGGTGAAAAAAAAATAAGTTTCCTTCCTCCATGCAAATATTACCTATAAAATGTTTAAGTAGTAGTTGTATACAAAAATAAAGAAATAAACAAATTCTACTGTAATATTCTGAACAATACGATGTACACTTAACAGTGTTTTATCGTTCCACATTTTCTTCTGAAATCGTTCAAGGTTTATTTTTAAATTAAACAGCTTCCACGTCACGCCATTACCCAATTTTGTGAAGGCTGTCTACCATTTGTTTTCAGCAATATTCATTCTGAACCACGAAGCGTTTTCAGTAAATCTCTTTCAAAATCTTTTGTATACTACATAAAGGCATGACAGCGCAAATCTTTGAACAATCCCTCGTAGTTATTTGTTTATTAATGTTCTATTATTTGCGCCTCCACTAAATTATTGTTTTAATCATCTCATGAAGAACGTTTTGAAAGACAGTATGAGGTAAATTAGTCTTCTCTTTGTCACGATATAAGTGGATTAAGTCTTTGTGTAGTCATGTAATACAAATTACCTTTCATTTTAGCTCTGTGATGACGTTCCGCTAATTAAAGTACTTTTTTATTGTAATAGCTTATTAAAATTTTTACTTTGTCTTACATTTGTCGAAAAAATTAAAATTGATTTTTACCATCGTTTTGCTATGCGTTTTCGCCATTTAAATTACCTACAAGTATTGTAGTCTGTTTATACCCTGTAACGTATCCAATAGAAGGGATTGTTATTAATATTGTGATGTAAATATGCTTCTTATTTAATTAAATTTTAGTTTTATTCAAGACTAGGAAATCGCCCTCGCTTCGCTTCGGGAAAAATAGTAAAAAAATATATAATATAGCCTATGTCACCCGGGGATAGTGTAGCTTCCCAACAGTGAAAGAATTTTTCAAATCGGTTCGGTAGTTTCGGAGCCTATTCAATGCAAACAATCAAATCTTTCCTCTTTATTATAATACTAGCTGTTACCCGCGACTTCGTACGCCGAAAATAAAGATCCCTTCATTATAAAACATGTTTTTCATAAATTGACAGCAAACTTGTCCATACTATGAAGAGAGGAGACCCGTGCCTTGTAATAGTCCATTATGGGTTGAAGCTAAAACACCTACACTTAGTACATATATCGTATTATGTAAATGAGTAAAATATTAAACAAATCTTTAGTGTTGATAATGAAATGATAACTACGATCTGATATTGTAGCGTGATTGGTAGTCAGCAAGATACTAAACTCTTCACCAAAATTACAGCAAAAGTGACATGTTCTTAGAACCCATTAATTACCCATCGGGAGAAGCATTCATAGCCCGGGCGCAGCGGCTTGTGTCGGTTCTAATAGTAATCGATGAAGTTAAACAATAGCGAGCGCGGTCGGTAATTGGATAGGTGACCGCTAGTGGCAAAAAATTCTTGAGCTCTCCGAGCTTCGGAGGGCAGGTAAAGCTGTCGGTCCCGGCTGTTGTCGTAAGATAACAGTCGTTATGACATATTGAAGGTCCTCGCCCGGCGTAATGACTTCCGACACTTGGGTTGATTTCTAATCCCTCCATCAATCCACACTGGAGCAAAGTGGTGGAGTATGCTCTAGGCGTCCTCAAGAGTGAGTGCTCAGTAGTGAGCCATTAATGACACACCCATAGGAAAGGTCCCAAAATAATTGAACTTTTTAGAATTTAGAGGTTTATCTAAGTCAGGGCCTGAGAGTTTTTGAATTTTAAATTTACATTGTAATTTTACAGAATACACAAAAAACATATCTTTCTTTTCTTTTTGGGCAGCAGCAAATCAGTGATTCCTTTAGCGTTGCTAATGTTCATTGGCGAAAGTGACCACTTACCATGAGGTGACTCATCTGTTCGTTTTACAACTTCTTACTCCAAACTTACTCTAAACTTACAACCTCTAGTTTTAGCCCTTAGGGAATGTATTACCAAACAATCATGTTACAGTTATTTTTGTTTTATGTAAGATTACATACTAACTACCAACTTTCACAGTTTTAACTTAAAAAACCGGGCAAGTGCGTGTCAGGCCACGTGCAATATAGGAATCCAAAGTAGTAAGTTTATTGACTATTACTCATTAACTACTTATGCTAACATACACTTGATAGTTTTCCTTATAAACTCATCGCATAACCTATTTTTGAGAATTTTTTCACTTGTCCAACTCCAACCGTTTAGCCGTTAGGGGGGACACTTGACTTGACTTAGGTACCCAAAATTAGCACTTTCAAGCCAAATATTTCGCAAACGGAACCCTACATCCAAAAATGGTCTCAAAAGACCCATAATATTTTTGAAAACACTTTTCAACGATACCCCACACTATAGAGATAAATAAAAATTAATCCTCACGTTACCTGTAGCGGAGTTACCCCGAAAAAAAAATTATTTTCAGTAGTTTATTCTACGATTTTGGAGTTTTAATAAATATGTATATCCATGCCAAATTGCTTTCTAGCACTAAGGGTCTCGGCGCTTTGTTTTGGACAGACGGACAGACTGACGGACGGATATGACGAAGCTATTAGGGTTCCGATTTTACTTCAGAACCCTAAAAATGATGAAGTTTCGTATAAACATTCCCTGAATTAACCCTTTAAAGATTGATTTTTTAAATTATGTTAAAGTTAATTTTTGTTTATAACAGTCGAACTGAGAACCTGCTACTTTTTTGAAGTTGGTTAAAAAACCGGTTAATAGCGTGTCAGGTCACTTGTAATATAGGGTTCCGAAGTTCTAAGTTTATAGAACTCAATACCTACGTATGCTAATACAGCCATGATAGTTTTCCTTTTGAATTCATGTTAAGAGCCATTTCGCAAAACTCGGTTGATAAACTATAGGTATTTGAAGCGGCTCCGCGGCGTGATATTGCCTCGCGCGGCTCGCGTCGCGCTTGACCTCAGTTCTGTGCGAGTAATCTTCTTGATACTTTCAAACGTAAAAATTTTAAAATTATGAACATATAATTTTAATTATACACTTTGTGACCACATACATGTATCTGGTTTGTGACAATATAAGTTTATATAACAATTAAGAGTACAATGTAGTAGTACCATTATCGGTAACTTATTTACATAATACATTTTAGGTACCTACTTAGGTACATCACAATAAAGATGTCCAATAGATGCATATTGCAAAAATCAATATTTTGGCAAATCAACGTGAAAAATTATAAATCACGTTTTTTCAAGGTGATCTATAAAATGCAATATGCGTCCATTTTGCCTGCGATATTCGCAGCGCGTCGAAATACATAAGTATACCTAAATTCAAATCAATCGGAGGGTATAGAACCGGGAAATCCCGGAACCGAAAATCCCGGGATTTACAAAGGAATACGGTACTTTTCAAAAGAACCAGGAAACAAAATAAAAGAACCGGGATTTTCTGAACTTTTGGGAAATAAAAATATGTCGCGTCGTGATACAAAAGATAACGTAAAAATAAAGGTAAATACAATCCATACACAAAAATGATTACAGCTTTAAAAAGAAGATATTCAGAACGTCGGCTACATGAAGCAGCTATACTAATATAATATTATTTACACAGCCCAGATCGATATTTTTCTAATATAAATGAAGATGATTTAACTCTTTTTTCTCGTCCAAGCAGTGCTGAATTGTGCAATACAATTGTGTTGCTTTCATACAATTAATACGAAACTTATGTTTGCATGTAAGGTATAATAGTATGATGGTTACTCAATCACGGCAAACGACTATACGGATTTGGGTAGAAAACAGTTTTTCCCTATTTAATGCTCCTGAGAGATAAAATAGGAAACGCGATACTAACTATTTTCACGCGGGGAAAGCCGTGGTAAAATAATCCCGAAAGAACTGAAAATCCCGGGAATCCCGGTTCCAGCATAGGCGAGTACCGAAAATCCCGGTAATTTAAAACAGGATCGGTTTTCGATACCCTAATCATTACCATGATACAAAAGATAACGTAAAAATAAAGGTAAATACAATCCATACACAAAAATGATTACAGCTTTAAAAAGAAGATATTCAGAACACTATTCTTTGAATGTTAAAAACGAATTCTTTATTGTTTTCTGTTGGTTTACAAAACAAAATATTGACAATAGTCTAGTATAATAAATTATGAGAAACGAAATTCGCACTTTCCTCCCAAACCACTTGCTCTACAAGAAAAATGTATGGCACATAAAATGTCAATCTTTTTATGGGCTACAACTTTTACTCGATCCTTTCGGAAATCGTCTAGGACGCACCGTTTAGGAGATATAAGGAGTTTTCGGAAAATTTGGGAGGGGGGGGGGTTAAGGTTGGGCCCAATAAGATTGGGTAATGTTGCAAGTATGAGTTCCACAGGGCGGATGGAAATTCAGTCGGAAATCGTCTAGGACGTACCGTTTAGGAGATATATGGTATTTTAGGAAAATTTGGGGAGGGGGGGGGGTAAAAGTGGGTTCAGTAAGATTTAGCAATAAGGTTTGGGGGTTTACTAAAGGGGGTTGAAATTTCCGTCTAAACTTGTCTAGGACGCACCGTCTCCGAGATATCCGGGATTTCCGGTTTTCCAAAAATCTATATCCCGATATCCTGATCTGCCGATCTGCGCCTACCTGATGAGTGCGGTATTTGCCCGGATGCCTCCCAGATTATCACGACGCAAAATTCCACTTTTGGGTGAAGAACTGAGGGGGGGGGGGTATAGGGGGAGGCGAGGGGTTGTGAAGGGAAAAAATGAGAGGGTGATTTGTATTTGTGTTGTGTATTTGAGATACGTGAGTTTTGGGGAGTTGACGGAACTTGGAACGTTGACACCGTTTGGGTACGGAACTCTATAAAGTACAGATTGATCTAAAAGTTGTATAAATAAAGGGTATATGTATACAAGTTATAATTATTTTTTTTTTTCTATGTAAATATGTAATTTACACATATAACAAAAAACCTAAATACTGTAAACAGTAACTAATGTCTAAAAACGGACAATGTTTTATTTCAAATTACAGCAGTGACTTCCAACCCAATAGGGGTTGAATTTCCAAAAATCCGATAGCCTAAAGCCTTCTTCGATAAATGAACTATCCAATACAAAAATAATTTTTCAATTCAAACCAGTAGTTCCTGAGATTAGCGCGTTCAACCAAACAAACAAACAAACTTTTCAGCTTTATAATATTACAATAGTAATAGTATAGATTAGTATAGATATAGTTATATTTTGTACATATGTATGTTCGTGATTTTCTCCGTTACTACTTACACTACATAAATTGGAAAGAAATAGTTACTTAATTTCTATTGTTTTCTTCAAACCAAAGATGTTTAAAGCAGAATATTACGCAAACGGACCCCTGAATTGAAAAATGGTCTTTTGAAACCTATAATATTTTTGAAAGACCTTTTCAACGATACCCCACATTAAGGGGTAGACGAAGAAAAAATCATACGGAACGGACAGACGGACGGACGGAAGGACGGACGGCCGGACGGGCTAGCCGGCCGGTTGAAATAACGAACGGACTAGACATGATTCCGATTTGACTACAAAACCCTGAAAATTATAGAAAACTAAAAATAATACAATTGACTGTAACTAAAAATTCTCACGTGATCAAGACTGTTCAATGGCAATATAATTACGTTACTTTTACGAAATCTATTCCTTAGATGGCTAAAGCAAAAATTGACATAGGTCCGACGTCCAAGAGTGCTGCCGCACGACTGATTTGATTTCGCGCCAGATCGTATCTTTATATGGTAAAGTAAATTCGTTTTAATAAATTATTTTTTGCAGTAAGATAAAAAAAAAATTACGTGTCATATTCGACAAAGACCATATTTTATTACTACATAAATTTTTGATGGGAAATACGCTTTATTGAATACAAAAATCGATGGTAAAGTCATGACTTTTGGCATAAACCATGAAAATTGGTAATGTTATTGAATTAATTTTGAAACGAATATTATAGTAATCGTATATCCCTTCTAATAAATGCAAAATATAATATATGAGTGTTCTCTAGACATTTTTTTTTACTCAATTTAATAAAACTTATTAAAGAAAATCAGTGTATGAAATTGACTCTGTCGTCCTTTTGCTGAAAAATAGTTATGCTAGATTGACAGTTACGCAGAAACAAATTAATATTTTCAAAATTCCGGTAAATGAAGATCCAAGATGAAGGATTGATCTATTTTATGAGTTCATTTGCCAGCATTAATATCTTTCTTATGATACTAATTTTTGACATCAAATTCTTCATTCCGCGCGTCTAACCGCGAAATGGCTCTTAATGCTATTGCCATGAATTTTTTTACGTGTCCAACACTTACGAATATTTTGCCAACAGACCCCTCAATCGAAAAATGGACTTAGCAGGCCCATATTATTTTTGAGAGACCTTTACCACTATGGGGTGCGTGATGGAAAAAAATTATCCCCATATTGCCTCTAGGAGAGGTATTCTAAAAACATATTTAAAAAAATATTATTCTACCAGTTTAAAGTTTCAATAAACATGTATATCCTTGCTAAATTACAGCTTTCTAGCACTAAGGGCCTCTGCGCTATGCTACGGACGGACGGATGGACGGAAGGACGGACGGGTATGATGAAACTATGAGAATTCTGTTTTGACTTCGGAACCCTAAAAAGAGTCATAAAAATCGCTTCATAAATAACGAATCTATACACTACATATAGCAAAATTTGACCTTATCCCTCAGGAACAGGTCTGTTTTCTGGGATATAAAGTATCCTATGTTCTTTCCTGAGCTCAATTCTATATCTGTACTGAATTTCATCAAAATCGGTTTAGTGGCTTGAAAGAGTTATCCCTCAGGAACAGGTCTATTTTCCGGGATAAAAAGTATCCTATGTCCTTTCCCGAGCTCAATTCTATATCTGTACTAAATTTCATCAAAATCAGTTTAGTGGCTAGAAAGAATTATCCCTCAGGAACAGGTCTATTTTCCGTGTTAAAAAGTATCCTTTGTCCTTTCCCGAGCTCAATTCCTATATCTGTACTGAATTTCATCAAAATCAGTTTAGTGGCTTGAAAGAGTTATCCCTCAGGAGCAGGTCTATCTTCCGGGATAAAAAGTATCCTATGTCCTTTCCCGAGCTCAATTCTATATCTGTACTGAATTTCATCAAAGTCGGTTTAGTGGCTTGAAAGAGTTATCCCTCAGGAACAGGTCTATTTTCCGGGATAAAAAGTATCCTATGTCCCTTTCCGAGCTCAATTCTGTATCTGTACTAAATTTCATCAAAATCAGTTCAGTGGCTTGAAAGAGTTATCCCTCAGGAACAGGTCTATTTTCCAGGATAAAAAGTATCCTATGTCCTTTCCCGAGATCAATTCTATATCTGTACTGAATTTCATCAAAATCGGTTTGGTGGTTTGAAAGAGTTATCCCTCAGGAACAGGTCTATTTTCCGGGATAAAAAGTATCCTATGTCCTTTCCCGAGCTCAATCCTATATCTGTACTGAATTTCATCAAAATTGGTTAAGTGGCTTGAAAAAGTTATCCCTCGGGAACAGGTCTATCTTCCGGGATAAAAAGTATCCTATGTCCTTTCCCGAGCTCAATTCTATATCTGTACTGAATTTCATCAAAATCGGTTTAGTGGCTTGAAAGAGTTATCCCTCAGGAACAGGTCTATTTTCCAGGATAAAAAGTACTCTATGTCCTTTTCCGAGCTCAATTCTATATCTGTACTAAATTTCATCAAAATCAGTTTAGTGGCTTGAAAAAGTTATCCTTCAGGAACAGGTCTATCTTCCGGGATAAAAAGTATCCCATGTCCTTTCCCGAGCTCAATTCTATATCTGTACTGAATTTCATCAAAATTGGTTAAGTGGCTTGAAAAAGTTATCCCTCGGGAACAGGTCTATTTTCCGGGATAAAAAGTATCCTATGTCCTTTCCCGAGCTCAATTTTATATCTGTACTAAATTTCATCAAAATCGGTTAAGTGGCTTGAAAAAGTTATCCCTCGGGAACAGGTCTATTTTCCGGGATAAAAAGTATCCTATGTCCTTTCCCGAGCTCAATTCTATATCTGTACTGAATTTCATCAAAATCGGTTTGGTGGTTTGAAAGAGTTATCCCTCAGGAACAGGTCTATTTTCCGGGATAAAAAGTATCCTATGTCCTTTCCCGAGCTCAATCCTATATCTGTACTGAATTTCATCAAAATTGGTTAAGTGGCTTGAAAAAGTTATCCCTCGGGAACAGGTCTATCTTCCGGGATAAAAAGTATCCTATGTCCTTTCCCGAGCTCAATTCTATATCTGTACTGAATTTCATCAAAATCGGTTTAGTGGCTTGAAAGAGTTATCCCTCAGGAACAGGTCTATTTTCCAGGATAAAAAGTACTCTATGTCCTTTTCCGAGCTCAATTCTATATCTGTACTAAATTTCATCAAAATCAGTTTAGTGGCTTGAAAAAGTTATCCTTCAGGAACAGGTCTATCTTCCGGGATAAAAAGTATCCCATGTCCTTTCCCGAGCTCAATTCTATATCTGTACTGAATTTCATCAAAATTGGTTAAGTGGCTTGAAAAAGTTATCCCTCGGGAACAGGTCTATTTTCCGGGATAAAAAGTATCCTATGTCCTTTCCCGAGCTCAATTTTATATCTGTACTAAATTTCATCAAAATCGGTTTAGTGGCTTGAAAGAGTTATCCCACAGGAACAGGTCCATTTTCCGGGATAAAAAGTATCCTTTGTCCATTCCCGAGCTCAATTCTATATCTGTACCAAATTTTATCAAAATCGGTTTAGTGGCTTGAAAGAGTTATCCCTCAGGAACAGGTCTATTTTCAGGGATTAAAAGTATCCTATGTCCATTCCCGAGCTCAATTCTATATCTGTACCAAATTTTATCAAAATCGGTTTAGTGGCTTGAAAGAGCTATCCCTCAGGAACAGTTCTATTTTCCGGGATAAAAAGTATCCTATGTCCTTGCGCAAGCTTAATTCTACATCTGTACCAAATTTCATCAAAATCGGTTCAGTGGTTTTGGCGTGGAAGAGTTATCCCTCAGGAACAGGTCTATTTTCCGGGATAAAAAGTATTCTATGTTCATTCCCGAGCTCAATTATATGTCTGTACCAATTTTCATCAAAATCGGTTCAGTGGTTTAGGCGTTATTGAGTAGCAGACAGAGTTACTTTCGCATTTATAATATTAGTATAGATTAGTATAGATAATGCATTTATCTAAATGTATATACGTTTCTTTAGCACCTCAAAAAACAATATATAATTTTAATAAATTATAACGTAACTAGATAATATATGGGTAGATAATTATAAAGTATACAAAATATAAAACCTTATACCATACCTTAACCCTTTACGCAACCAAAGTGTATGTTAAACCAGGAGTAAAGAGATGCGTATGAAGCAGGAGCACTATGCATAATAAAAATGCCTATGAAGATCTTTCCCCTCCGTCTATTACAACGCATGAGCGTAACGCTTAGCGACGCAGCGATTTGCATATTGCGTCATTATTTTAACGCCATGCCGTCTGAGGTCCTCAAGTCCGGTGATCATCGAGTCAGAGCGTATGACAGACGGAGTCCCCACTGTTAAATTATTCCAAGTCACGTTCGGCTTCCGGCTTTGTTCTAAAATTTTAATCATACGTCCTCAGAGCGGGTTGTAGAAACCTTAAAATGTTTGGTTATGATAAGAATGATAAAAATAATTCAATATGCTTTTATACCTGCTGTAACTCAGAGTCACTAACGGTTACTTAAATCGCTCTTTAGTACAGAATTTGTATGGTGATTCTTTATTACGGAGCGATTTAAGTAACTGTTAGTGACTCTGAATTGGGGCGTATGACTTTAATCGCTAATTTTACTGAATTAGTAAATGACGTGGCACTGGTTGATTTCTCGGATAAGCTATGAAGTTTCGTCAGATGTCTTTAAAACTTCTGACACTTGGCTTACCTCTAACTTCTCCACTAATCCGTATTAAAGCACTTTACTTTTGATGTTCATGCTCTCTTTAATAAATAGGACCCCGAAAACTAAGAAGCTAAATTAACCAGAATTTGGTTTATTGTAGTTCAAATACAAATGCTTATATTATTTGAAGTTTGATAAAAAAATTACCTTAACTTAGAACTAGCACGAATCGATCACGAATGTTTCCACTTACATGATCCCAACTTAGAACAGTGATCAATAAATTTAAAGTTTTTATAATAAGTGCAACTCAAGTTAGAAGTTGTGCACATAACTCTTGTAACTTTGAACAGTGGTGGTGTCTTGTGTTGGCCACGTACAAACTTCGGAACTTCTAGTGGCATGAGCCATTTTCCGTGAAACTTCTTTATAGTCTTCACCGTTAATTACATCTTCAAAAGTTATATTAAATTCAAAATACAAAATAATTTATTCATATAGACACACTGATACACTTATAAAAAAAGCAAAGCAAAGCAACAACCCATAATTGTCCCACTGCTGGGCTCGGGTCTCCTCTCACAATGTGAGGGGTACAGGCCATAGTCTACCACGCTGGCCAAGTGCGGATTGGTAGACTTCACACACCTTTGAGAACATTATGGAGAACTCTCAGGTGTGCAGGTTTCCTCACGATGTTTTCCTTCACCGAAGCAAGTGATAATTAACTTGTAATACGCACATAATATTTGAAAATTAGAAGTGCGTGCCAGGATTTGAACCCGGATACACTTATGCACGTCATTTTTTGGCTAAGAGTTATATTATATTATTATATAATATACCTTCCTATTATTTGGGTAAATTTTTACACTTACATCTAGGTAGTGTAAGCAGGCTATGGAACATAAAAAACCAAACGGTTAAACTATAGTTATCATAGAAAAAAGCGTTTGGTTTTAAGACTATAGTTAGTCTATAGTTAATTTACACGAACGCTTTTCAGATTGACGTCCCGATTTATGTGACTAATAATAAATTAAGAACGTCACTTTGATAATTTATCCTTTAATTTCCGGAAATTGTCAGCGCTCTCTCCTCAGACCTGATAAATGAGTGAAATTCGAGAGTTTCAGGAAAACGTATACTTTGAATGTTTCTGTGTTACAATGTTGTCAATCAGTCACCGCCAGTTCACCCATTTCGTTTGGCGCCTTCCCGCTGATTTGATTGAAAACTTCCTTCACCGCACCTGAGTCTTCGACATCTTACTTTTTATTCGGATCTGTTCTTGTATGCCATATTGTTATTTACGTATACGTGATAACTCTTCAGGTTTATTTACAAACACAGAAAAACACAGAAATTAAAATATTTCTATAAATGTTTCTTTTGGTGAAAATTCTAAACGAGGTTTTAGAATAATACCTGTGACATATTAGAACAATACGAATCATTCACTCCGTCACCAGAAAGCACTTGTTTGCCATAAACATGACAGTACTTTAAAACTTTCCACTGACAGGGATGTATAAACAACCCGTCCTATTTCATTAAACCACAACTGAACATACCTTGCTCTACTGGGGCCTATCCGGATGTGAATGTTAAACGCAGGCTAAAATTGTTACCTTAAATTCGTTTATGCTTCCCATTCGACCGCGGAGTAACGAACGCTACAATCGGTCCCATGGCGATACAAGTTTCAGGTTGGCTCGGCTCAGTTCCACAAAATCAGGCCAAGTGGGTCGTATGGTAATTTCAAGATTTTCTGCATAACATTACATGGAAGTGTAAAACTTAAGCAATATAATTTATTGTTGGCGTTGCGAAATTAAATTAAGTACATGCTTATCTTTAAGTATTGCTGTATGCATGGCGTTCCCTTTTTTACCTTTTGTTCCATTTTTTTCGAGGAAACAAAACGGTGAAATTTACTCCTCAGTAAATTTTCAATTAAATGGAATTGAAGATAGTGTGTGAACATTTTAAATGCAATCAGTTGAAAGATTGCTTGGCGGTTTGTTTTGAATCTAATGGATTCCGATATTCTGTCTCAAATTGTCGTATTTCAGACATCACCATGATCACGAAAAAGAAACCAAAAATATGCAATTTAAATATTGTGTATTAAATTACATCAAACGAAAACAAACATTATGTAATTTTATATCTGAGCACGGTTTAAAGTACTCTTTACTCTGTTACGTAAATTGTATTTGTTTTATTCCATTTTGTAGACCCTTTCCTCGGAGGTTGGCCGCTCGCAGTCAATTTACTTTTACTCAACCGACTGATGCTATAATTTTTAAACAAGTTGAAATCCTTTAAACGATTATAGAAAATGTAATTTAAAATACGTTTTTATATATAAAGATTACATATTAGTAAGTTCAATTGTCGATAAAAATCTAAATGTCACGTAATAATAATCTAGACACGCGGCAGCGTGTCAAGCCAAGTTCAAGCAAAGGAACTGGCTAGCTAGCGCCGAGTGTAATATTACACGAACCACTTGGTGCCAGATTTGACCCTTCTATAACTCAAAACCTCTTTAACGTAAACACATAAAACTACGTGTGTTTAATTATATACATAAGGACATGCAGAAGCCCAAATTTCATGAAGCTAGCTCAAACGGTTATAAAGATATGAAGGTCAAAAAGTCGTAAATTTTAGCACTGACTAACTGACATATAGTACCTAAATCTAACCTACTTCCAGTTAACCTAGAAGGATGAAATTTGGAATCCAGCTTGGTAATTGTGTGTAAGCTTAGGAAAAAATCAAAAAAATAAAAAAAGTCGAAAAATAAGTGGTGTCCCCATACAAAATTTGTATGGGACCGAAGCAGAGCCATCTAGCGGCAGTGAAAAGAAAAGCTACGGTCCCATACAAATCTTAGCCAACTCGCATTTACATTGTGAGCCCGTTATGTCACGTAAAACTCGCACTAAGGCCTCTGTGCACGCGGGGCTCAATATGGCATACTTCAGCGCATGGAGTATTGAGGTAGAACGAGGGCCATCTCATATGAAGGAAAAGTTGAAAAAGTTTCCAGCTGTTTAAAGAAAATAGAGGTTCCAATATTGGCCATTTCTAAATGGCGCTAGTGTGTGACAAATAGATATACATATGAAATTGGCTGTTATAAACGGAGTGAAGTTTGCTGAGTTATGCCACCCTAATCAATGGCGCTGGTGTCCGCCAAAAAGATATTCGAACATAGCTGTTGTAGACCGCACCGCAGCCCCACTCGAAATTTTACACGTTTTACGGACACTTTTCCCTTTGCTGTCCCTTGCGGAAAGTCGTTGTAATGTACAACACATTCAACGCAACAAACCATGCGTGTTTTCCATAGAAGCTGATAATTATACTTTGGTACACCATTAAAACAATGCATGTGAGGCAGATCTACGCTGTGTGGCGAGGCGCGGAGCAGTGTGAGAATCGCCTTTTTATCATATTTACCTAGATATTTAGTACTCGGCTAAATAGTATAAAATTAGCTGTATACCGAATATAACCATAATCAAATACTCGTTCTTGTAAGCAGAATAACTTTTGAATTCAGGTAATCAAAGAATTCAAAGAATTTCAAAGAATTTATTAGTCCAATAAATATTCATTACATCAGTCATTTTATAAAGTTATTCAACATTTTAATTCTGATAAAAACTGGCCAAGTCAAAGCTAACCTACTTTAAGATCTCACTTTTTTAAATAACAGCAATTGTTATAGGTATCCAACAAAGCAAAGAAATAGAGTTTAACACTTATTCATAGTGTTATTTTGTTCCTATAAATACATATTTCGATTTTGCACAGAACTTGGCACTCATTTAGATCTCCATTCTTTTTGCGGCGAAGCCCACAGCCAAGCATATTTTTTGTATTGAACTTGGCTCTCCTTTTTTACATTTATGTTTTTGGTGGGATATTAATAACAGCAATATTAGATCCGTTTTACTTTTTCTAAATACATAATATGTCTAAAATGAGGCTTGAAACTTAACAGCGTGGTAAATTATAGCTGTATACCCCTGAGGCAGTGGAACAATTTTGGTTTATTTTTCTACTGTTTGGGTCAGGTAGATACAACATTTTATTATTATTATTATTATTATTATTTAACACTTTATTGTTTGTACACCATACAATAATATACATAAGAGCATAAGAAAAAAAGAATACAAAACAATGGGCGACCTTATCGCTTTGTAGCGATTTCTTCCAGGCAACCCAGCAGTAGCAAGAAAACAGCAAGAATATAAATTGGGTATTGGGTTTACCAATTATAAAATCAATACCTTTTTGACTGTGGAATCACTTTGACTTTTTTAATGTACATATGCAATGTGATATAAAGGACTAAAATGTCGATACTGCTTGTTGATTCATTTTAAAGGCATAGGTAATCGTGTTAGTTGTTGAAATAAGGAGCTTTTAAAATTGTGTAATAGAAAAGCAAAATACTTTAAAGTCAGTATACATTTTATTATATTCCAGTTTAATTACTCGACTTTAACAAAGCGAAGTCGTCATTAAGACATTAAATAAACTGATGGAAAGGTGGTATGAAGCTTTTGTCAAACTTTTTGCGACTTCGGCACTCACCCGAAACTCGAGAGACTATTAAACTTTACGAGGCGTCGCGCCGCTAAACTTTTTAATAAATTCATCCATCCAAATCCAAGAACATTACGTACAGGCCTCGAACAAAAAAGGCGACGTCATTTGAAAGCCATTTCTTCATCTATCAGAGTGACACGCAATCAAACAATACAATAAAACTTCTCTTCCGAAAAATACTTCAAAATAATTCTCCATTTAAATTCAGAAGGGAGGCTGTAGCGTCGTTTGCCAACAAAGGCTTTCCTTCGAAGGTAATAACCACTAGGTGCTCAGGGTATATTGTATGTTTTAAAAAGGTCGGAGCAAGTGAACGAAACAGTTAAACGCAGCGAGGGTGCTTTAGAAGTAGACAGAGTGTGTTTCTAGGAGAGCACGATTCGAATTGTTTCTAACTAGAGCTTTTTAATGACTCGTAGACACCTTCTATATAGATAACAATAACAAGCAACAAACCCATATCAAACCGTTGCCTTCCATTTTAATTTTCTAATTATTATCGCTTACTTGATTCTTAGCTTAATTAAAATACCAAAAATGAAAAAACAAAACACTGGTTTTGAAAACTATTTTTTTTCAACTACATCTGTATTGGATGAAAGTACAAATGTAACGGAAGTAAATTAAGAATCCAAATAATATATTTAATTGTTGCATTGATACAACTGATTACTTATTGTTGGATGATGTATTTATCAATGAACCCTACCAAATCAATTTACCAAATGAATAAATTATAACTAAATAACTAATAACTATGTATGACTAGAAAATAATTAGGATTTGATCACATCCGGTTGTTAATTCTTTAGAGGAATAACTGGTTGTTGCAGCGAATAATTAAGACTTTTTCGGGAGCACACATTTATTTCTTGAAAGTTAAGTACAGAGAGAGAGAGAATTTATTAAAGCGACGGTCGACAAAATACAAATAATAAAAATTATATTTTTGAGTGGGTAGCCTACTGGTGTCTACTAACGCGCTTCTCGGAAACATTGCATTTTAAGAACCGTAGGCGCGGTAAAACCGGTATTATACGTTGCAAAAATAAATCTCTAAAAGAATAAAAGTACGGAATAGCAATTTCAATTTAATTTCATACCCACTAATTTACCCAACAGCCAGGATGTAAACAGGGTCGGAGACGCAGATGTGCGTCGTTACACTTCGGAAGTCATAACGGTTATTGAACTCATCATCGCGGTCATTATGCTGATCTCTTCTGGTTTGTTCCTCTTCTCACCCAACCTTTAGATTAATAACAATAAAAATCATAATAATAATTATTAAACAATGCAACAATGCGTATTGCATTGCATTTTATATTATTAAATTGTATTTAAATGTATATTTTATTGAAGTAATGTAATATTCAAAGCTCGTGGTTTAATTAACTCTATTTCTATTTCTATACAATCACAACTAAGTATAATTAAAAATGAATTAAGAGTAACATTTTGATTAAATTTTGTTGCATTTATATACAGAAACGTCAAAAATTACGTAAACATATTACTAGGGTGACTTTTTAGGGGCAGTTAAAGCTCTCTACACAGTTCTTCTGAAATCCGCCATTAAACCAAAACCCTAGGCACTTAACATTGAAGGCATTTTTGAGTCGATTCAAGAATAACTAAATGTAGCACTCTACCGACATCCATAGAAAATTGTGACAGCCAAAGATTCAAAGACTCGTTTCCTTCTAAGAAATAGGTGGTAGTTGTGCTTATATACTACTAGTATCAATAAAGCAGTGAATAATATCGAAAGAACTACACTGACAAGAACACAACTAACAAGAGGAGGATTTTGTGCTCATCAAGAGAAGGATTTTGTCCTTTTAAGCTAAATCAAAGCCCACACAGTATGCGATGTATAACTAGAAGGTCCAAGTGGAACATGTCCCCAGTGATTCATTTCCAGAGATTTGGTGTACCCTAGTGATATCAGTGATAATCGTCGACGTATGCAGATTACTACAATTGTTCTCTATGTCATGTGCGTAAGCTGTGGATTAGCTATTATCGTCATGGAGGACGTGTAGGGAACCATCAATTGTTACTTAGGTCTTAAATACAGTCAGCTTTAAGGTCATAGAGACAATGATTAAAGGCAGTTATGAATGAACGATTAGAGATTATCTTAAACTAAAAAAATGAAAATGGAAAAAAGTTAAGAATATATCTCTAATTGAGACATAGCTATCTGAGTAACTTACCAATATTTATCTGAACAAGTTTGACTTACAAGTGTTCGCCAAGTTATCTTGATTTCAATTGGAATAGTCCCGATGATAAATGCTCTATTGTGCATTCAATTCCTATGCATTACGGCTTGTCTGAAATTTATTCGAGGTTTCCGTTGGCTGGAGACTATCATAGTAGGTGTATTGGGATTTTATTCTACACAAGTAACCGCCCTCGCTTTTTCTTTATTTTTTACACCTTGGGTTACATTATTGGAGTTTTATTAACGATCCCTAATTTTTTTGATAATATTATATAGCCTATATTACTCGGAGATAGTGTAGCTTTCCAACAGTGTAAGAATTTTTCAAATCGGTTCAGTAGTTTCGGAGCCTATTTAATGCAAACAATCAAATCTTTCCTCTTTATTATTAGTATAGACAAGTAGTTAACCTCTGATGTCGCTTAAAATTGCTATTTTTATGTAATGAAAGATGATGATTGTGATATATTACGATCTTAAACATTGAGTTTGATTAAGTATTATTACGTTTGTTAGGACAACATCATTTAAATGGTTAAAAAAATTTCAACTTTAATATCCAATCTAGAAATGCATTTGGTGTACGTACTCTTCGTATTTTCAACCTGGTTCTCTTTAATTCAATATTCAAATTTTTCAAACTGTAACTTTACAATATTCCAGGGTACGTTCCCGTCAAAACATTTTGTAGTCTCCTGGGACTAAGTCGAAATTAGACGGAGCTCAGATCCCGCAGAAATAGAACGGGAAAGCCGATTACAATGCGCCGTCATCGATTTACCGACGTTTCTAAGGTAACTGGAGAATCAGCTTTTATTTGATATCTTATTATCGTTAATGGAAACTTGCTAGTTGTTTATCTTTTGGTCAGAACAAAGGAGACTATTGTTGCTTATTTTAGTTCTATTTTTAGTTTATAAAATAATAGCACTCTGTCTGCAGTTTTACACGTGTTTTCCGGGATAAAAAGTATCCTATGTCTTATCCCAGATCACGGTCTACCCGTGTACTAAATTTAACGAAAATCCTTGCAGTTGTTTTTGCGTGAAAGACCGTAGCGGCGTTAGGGTAGGGCGCGGTTGGGCGACCGCCCAGGCCAGGGCGCCGCAGGTAGGTCATGTCTATCTGTCCGTCTGTCCGTCCGTCCGCAGCATAGCGTCGAGAAGATCCTTTGCTGGAAAGCTGTAACTTGACATGGATTTACATATTTATTATTTTTGTATGGGTTTCAATAGAAGACAGGGGCGCCGTAGAAATCTCGCCAAGGCTACTTATAAGATAACATTAGTAATTTATAATATTAGTAGTACACGATAAGAGCCAGGTACTTTCTTTTTTCTTCTCTCTTCTTTCTTGCGTGCAATTCATGATTTGGTATTGTTAGTTTCTATGGGTGACCATTTACCATCAGATGTCGCGTCTCCTCGTTTGCCGTCTATTTAGACGTCATAAAAATATTTATCAGTTACCTGCATTTTCTCGCAGTTCTAAGTCGAATTCAGGTCTTTTCGCTAGACAACGAAGATATACATTGAAATAAGTACAAACGTCTAAGATGTTAATTTTTAAAATTTTAGTAACAATAACATTATCTAGAAGCTACAAAAATATTCATAATTTTGATAAAATAACAATAAATTAAAATTCATTTTACGCTGTACAAGAATTACAAGTTACAAGAATTTGCATAACTGAATATTTCTGTCAGTTATAAAATTTTTCAGCAAAAATCTTGCTACTTTCTAAGAAATTCAAGTAGAGTGGTAACCCAAAAAATGTTTTACTTTTAAACTTGGAGTAAACATTTCGCATAAGATATCAAATACAGTAAATTTCGCCAGAAATTTTGATTGTTACCTCGTGAAATGGACTTGTTCTTTTTTCAAGCTTTTACACAACGCTTTTTAAAGATTGTACTTGTTTTTGAGTTTTAATTGTTCGATAAGATTTACTGGATGTGCCATTTTTTAAAAGTTAGTTCGGATTTTTTAAGAGATAATAAATGTTATATATTATCTGCAAATTGGAGAAGATTGCTAATCATATCGATTTGTATTTTAAATTGTTACAAGCTGCTTCTACATTACAAGTCTTAACTGTTCCAGAAGTTAAATTAATTCATATAGCGCTGACCAAGTACCTACACTAATTTCATATTAATTTGAGGATATTTTAATAATGTTCCACAGGTTTCTGTAGGGTTATATTCAGAATACTACGCAGTATTTCAAAAATCGGTTATTTTTGACCAATAAATGCATACATATATGTGTACTAGCTTACGCCCGCAGCTTCGCCCGCGTGGATTTCGGTCAATGTACATAAAACCATAATGGAGTATGTATATAAACCTTCCTCAGGAATTACACTATTTATTAATGAAAATCGTACAAAAATCCGTTCGGTAGTTTTTGAGTTTATCGCGTTCATACAGACAGAAAGATGCGGCTGGGGTACTTCATTTTATAAGATTCTATGAAATCGCCCTCACTTCGCTTCAGGAAAAATAGTAAAAAAAATATATAATATAGCCTATGTCACCCGGGGATAGTGTACCTGTAATAGTGAAATAATTTTTCAAATCGATTCGGTAGTTTCGGAGCCAATTCAATGCAAACAAAACATACAAATCTTTCCTCTTTATAATATTAGTATAGATATAGATTACTGTCTGTCTTTTACTGTGACTGTTGATTTGTTTAATTTTTTATTAATTCTTTACTTTTATAAAATAATTAGTAGATCCTGGAGTTATTGATCACTATTATGAGTAAAATATAATATATTTCAATATTTACCTTTCGAAAGTAAAAAATGCAGTTGCAACTACAGCAATTTTTCATAACCACATTAAGTTTTAGTAAGATTATACAAACTAGCCATTTATATTCTTATCATCACTGTCAATCAAATAAGACTTTTACTTTCATACTATTTTCTTACCAGATTTCAGTAATTCCTGCTGGAGATCGTAGTAAGAGCCATCACAGAAAACCCTCCACTGAATGTCAATGTCGGTCATATTATATTTCATGGCTCTTCCCTGCCGTTCGTCTCTAGTGCATATTGAATCTGAAATAAACCTCGGGAAGGGGAAAATGGGTGGCTACAATGCGAAAATGACAGCGTCGGCCCACAGAAGCCTCTCAGGTGCTACGCCATACCTTTTTATTATTTACAACGCATTTTCAACGAGTGTTAGCTTTACGCTTTACTTTGATTTTGGAAAAGTGGGGAAATGTAAACGTGTGATCTGAATATGTAGACGTTGTTACAACCCGTTTTTATGGTAAGTGCTTGCGTTGGTTTAGATGCCGGTGGTTTTAGTGCTAGTGTAAGGCACTTTGGTAAAGGAACACGGTGTTTGCAGTACTTTGCGCTTCTGGTAATAGAAGAGTATATTTTGGTTCATTTTCCAAGTATGTGGGGTTGTTCGTTCGGACAATGAGCTGTGTAGTTTTATCTTTAGATCTTACAATGCGTACAAGTCGTTTGTAAGTGTTGTTGTTTTGTAGACAGTTTTGATGGTTTGGAATTTTAGGTAGGTATGTTAGATGTTAGGATGGCTTTCCAGTTTGGACGATATGAACATTGACTAGAAGAAATAGATACCAATGTTACATAAATAGCCGATAAATCAGCCACCGTCATATATTATTATGTAGGTTGTCCGACATATCAACCAAATCACGTAAAACCATTTTAAAAATATGATGTCTGATTCAGCTCACATAAGCTTTATAAATTAACTTCTTTTATACTAAAATACTTTTATGAATAACTACTAGTCGACAGTAAAAATAAATATACCCTTGGGGCGGCAAGAGGGTATAAAGCGGATTTATTTCGTGATACGTTTACTGGTAGATACTCTTAGGGTGAGATCTATAACCCGCATACTTGGACTTTGCTTAGACAAATGTCTGACACTAACACTTTGTTATTCAGAGAAAATTACAAGGTCACGGTAAAATAGCTAACTTTATTTTTTGGTTATTATTTTTGTTCGGTTATTTGTTAATAAGAAAAAACCAAAAAGTCATAACTATATTAAATGACTTCTAAGGTATACCTATAGGTAGATATTATAAGGCTGATGGGATTAAATATAAGTTACAAACATATGCATTAATTACATAAATAGTAGTTTAGTTGCTTATAAGAGATTTGACTAATCATTAATTATGTCTTTCAGAGTTCTCATACCAACTTCCGAACTTTCATACTTAAGTTAAGTGGATACGAATATCACATATCCCGCAACCTGAGGTATAAATAATATGAATTAAATAAAAATTTAATTTTAATAAATGCATGCAGTCTTCATGTACAATTTGCAGGATTACGAATTTTAGATATTAGATCAGCTAGATATTAAAAAAATATTGTGTATCCTGTGTTGGTGAACCTTAATAATAAAAATACATTTAAAACTGTCATATTAAAAAAAAGTTTGTTGTTCAGTAATTTATCATCAATATCAGGAATAAAGATGGATTCCACATGATTGGAGTTGTAAGATACAATTCTTGCCACCAAAAAGCAATAACAAACTTGAAACACGACTTGCATTATACGGCTTAAAAGTTATTCCAGCAAGTGACCATATTGCTTAACATTTTCAAGCGAAGTTTCAAAGTAGTTCTACAGAAACTCAGTGTAACAGCCATAAATTCACTGAGCATATTCAGTGGATAAATCGAATTAGCGACTGCGTGTGAAATCATGCAGGTATTTATTACAAAACGCACAACTTTGCTCCAACATTCTGCTGAAAATGAAGTGAACATAATATTAAATTCCAGATGAGTATTAATGTTAATTTCAAATGAATAAGCCGGCACGAGCGTTAACTTGGTGGAAAACTCGGAAACGCACTGGCGCCTCGCAATTATTTGTCAAAGATTAATGAATATCGTATTTTGACATTGAATTATTATTACTAGTGTATAGAACAGACACCGCGAACACCATGTATGTCCCAATGCATTGGCGCCACGTGGCTTCAATCTTCAATGGATTCGGTCGATTTTGAAAGGAGAACGGGGGCTCAATTTTGAAAATGGAACCTCCCGGGCGGGACACACATTTTGTTCCAGATGTCTGTTCTATGACATTATACTTCAATGTATTTTGATATTTTTTTATAACGACAACATAATATTAAATTTGTTGTTGGATAATTGTTTTGGTTAACGGAATTTTAAATACTAATTTACATTAATTTTTGATGGAGTAATTTAAAGAGGTACGTATGTGTATTTTCGTGATAAAAGTAGGCATATTTTGTTGGAAATGAAAAAAACGTACCTACACACATGCAATAGGTTTAAAAGAGTTATGATTTTTATTTAATGTTTATTAAGATTTAAATATCATTAGTTTTATTATATGAGATTAATAAAAAAAAATTGTACTAAAATTCACCATTACAAAGGCACTTAAGTGAATTAAAATTTTACGACAAATATATTGATTTTAACATCAAATTTTTAATATAGATACTAATAACTAATAACTGTTCAAAACTCCTACTTAGGACCATCATGGATACAAACTAGATTCACAATCATCCCCATCTCACTTCTTAATTCTTTTCCCGCTCACATCTGCCAATTATGACTCCTACTTATTTAAGAGAAAAACTTTTAAGAAAAGGAAGTAATCTTCTTTAATGTTGTCTCGGCTCGTTTGACACAACCATGCGCTGTTCATTTGTCACTGAAATTACAAAAACCCGCGGTCGCTGAGGCGCTCTCGACGACATTAATGAGTTTAATGTCTTCGGTGACACAGACGTTACTCAAAATTCTTGAAACGATTAATTCACAATCTGATGTTGTTGCCTAAACTTCGTTGAGTGTTTCGAAATTATGAATGAAAGGCGTACTTTGCATAATAGATGTATTGTGGTACAATTGCTGTCTTATTATAATATAATTGTTTTATCTGTGGTATTATTTTATATGTATATTACGTATTCAATAATAGACAATATGCCTAACTAAGAAGTTGACTATGATGATACAGAATTTGGCAAATTGTTTTGTGACACGTCTCAATTAATAAGTTAATTTTATCCTGGAAATGGATTGAGTCCCACAAAATATAATTCATATTATGTAAATTATGTTACAGAGATTGTGTAATACATAACTGGCTAAACGAAGTTTAGATTTTCGTTCAATAAATAAAAGTTGAAAATACGATTAACTTAAAAATAAGTGACTATCAGATTGTTTTTAAAAAACAATCGATTGAATTCACAGATAAAAACAAAGCGCAGAGAAGAATACCTAACTCTTGAATTAATTCTCTCGATAAAATTTTCATGCTTGAATTCTTGTAACTACCTTTCAAAGAGGCAGTGCTACTACATCGGTTTAAAGAGCTAGGAATTAAAAGACACAGTCTTTCGTTTAGTAGGTAACACATAATTTAATAAAATAAAGAAAAAAATTCTTCAATAAAACTGTCATTGGAAAATTTAGAAATATGTTTTTAAACATTTCCTTTTTTTACCTTGACAAAAAATCGAAGATTTTTAATTAAAATTAAATAATGCAATCAAATCCCATATGCGAAAATTCTACGACTAGACTAATCATGAATAGGTATTTTCAAAGATAGATTTATCATACAGCAAAAGACAGCATGATAACATACATTCCCCAGCAAATTTTTAAACGTATACATAATATATACTCGTATATGTCGGCGAGCGACCTCTTTGGTTCAACGACGATTGGCCGATGCTGTCATACAAGAAGTCATGTAGGAAAACTAAGTATTTAGAATAAGGAATAATATGTCAATCTATCTGGAACGTACATAGGACATTTTATGAGATTCGATTATTGATCACGGAGTTGTAGAGATTGTTATTACGAGTATAGGTGAACTGGAAATATATCATGAAACAAAGTAAAAGGAATATTATTGAGTAACCAATACAGTAGAAAACCCTTTCTGCTTTATATATATTTTTTAAACGTATATAACGTATTTAACAGTTACAGAATAACATTTTAACAAAAAAATAACCGATTTCAAATGTAGTACATTGTACTTTTGACATAGATGCCATTATCAGATCTCGCTCAAATTTATGTGGGACTACACGACAAGTACCAGTTTTCGATTAAAAAAAGAATCATCGAAATCGGTTTGCGCGATATTGAGTTATTCGTCCATTTATCGCGCACATACTTATATGATTTTGACATGGATGCCATTGTCAAATCTCGTTCAAATTTATGTGAGACCACACGACAAGCACCAGCTTTCGATAAAAAAAGAATCATCCAAATCGGTTCACCCAGTCCAAAGTTCTGAGGTAACAAACATAAAAAAAATACAGTCGAATTGAGAATCTCCTCCTTTTTTTGAAGTCGATTAATAATCTTCAAAACTACACGGAGCTGAAGGTGACGCTATTATTTCCAGGTGAACTATGCATTGATATATTATTATTATAATACTATTCTATGCTAAAGTGTATTGTAAGGGAGTGTCTCGAGTTCAACGGTTTTTCTCATCTCAAAATTGCCCAACACGCTTAAAAAAGTTTTCAATTCAAAAATTGTGTATGTCAGCACCGACGCACGACTGGAGTTTACTCCTTATGAACAATTATAAAATATATAGATTAGTACCTGAGGGTAAATGAACTCATTTTTTAAAGCACGCTTGATACATTTATTTATATGAAACCTATAAACTTTATCGGATCGGAGAGCTATGTAGGAGTTTCTTAAGTCTTTATATTAATTTGGCGCAGCGGGTAGACGCGGGTCGTAGTCTCCAGGGACCATGGAGCCAGCCTTTTTATGGCTTTTTTCAAGGCAACAGCTCCTTAATGTCTGTTAAGAAGAATTTTATCTTTCTTATTTAGTCTTATCAAATAAAAAGGGTTCCGCGACACAATTCGGATAACGGAAAAGGATAACCTCGGCTCCGGTTTTATCAAGCTTTTCCACTTTCCCGGATTATGTTCTGTATTTGAGTTTATAAAAGGGCCAACATGATGAACATTTTCTATGAAAATATTATTTGACGAGCACATTCACTTGTCGTATCGCACACCAGATAATATTACTTATGAATATTACAAATCTGCAAATGTATTTATCTCACGCTCAAACCGCTAAACCAATGTTGATGACTTCTTATATAAAGGTAGCTCGATCCTTAGAAAAGAACATACGTTCCTATGTAATAAATTTAAGGTCTAGAGTTATATGTGTTTATAAATAAAAACCAAACGTTACTGAAATTTTTAATTTATTACCTAGATTTTAAAACCGCCTTTCTTACGATACTCAAAGTAAACAAATAAACATCAAATGCATAAGCAAGTATGAGCACGGAACCTGTACTCGCTGTTCCTATAATGTAAAACTTTACAAATAACTATTTATCGCCTGAAGCTTAATCTGTTGCAGTCGAAGTTATTCCTTAACGTTTGAGACATGATGAAAATTTCCTAAGAAAATAAGATCCTTATTCGTAACGTATGTCATTACTATGTATGTGTACTTGTACTAAGTTGTCGTAGGGGGCTGGCGCCAGTGAGCCGTTTCGCGCTGAAATTGATATCATCAATGTGATACTAGTTTATATGAAGTCCCATATTCATAGCAATTACGAGCTCCCGTGGTGAAGTTAATGGTATTTGATTCTCAGATTTGTTTCTTGTTATTCGTTTAGAAATGCCGCTTGAAAGGAGCAATAGACCTATAAAGATGTTATGGTCCACGTCTTAATATTGGCTATAATTATGTTAATGCAATACTTATTACATTGTAAGGGGTATGTTGAACTTATCTAATTATGTGTTTTAATTAATTCTGTGTTATTTAACTTCAAGCCCATGTTCAATTTCAGCTCTGTGAGTGATAACTTTGCTTATTGAAAAGATGAATTTTCAAAATCCTTTCTAAGTGCTTCAAAAAGTTTTGACCCACAGAAATAGGGTAAGCTCAATAAAACCATTTAAAATTATGTTATTTGTATAATATTATAATCGCTTCTATCGGTTTAGTGGATCACAATTTACACGTACTTTACCAAATATACATAAAAATAAAAGAGATTGATAAGTAAACACAAAAGATTGTAAGACGTGCAATAAGAAACATGTTTCTGGTTTCAAGTAAGAATTGCGATGTTGCTTTGAGTAGCTAGCAAGACCTATTATATCCCTAACATTCGTACATGTGCAGAATCCGGCACGGCAAAAGCTGAGGTAAGATAAGAATCACCGTAGCCGCGTCGTTTTGTATGCCTGCGGGCACGAACTATGCAAGGTAATGAGAAGTACTCTGAAACAAAGGGGTTTTTCAATCCGACTCTACTCCAATGTAGATGTAACAACATTTAGCGAAATGAAAAATTCATATTATCTTCAGTTAACGTACCAAAAATACTTCACAAACGAATACTGAAAATTAAATCTCAATTTCGTTGATATGTTTGTTATTTATGTAAATATCAATACACCTGCTGCAGAGCTGCACTATTTCGCGATGCAATCGATTTAATAAATTATTTTCGAGCTTCCGAAACAGTACTCTCTGTTGGTAGTTGGTGGAGCGAATCAAATTCGCCACTAATTAACATATTGAATAAATCAATTTCTTGTGAAAGGGGCACCTGAATAACTGAATTTCTGACTTATTCAAGCGTGGACAGTGAGTTATGACTTTTGCAGAATCGCTTTTTATGCGATCCCCTCCAACAAGTATTAAATAGTTTATACTTAATCATCATTATATTTATAAATAAAATTATCGTATAAAAAATTCTTTCATACATAAATATCCAAGCATTTCACTTTTATTCTAATTAAATTGGGATATGATACGCGTCTATATCAAAACAAAGCAGGGTGGCCATTGTCAGCGGGTCGCCATTTTGCAGAATAGCCGATAATGGAACCAATTAAAATGTATGGAGGCTTAACTGCAATGTCGTGCACCGAAATTAATTTATAGTCGGTCCAAAACAACCCTAATTTTGTGCGCCACGTTACCCTTGTTTTCATATGCCTTGTGATCGTTGAGCTTAAGCTAGTACGAGCGAAATGACACTGTGGATAACAAGCCGAATGAAGTTCCATCTCAGGGTCCTAGCATTATACTGTTAGATGTGAGATTGCGAATTTAGTGCAAATGTATATCTGATTAATTTCGTGGTGAGATAAATTGGTTCTATTGTCAAAATAAATTAAAAAGCTGATTTCCCAAATCTTCTTTCCGGAAACCCGTCAGTGATGCCTTAGTGTTATGGATGTCCTAAAACAGGGGCGGCTTTTCTACTTATTTATATAGATCATTGATATGATATTGATAACGAAGATTGATACTGATTGATAAATAGATTTAAATGGGAGAGGGAGAGGGAGAGGGAGAGGGAGAGGGAGAGGGAGAGGGAGAGGGAGAGGGAGAGGGAGAGGGAGAGGGAGAGGGAGAGGGAGAGGGAGAGGGAGAGGGAGAGGGAGAGGGAGAGGGAGAGGGAGAGGGAGAGGGAGAGGGAGAGGGAGTGGGGGAGGGGGAGGGGGAGGGGGAGGGAGAGGGAGAGGGAGAGGGAGAGGGAGAGGGAGAGGGAGAGGGAGAGGGAGAGGGAGAGGGAGAGGGAGAGGGAGAGGGAGAGGGAGAGGGAGAGGGAGAGGGAGAGGGAGAGGGAGAGGGAGAGGGAGAGGGAGAGGGAGAGGGAGAGGGAGAGGGAGAGGGAGAGGGAGAGGGAGAGGGAGAGGGAGAGGGAGAGGGGGAGTTGTTCGGTGGTGCAGTTTTCCGGGTCACCTAGTTGTTAATATTTAGTTTAGTAATTGATCGCTAAACGAACAAAATTGTAGTATTATTCGTGAACACCTTTACTGGACTGTAATTAACACACCAAGGAGTACAATAAACACTTTATTCTTGACATTACCAGTAGGGTGTGGACAATTAAAACCATTGTGAAAGGTTCTGGAACCGTATGGTAATTTTCCTCTGCCCGTGTCAATTTATTATCACCCTAAAATAGCCAATTTGTCCCTTCACACCCCCGTGCCTTCGCTCCTTTTCCAATTAGTGGCCGCGTCTAACTGCATAATGTCTCAATACCGCTGTTATATGACAAGTAACATTCAAACCATTTCACACGTTCAATAATGTCATTAAGCTCAGTTATGCTGTTCAATTTCAATTAGAATTTGGTGAAACCTCACGCATTGTTACCGACTTAAATTGTGACTTATAGTCACTATATCTAAGAAGTCCATTTTTTTATAATAGGTATATTATAGAAATAGCCGGCAAACGAGCTGACGATCCACCTGATGGTAAATGGCTATCGTCGCCCATGGACCAAACACCAAAGGCATCACTGATGCGTTGCCGGCCAAGAAAGAGAGAAGAAAAAGAAAGAAAGAACAAGAAGAACAAGTTCTACATCACCTCTCCATTCCTAGGTCTGCTGGAAGAGATTTCTGATAGAAATAAGCAGTACCTTTGTACAAAATTTCTATTATTAAGTCTCACATACTGTATTTGTGTACAAAAATTGTTAAATAAAATAAATAAATAAAATAAAGAAAGAAGAAGCTCTCAAGCCCCTAGCCGGAACACGACAAGTCGTTTGGCGGCCAACTTATGCTCAAGGGTGGTAGCTATCCATGTGAACCCCATGGAGAAACAATAATAACAATAATGGCATTAATTAACAATTAAAATCAGTACTACCAATACAATTCCTCGAGGGGCCCTACCATCAGCGGGCCGGATTTAGTTGCCTCTTACGACACCAATCTGGCGTGGGATTGGAGTTATCATTCTAAGCCGTCCCCCAATATGGCCATTTATGAATTTTGACCTAATCAGCGGAATATTTTAAATCGTAACTAAAATTTGTCGTCAAAACAATCGATATAATCCCACTTCTAAACTGGTTAAATTAGCACACTTAAAAATTTTAGTTATTTAAATTTAAGATGATAAGCCTTGAGATTAACATTAAAAAAAATTTAGGTACAGAGTACCTTGAACCGTTAAAAATAAAACTATCGTCATTTAAAATATTATTATAGCTTTACATCAAAA
Source organism: Thymelicus lineola (assembly GCA_963932265.1). Lineage (NCBI taxonomy): Eukaryota > Metazoa > Arthropoda > Insecta > Lepidoptera > Hesperiidae > Thymelicus > Thymelicus lineola. Next base: position 6,300,718 of record OZ010687.1, on the reverse strand, counting down.
AAAATTTCAATGTTTTTAAAGCCAATACCGATGCAAATAGAAGTTTGAATAAATAATAAGGCACTCAGTTTTCAGTATATAAATAAAATAACATGGCAGAGCTTCATAAGGAAAAGAGCGATATTACCGATTTTTATAGCGAAGCAATTAGGGGAAAGCTGGCTAACTGCGCAACAGATAGGGGGTCTATAGCAAGCACTGTAATTCTATTATAAGATTAAATAATTCAAGCAAGTTCAAAGGAGATGCGCTTTCATGAGTAAAACGAGCCAAATAACCTCACGTAAAAAGGACGGAGGGAAAAACTCAAACGCATTCGTTTAAGTGTGGTTACTAAAGCGGTGTAAAGCATGTTATCGATGAAATATTTTCTCAAGATTCCAAGATAAAAACACGGAACAGATGTAATTTGAATAAAATCCTAAGCTAAAATATTGAGATTTACAACGATATTATAGTTTCTTACATTTTGTCGAAATAAGATTTCCGATATGTTATAATAACTATAAATATAAATATTTTATATTGACTCCTAAGTATTATATATTTTCGGTTTCGATATAATTACAAATTTTCTTTTTGATTCATATTTATAATAATGTTGGCATGTGAACACTGTTTAATCTAGTATTTAGGGATACCTACTAACATTATAAACTGATAATATTTTTTTTTTTAATTAATTTAAGCAACCAAACTATTTTATATTATTCATTAATGTCTAGTTAATACGAAATTAAAGTAAGATGCAAATTTTTCGATATCAATTTTATTTAAACATCGATATTTCACCGTTCGTCACTAATAGAAATCGTTGTGCAATAGCTTTCAAACGAAGGGGCCGGTGTGCAATAAGGTGCACAAATTAGAGCAATTTAACTTTTGAACGTGTCCTGTTCAACTGAATGCATGGCATTCAATGCAACATTTAATTTTAACGGGAGAATGAATAGGACGACGCGTGTAGTCTGCACTTTGGAAGATATCACCTGTATTCGCCGGGTTGTGTGCCTCTCAAATTTTGTATGCCGAAGCACGTACGTTTTTGATTTGTTTATTATTTAGCTTTCTTCTCATTATTATAAGCGATGATAACCACAAAAATGAAACTTAGTTTAAAAAAAATACAAAAAAATTAAGTCAATAACTTTAAAATCAATAACATTTCTGCCTTCTGGATATACAAACGCACAAACCTATACCGAATCTGATTCGATGACTTTACGATTTTTTATACGTCAAAATAAAATCGAGATTTAATTGGCTATTCAAAATAAATAGCCTTCGGGTAATACAATTCTATGAAAAGTCGGGGAACATACCAAAGGCCATAAATAGCAATGCACGAAACAACATTTGTGTAAACAACAAATTTTAACCGTTTTGATAAAGAGCAAGAACGATATTTTCCCTTTTTTATTGCAAAAGTTTAAAAATATATTTTTGTACATAGATTTTGATACAAAAACATTCCATTCATTTTGATAGCGGACGATGTCGGGAGATTTCAAGTAATTACGTGAAGTTTTCTTTGAAATTATAGCAAAAACATCCCATTCAAAAGGAGATAAAAGATTTTATCTTCGGCTCACCGATCGTTGATGTAAATAACGAACTCATTTCTTTGGGTTTTATGAAGGAAAATTGCTTCCTTGATTTGGTGTTGTAACAAAAAGGAATCGGTTGATTTGGAGGAAATAATTTATTTGTTTATTTCGATAAACAAATCGCGGTAAATTATTTTCTTCCGTATACTTTATTTCTGAGGCATAATCATATGAATAATGGTAAATGCCAGTATACTTTGCTGTAATCAATTGTTACGGTTTCCTTATCTATACTAAATATTTAGGTATGTATTTTATAATAAATCTTATCGAGGTCTGTTTGAAAAATGTTGGAATATTCTTTTAATTATTGTTTTTAGAAATGTCGTTCGTTGTCAATTTGTCGGTTTTCCTGTGCATTTTTTTTCTTGTTAATCTCAGTAACAGCTTAATCATTGTAGACGCGGTTCAATGATGAAATAGAGTAAATCTGAGGTAAATTGCATTCATTTATTCATTCAGTCGGTACAGAAATAAAAATGATAATGTCAATTTAAAGAATGCCGTTTTAATTTTTTGAAGTTTAGGTACTAAGGGATCGTTTCTTTGTTATGATTTCTAAATAGGTAGGTACTTATAGTGTTTTTCTATTATAACTATACTCGTATATACCTATTATTCTATATACGTATGTTTGATGTACCACGATACAGTACGTAAATATTTAGGTATATTTTCTTTGACCTGATGGTACGAAAATCATGCATAAATTTATTTCCACATAATAACAGTAAAATGCATAATGGCGGAGTGAAATATGTTTGTTACGATAGTAAGAAAATAATCTACAAGAGAAGCGGGTTTTTATAGGAGACAGGAAAAAGCATATTTGCGTAAGGTTTCATATTTTTCAGCGTCTTTTCTCTGACGGGAACGAGTTGTAACATGAATGTTGTCTATGAGAACGAAAACTTTACCGGGGACAGGAAAGTTAAATTTGGGTACACAATGGCAATTTTAAAGTTGCTTGTTACTTATTTAACTTTAAAGTAGATTTCTGAGTTAATTCCTATAAAAAACTTTGAAGACAATTTCAGTTTTTTAATTTTTTATTTAAATGAATCATGGACGACAGAATTTTAGAATGGAATATAATTTCAGAAGAGTATTATTTAATTTTATCTTTCTTGACTGTGATATATTCTTTAATAGATGAGTTAAGTTTAAAATGTAGTACATTTATTTTGTACTAATTTAATCGTGATCTTGTTCATATCACATAATATTAACTATAATCTAATTCTGATATTATTAATAAAATCTGTACACTTTAGCCATTTTAGTTAAGATTTTAATGTAATGAAGTTGATTGGTAATAAATAACGAATTGTGTAGGTAAATTTATAAATTACAAAAATAATTATTACAATAATTTTAGCTGGCTGGCTTAGCAAAACAACACTTCTTACCCATATAATTCATAGTATTATGCAATATTCTTATATTGCACAAAACACAACAACAAATAAAACAGTTAACAAATTATTTAAATTAGAAACAAGTGAAGGCAAACATTGAATTAAATTTCAATATTGAATACACGATAGAAAGGCAAGGCATACATAGCCATACAGTATACATCAGTCCCCTGCCTGCCATAAATCCACGGGTATTTAATGAGTTTCCTCCGCCGTTAAGCGTGCGTCCCCCGGCAATAATGTAGCGCTATCATCGCTGCACATTATCTTCACGTCGCTCCAACATATGTGGCGCCTGGAGCTCAATAAGGTTTTGAGATTTCTCAAGAAGCTAGGTTTAAAGCTTTCATGTTCCGGAGTTCAATCCAAATAAGACATCTGTTATATTTGATCTGTTTGTTTTTTTAGTAGTAGTTGTTGATAATGATTATTATCTAGTTTTACTAGAATTTAAGCAGAATTGTTAACTGGTTTAATATAATAAGGATATCAGAATTTTTCCATACAATAAGAGTTCCATAAAACGACCGGCTTGTATCCTGACATGATTCCAACCAATATTTAAAAGTATACTACATTTTCGTCCTGACACTGATTTAACTCCACCTACCAGAAAAGATGTCAGCGAAGATATAAAGCCGGGAATCATTCGATATTCGAATACGAAAGTGATCATAATTATATGTATTTGTATGTAACCAACACGATTCAATGAAATTAATAAAGTCTGAACAACTACATTGGTGCAACAAAATGTTGTTACGGGTTGTAGTGACACACTATTATATAAATAAATTATAATAATAGTGTATAATCGTATTATATTTCTTAATTATTTAAACGAATAAAAGGCAAAGTTTGTATTTTTGAGTTTAACGTAGAAATTGCGTTTGTTTAGCATGCAGGCATTTCACTTAAAATAACGAATACCTACCCACTCTAATCGCAATTCTGGTAGTTCAGTGGAATTTACAAATTAAACAACGCTGAGCACGAAGGCAATATACTTAATTTTAAAATTAATTATTGCCTTGTTTTTGGAAGTTCTTTTAAGAGTCTTTCAAGTAGGTACATAATATTTTTGAAAACATAAAATAGTTACGTTCAAGTAAAATCCAAATTAAAAGCTCAATTTGCTTATCTACCTTAGGTACTTCGAAATTTTCTGTTCTTGAAATAAGATGGGTATGTGTTTCACTTCAGAACGTATTGATAACATTTATTTAAAGAGAACTTAATAGTTAAACTTTTATCAATGCATAAATATTTATAAATAAATAAATACATATAAAAAAATAAGTACTTTGATAAAAGAGGGTTAAATCGATAACTTTATGTTAATTGCATGTAGATGAGCAGATCATAATGATAGATTCCTGCTGCGTATATCGATTATGGTTAAACATCGCATAATAAAATAATATACACAAAATAAACTTATAAAGTTTATAATTATTATGGCCTACTAATCATAATTAAGGTTATGTCGTTGATACCTTGGCTTGAAAAACCGCTGGGTCTTATTCATACAACAAATTTAATTTATTCTGTCAAGATAACGGCTCATTATTATGTTAGAATCTAATTAGTCGCCCTGCAGTGAAGTTATAAATATTCTTTACTTACTTATAACTCACATGCAAGCATACAACATAACTTTGTAAAAGAAGTAATTTGAAGGTACAACTCGTAAATAATTTATAAACTTTCTTCCAGAAAAGTCCCAAGTAGTTAGCGAAAAGAATGAAATCTTTGTCAGGTATCTTATTAGTGTTGAAACTTTTCATCGTTCTTCGACCTCATGATCAATAATGTATTTCCTTTTATCGTCATTCATCGTGAGTGACGGCGCTAAGCAGGGTTTAATGGAACAAAGGAAGTTATTGTCATGTCTCGTCAATGTTTTAATAAGTCTGCCTTTAGGAAAATAAGGCATTAAAGTTATTTATTTACAAGCAAAAATTATTCTTCAAGTTTTATAACATGATCATTATGGGAATTTTTTATTGTACACTATAATTTTGTTTGTAAGGGTTTGGTAATTTCTTCAAGAAAAGAAAAGAGTGAGAGACATTTAAACTAAGTGTGCCTACAAATCCTGGACTTCATCGCTAATGTCCCATCAGGTGGGGTATAGTTTTTCAAGGGTCTCACTAACATCCAGCCCAAGATGCACTCTTACTTACTTACTGGCAAGTCTTTCAAGAATTACCGCAAAAATACCTTGAAATTTTCATTGAAATATGTATTGGATTACTAGCCATTACTGAAAGCGGGTATAGTGTTAAGCAACCATTCAATGCTTGTTTACTATTTATATCACAAAGAAAAAAACCAGATCGTCTAGAAAGTGTCAGATTAGACGAGAAATATGAGAATTAAATTTTAAATATTAAAACACAACTTACTGCAAAGAAAAGTGGGAAAATATGAAACGTGAGACAAAACGATCTAAAGCGAAGGTAATGGAAAAAGGTAAAAGGCATTACCTTACTTTTTAAAGAAATATTTGCATTATAGTTGGTCTTTTCAGTCTAGGTTTCTATAGGAAAAACTGGTTTAAAAGTTATCATAAAACTCATTGATTTCTTTCGTGGTATTATTTTTTGTGTATTGGATAGTAAAGATATCCAAAAACATCACGAAACACATTCCACATGCGAGATAAATAATAGTAGGCCAGGAATCGAATTTGATGCTCTTACTTGACAGACATTTTTTTTTTAACGTGTGGAAAGACCTTCGTCTCACCCATCCGGCCACGGGAAGCCGGACAGGTATGTGGGACTTGAACCCACCAAAACCACACGGTGTCCACGCCTACCGCATTGGTGCCGGGACTGTGTGCTATTTTCGCTCCACTGCCCCGGCGCGGCGGCCGCTACCACGGCGGCCTCGGCACGGCGCGCTCTCTAGCCTCTCTCCTTGTCGAGAGGGTTGGAGCGGCCAGCGGGATGGCCCGTCCGCCTTCTATTTCCCGCTAGGGTAAAGGCGCGCTCGACACCGGCGCGCCTTTCAACCCGAGCCGTTACGCCGGACGACGAATTCCCGTATCCGTCACCCGACCGGCTGTTGTTATGCGGCCAAGAGGTGCAGGCCGTAAGCCCACCTTCTTCGCCCTGTGCGCCGGCGGCGGATAGCGAGGTCTGTAGAGTCCTCGCGCTCTCTCTCCGCCGCCTCTTTGCGGAGCATGACGCACTCCGCAAAGGCCTGCACCGCTGTCCACGACGTCTCACTGTCAACCATGCATTTGATCACGGTCGGCAGCGAGAGATCGTCCCCAACGACCGCACGTAATTGCGTGCGGTCTTCCGCCCAGACTGGGCAGTCCTCCAAGGTGTGCTGGGCGTCCTCGTCCTGGCATCCGTCACAGTGGTGGCAAACAGCTGACGGCTCCCGGCCCACCATTCGGCACAGATACGCCCCGAAGCAACCATACACATCTACCACAAACCCCTATTTTAAATAGAAAGATAGATATATAACTCTTTATTGTTTGCACTTTATTGTTTGCAATATGTGGATATTATACAATCGTACAGGAAAAGCAGTTAAGATGGAAATACAAAACAACAGGCGGCCTTATTGCTAAATAGCGATACATAAGAAGTAAGAAAAACATAGAGGACATCGGCGTGCGTAAAGTCACCAGAGAATATAGAGTAGAAAGAAATAGCGATATTATTTTATAATAGCGATATTACGAGTAGAACTTTAATTATATTCTACTCTCGGCAGAACTCATAAATGTGAAAATATGTAAACTTAAGCTTAATTTAAGGGAGAGGAAGAGTGAGAGGGATGGGGAGAGATTTTAAAGTAAAACTATAAAAGCTAAGTTAAAAGTATAACTACATTCATATTAGGCGATATGAAGTTCGTCCGGTTAGCTAACTTGTATAAAAATCATGTAATTTAATATCAACAAGACCGTCAACTTAGAAACTAATTGTTTGCGACTCCTAAATCAACTGCGACAAGGAGTGTCAAGATTCTTCAAAGGCCTTTTGGGCCTCGCCCACCCATTGATTAATTCTAAGGGAGTTCTCTTTAGCCAGATTAAAAGTTTCCTCCGCGCTAAGGAATGCGCTAGCCTGTAATGAATGAATTATGAGTTCATTTTCCATTAAAACGAAAATCAAAGAGCCTTCATTTAATTGGAGAGCCACCGGGTAAATATTTTTACAAAGTCAGAATAATGTTTGGAGATAAGTAAGTAATAAAGGAGAACCCCAATTTTCGGCCTCGAACCATATGTAATCTGTGCTAGAACATCGGACTAGACAAGAGTAAACTATATATCAAAAAATTCGTCTTATTTATAAGATAAACATATTTAAATCTTAGCTTCAGCTGCTCTTGCCAAATGAACTAACTAAATAATGCAAAAAAGTTTTCACAGTATTTACCTCATTACATACGATTTTATAATCGATTGAATCGATTTATATTGATCGATTGATGGAACATAATAATTTAATTTATGTATTATTTATTGATTATAATTATAATATTAATTTATTTTTTACATATTTTCGTATTCCATGTAAATCAAAACTATGTAATATATTATAATTACCATTTAATCGTTACGCTAATTTTATTAAATTACATTTCGAATATTTTGACATCGATTAATCGATTGACAACAAAGATGATGTAATCCCCAATAATGTCATTTTGGTAACCATAGTATTTATAAATAACATCACTGTATTGTCATATTTCTCATCGATCTTTCATCTTTCCACGCGTGTTTTGTATATTTTTACTATCAAATATTTTCAGCGTATTTGGAGTCCTATTTAGGTACTATTGAAACTCATCGACACGCACACAGTGATTTTAATTTTCTATTGTATTCGCTTTAGTACTTGTGTTTTGGTGAATGTGTTTCGCAGTTTCGCTACAATTTCTTGCAAACCAATACTATATGAATATGGACTCCTTAATCGCCTGTTTTGTGACTGACAAAGGTTCAGAATAAGTCCTGAACACTGGATAACGTACCCTATACATCTTTAGAAGATCAGGAAGTTGCTGTGGCCATACTTACAATGAGTATATTATGGTATCTTGATTGGGCAAGGTACTAACGAAATATAACGCCTCCTGCACAACTACACGAAATATTAATATATTATAATGATAACTAATAAAATCTCTTGAAATATGCAATAGCTTTTATTATACAACCTTTTTATGACATTCGTTTTGGGTGAAAACCATTGAAGTAGTAGATATTATAATAGACACCCGCCAACGTAAGTGTAACATACATATTAAATAGCACTGTGACACGAGTATGACATAATCATAACCTATAATTAAGGTGATACATTCTAGGATTTCCTTAGTTGGCCATTGCTGGCAGCCGTGAAAATTGGAGAAATTGAACTTTTTGCAATAATCTAATTAACAGCCAATTTCCAGTCTTGTCTACTTAGGCCTGAGTTTCTATGGAAACTGGGGTTCTCCTTTATACCTGTCCTTGTTTTGTGTGTTTTGTGAAAATATTATTTTTTGAGCATTAATTGGTTTTCTGTGTAAATTAAGTTCAGTTAAACTTACTATTATTCAATATATTTATATTTAACTAGCTGACCCAGCGAACTTCGTATCGCCTAACAAATGATCAGTTTTCGACCCGAGAGGAAAAATGATTAAATTACTAAAACGGCTATTAAAAAATAAGGGTTGATCGTAGAAGGGTGAAAATTGAGGATTGTATATATTTTTGTATGTTGTATCATAAAAAAATAGAAATTAAAAATTTTGTCTAAAAAATAAAAATAAAATTTAGGGGTGGACTACCCCTAACATTTAGGGGGATGAAAAATAGATGTTGGCCGATTCTCATAGATACCGGATAAGCACAAAAAATTTCATCAAAATCGGTCAAGCCGTTTCGGAGGAGTATGGCAACGAAAACTGTGACACGAGAATTTTATACATATATTAGATGTACACTAAATCCATTAAAGACTAGATAAATGTATACTAATATTAAAAAGAGGTAAGTTAAATTACATCTTCCGTACCTTTTGCAAGCTTAGCGCAGTATAAGAAAGAAATATACAAGTACCTACAACATTTTAAAAATTAAATATTAATTAAATTGTTGTTGATGTCTTTTAGAATATAATAATATTATTAACATCAGATAAAAGCTTTATGTTACTAAAAGCGCTTTCTGTATTTTTACCTCTTAAAAGTATTTTTTTACAAAGGAAACAATGTCATTGATGGTCCGTTGCTTTTAAAGCTTTCTCTCGTAAACATATAGTCGGCTGTTAGCGTAGCAAATTAAAATTGACGTTTTGTTGCGAGCGCTTCGGAATCATGTGGGGACAATTTATTTTATTACTCGATTAAGAGCTTACATCGGATTTCGTAGTGGCATTATGTATGTTTTTAATAACTTTATACAGTAGGTTTTCACGAGGGTGTATGATTTTCAAATTGTCGTTACTCAATGTGATATTTTATATTTTAGATCTTAATATACATGGGATATTAAAAGAAAGAAAGAAAGAAAAACGTTTATTTCTGTGCCAATTACACATAGATTGAATATAGATCAAAAATATACATAAAATATTGCAAGATAGGGTTACTAATGCAGAAGATAATAATATAATATTTGGTTAATAGTATCAAGTATAATTATGCAGAAATCCATTGTTACTAAGTTTGTATTAGTATACTTTACAACAATCTGTAGTTAACATTTGGTGCTCCGACCATCGTTTAAGAAAATGCAATGTATTATCGATTAGGAAATTATTTATTCTTAATTGCATTAAAAGGTATCACGTAGATACAGCATCAGTCGTGCCAATCATTATCAAAAGGCTTCATAGGTTCCCAGTTCCCAGGTTCAATTGTGACTATACATATTACTACTAAAACTAAATTTAACAATATTTTTACTTAGTACCGCAAAAAGGATTAGAGATTCAAGTTTGTTCCCATGTGGCATTGTAGAGACCAAACGTGTTAACTGATTTTGATGATTCTTACGTCAATCGATTCGTCTTACTAACTCAGAGTTACTTAACGGTTATTTAAATCGCTTCTTAGTACAGAATCACAAAAATTCACTCTCAATCTTGCAAGTGTCACTAAAGACATAACCGACAGAAGTGAAAATTAAACAATTACGTGTGTATTTTTTTAATTTTCAAGAAATATTTTATTCTGTAGGAAATGAAGTGTTTTAAATGAAGTGTTTTTTATTTATTACATTTTTAATGAATGGCTGCCAACACCTCGTAAAGTATGTATAAACTACAATCTTGATATTAATACGAGCTGTAAATTAAGTAACTATAGTTCACTACTCTCAGAGAAGCACCACATGTAGGTGTCGATTAAAATCTAACATGTCGCGAACTATTATGGTTTCATCCCATCTCAAAAATACCATTGAAGTTTTCATTTCAAAAATATTGGCGAACTAAGTCAAGTGGGGTATAGTTGAATAGGTAAAAATGATTTTCAGGTTCCCTTTATCATTATCCCTTCATCATCTTATAATCCCAATAAAGAAGTCAATGAATCTATTTACTATAATAAAACTCAAAGTGTCTGTCTGTCCGGGCATCACATAAAAACCCTTGAACGGATTTCGATGAAAATTGATAAAGTTGTTACTGATACCCTGGGTCATATTTTAAACAACTTTTCATTCCGGAAAATTAAAAGGTTTTGCGGGAAAACAGGATAAAAGTTCGAATAAGTTAAAACATAATTTCCGTATGCAATGCTGCGGGCAACAGCAAGTCCTAACTAAAAAGAGTAAAATAAAAATTTAATAATAAAAACAAATAACCCAACTGCGTATAAAATACTAAAGAGAAAAAACAAGCCCAGTAGTTTAGCAATGGGGATCCATCTCTTTGGAAAGATTTGATTAGTAGAAGTATAGGCTTGTTGTTTTTCTTTTCACAAGTCTCTGTTCCGCGAGTTAGACTAGTGCATCTGTATTATTATTAGTGTTTATTCTTTATTTCCATATAGGAAAAGCTCAGAGCAGATTGCTACTAGATAATAATCTCGTCGTAATATATAATCTTCATAATTACGTCCAGTCCTACATCCTCACACTTGTGTCATGAAATACTAGTGGAAAGTATTTGTTTAACATTTACATACGGTCTAGACTATATATTATTTAATATGAAGTAAGCGGTGGCATGTTAAGCTAGCAGAGCTAGATACAGAAATTTAATTACTCGACGTCCAACGAACCATGGGATTGTCAACTCGCGGTATGCTGTCGCTAGCTACGACACGTTGTGTATATACACCTTTATCTATAAATAACGTCATATTTTCGACCTTATCTTTATACACAAAGGGTTCAATGTAAAATTGTTATTGTCAGAAACAGATAAAGCCTTAAACTCGTATCAATAAAGTTTAAAATATGGAATTGTATTTAGAAGAACGGCAAAAATAGTTATCTAGATGAGCAAGGTTGTCTCAAGGAGATTTCTGATATAAGTACCAATAAAACAGTCTGTCCAAATAAAGACGCACTTAATAAAATATCTAATCATTAAGGACCTCGTGTCTTGCGTCTAGATAGAAAAACCTGTCCATCTAAACAAATAAAGATTGTGTAATAGCGAGTATTTCATTTACTATTAGTCAAGTTTTGAAATTGTTATTGTTTTATGATGTAATACATTTTTTGGTATCGTAATATGTATACCTACCTACAAGCATTTTGTATCAAAGTATTCCAAATGAAAGTTTTTTATTTCGTATCATTTGGTGGGTTTTGAATAAAATAATAAATATGTACCTAGGAACAAAAATAGCAGCATTTTGAAATTAAAAGTAGGTAATATATTACAGATGGAATATTTACATGACGAGTTTACTCATAGGCCGCCTACACACGAGTCAGATATTGGCATTGATAATATATTTCAATTATTTTTTACTCGCATTCACCTATTATATTGGTGTTGATTGATCTATCGTGACGCAGATACAGTCATAAGATAATTGCAGGTGTATTCTGAGATTATAACCATGGTGACGGGATTGCTGATTGGTAGATGGAAGAAATGGTTACCATCATATTATTATCACCGACACAAATCCATTTTCGGGATCACAAACTCTGTGTTGTTGTGTGTGTTGTTGCGGCTACAATCATTGACCTCAGTCGCGCGATACTTCCTCGCACAGTGTGTCAAGACTCAACCACTGGTAACTATTAGTTACTTATTTGCAGCGTTGCTTGAACAAAAATAATACTGGAAAAATAAAATATCCTGTACCCCGAGGCGGTGCTACCGTATGAAGCTCGCATCGCGCCCGCAGCCGAGACGCTTTATTGAGAGTTACAACACGTATATGTTTGTTTTCGTTGAAGTTTCGCATTGTGAGGTTTTATCTCGTACGGAAAGTTGTATGGTTAATTAGCCCGAAAACCCCTCAAGTTTTCGCGGCACGTTACGCCTCAGGCTAAGAACTTGTTACGTCCTGTTATCGGGTTTTACTCTCGAGTTCGCTCGTTATCATATTTATGTTAACCTGCTTGGTTTTTAATTGACTTGTATAAATTTTTCCAAATAGTGTTTCATTAGTACTCAAAATTTGAACATTACTTATATTATAGGTACTTAATTATCATAAAGTAGTTTAATTACTCACAATGGCTTCATTACTTGCCACTGTGAGAATTAAATATTTTGTTTCAATGAAATTCAGTGAAATGTGTATGCCATGACAGATGAGACAAATCACATGATAGAAGTCATGTAGTTAGTCAGACATCTGTACACTTGTAACGCCTCGCAAAGATAAGCCAAGTTAAGATACGCCGCGCTGAGCCATAGACAACTAAAGCCATGCCACGACAGCTAGCGCCATAACAATCACAAGCGACGCCAAAGTAATCTCAACAACTTTCAGCCGAACTCGCCTGTACTTTAAAAGATAATAAAGGTTAGATAACACCGTCATTTTAGAGATAGAAAATCTTCCATTGTCTGCGTGAAGGTGCAATGGCCACTAGGGCCAACTACAACAGCTGTCCTTAGTGTCAATTAGAAAAAAAATCCAGATCAGAGTATTGAAATATACAACTATTATTAGTAGGTTACAAAAAATTTTTTTATTATTACGTTAAAAAGTAAAAACCTCCTCGAGCTTGGCCTCATTTGTTTTGTTTTGACGATTCCATACCCAACACCTGGTTGTTTTATTAAATGTAACTAGCCGACAATCGATCTGATAATTCACCTGATGGTAAGTGACCACCGTAACATGAACATCAGCAGTACTGTAAGCATCATTGATGCATTACTGACTAAGAAAGACTAGAGAGCAAGAAAGAAAGAACCGGCTCTCAAGCTCCCAGCTGGAACGCGACGAGTCATTCGGTGGCTGAAGGCTGGAGTGGAGTGGACTGAAGGATGATAACTAGCCAGACAGTTTTCACTACTTACTGTTACGAGTTATCTATTGATTAAAAACTGTATTTAGTTTTTGAAACTTATTTGTACATTAATTTGTATTTCTTGACCATTTTCTGTAATGAATATAGGTAATACAGGTATACTAGCTATGCCGCGCGGTTTCACATGGGTAAATTTGTGGAAAAAATAACTACATATATGATGTTATATTATAGCCTATAGCCTTCCTCGATAAATGGACTATCAAACAAAAATAATTTTTCAATTCGAACCATCAATTCGTTCCTGAAATTAGCGCGTTCAACCAAACTCTTTAGTTTTATAATATTATTATAGATTATTTTCAAAACGTAACATGCTGAGAATCAATATTGCAACAAAGTAAATAAGTAAATATTATGTATTAATGCGGTAACTGAGATGCATCCCAAAGTTTTAGTGCAAGCCAAATATTTGCAATAAACTTGTCGGAAAACTCATTATATTATGCCATATTCAGTGTGTAAATTCGCTCGTGCTAAGTGAATTCAATACCCGAAGTTTCCAGAGAACAAGTATGAGAGAAAATACACGCCATAATGGTCTTTATAAGGAATTAATATCGGAGTAACTTTAATGACCAATTTCTGTTAATGTATTCATAAATGAGTTGTGACCTTTATCTATTGATTAGTGATTAAGTACATTTTAAAATTATTATGAAAATAAAATATATTCCAACATATAACACCAATGAATAATTGTTGTGCCGTTTTCTACGAGTTATTTTTTACAAAAAATCTTACAAATGAAAATCGTTCCGAAGGTTGTTTGCATAATATTATTTTGTTGTCTGTATTCAATAGTATCGTAAACGAATTCTCTGAAAAACGAATTTCCGTGCGAACATACAAAATGACGTTATCATCATGTATATTTTGTTTAAATGAAAAAAATTGTTTAACTGACACGTTTTCGTAATAACCGTAACGGCAGGCTCGCAAGGTGTAGCCCATTTTTCAATCACGCCTCAGTTCAGTTCATTTCTATCTTGGAACATTCTGGCGATATATTGCCGCCATAATTTTATTTTCGCAACCGGTTGTTTTAGAACGAATAGGCTCACAGATAATACAGCGATGACATGTCGGAAGTTATTTCTTTTTTTCGTTATATTCTGTCGCAGCTGTGTAAGACGAAAGCGTCATGCATGGGAATCACTCCGTTGTTTATTTTCCTCGATTTCGGTTGAACATGTTTAGCCTACTTGAATACGACAAGATTATTTTCATCGCGTAGCATGTTACTGCTACTAGTGATTTATGCGCTTGTTCAATCATTACGAAACCTATTTGACTATATTTTGTCTATTTAACATTTTATATGAATAGTAGGGATGATCTTATATAAGTAACAAACAGATATAGAAATCACAAATTAATCTTATTTTAAGATATTCTTCAAATAAGCTTATTTTGATGATAAGCAACACATGCTACAAAAATCTGCTTTATTTTATTGTACGAAAAAACAAAGACTATTTTCACTGAAAAGATAAAAAACCACAGGTCAGGATGAACTTGTTATTGTATCTTTTCAACTTGGAATTTCGGTGGCTGTGTTTGCTCATCGAACGGAAAAAGTTTGCCCACTTTAGGAAGTTTTCCAACATTTCTAACATTTTCTTGGAAAGAACGTTTAAAACGTCAGCAAAAGCATTTAAAGGAAAGTCGTTTGACCTTATTTTTAAAAGTTTTCTATTCGGGGAAAGATTGATGTTTCTAGAAAATTCGCTTAAGAAAAGTATGAATTTTCTTCGGCTTAAGTTTTATTGGGAGATGAGACTTCGGGTGTAAAACCGAATTACTGTTGATTTTGACGTTCGCTTTTGAATACATAACTTTGCTATTTATTATCATATTGATGTGATTCCAATAAAAGTTATATGACAAAATTCAGAATTTTCATGTATTTGTAGTCTTTGATAGGTACTTTTAGGTTGCGTTATCAATGATCTACGCTACAGCATCAAAATGTTAACAAATAAATAACATCATTCAATTAGAGATCATGAATTAACAATTGTCGAGGAATCATAAGTCACGTATTGAAGCGTAAGAGCACGGCGGGTAATTTCGATAATATTACGTGCGACAGATGTTTGGGTGTATTTTTCAATCTCGCCGGGCAGGGAGCGATAAACGGCCGTACGTGGGCGAAATAATACTAAGCCACTGTTTACTATAGTTTCAGTCTTGTCCAACTCTATCCATCCTTGCCAAAAACGTAGACGAGGTAAATGACAAGTTTCTACCAAGTATTCTGTAATCAAATTATATTCTAGAAAACAGGGCGTATTTAAGAACATTTGTAAGCGAGGTTGGGATTTATTGAATAAATACGAATTGAGTAACTCTATACGAATAATTCTAAAAACTCAAGGAGACTGGTTTTATTTTTATAATGTTATGAAAGTTGAAAGACAACAATGCTACCTGGTAGTATATAATCCTTGCTAAAAGGGTCATCCGCGCATAGCAAGAAATTATACTGGAAATTATTCAAACGTAATAAGGATAATATTATAAATAACCCGTATTATGATCTGTACAATTAGTACAATTGTTCAGTTCAAAATAATTTATTCATATAGGTATCATTGACACGCTTGTGCACATTATTTTTTTAATCTACCAGCATTTTGGAAAGGTGCTTTGTCATGGAGGAGAAGAAAAGTCGTAAAGAAACTCCTCGGCACATCTTTTAAAACTAAAAGTACTTCGATATATTAATTACAAAAAAAATCACTAACTTGAATCGTCAATTAAGTACTCATCTACAGTATAGTAACAATTGCCTAAAAGTTAAGATTTTACATGTTTCTTAAACAATTCCACTGGCAAGTCACGTATTAACTTCAGGATTTTATTATAGAATTGTACACCAAGTCTCATAAAAGATCGCTGCACTTTACAAAGACGGTAAGATGACGTAACTAATTGGTGCATTTTTCTAGTTTGGCGATTATGAATATCATAATTTTGTTTATACGTGCTTATATTATTTCGTATAAAAACTACATTACTATAAATATACTGTGAAGTTACTGTAAGTATTCCTATTTCTTTGATCATTTCACGCAAACTATTATTTTATCTATTCCTATTCTTTTATCGTTTCCCGAGACCTAAGTTTATAAAGGAGAACCCCAGTTTCCATAGAAACTCAGGCCTAAGTAGACAAGACTGGAAATTGGTTGTTAATTAGATTATTGCAAAAAGTTTAATTTCTCCAATTTTCATGGCTGCCAGCAATGGCCAACTAAGGAAATCCTAGAATGAATCACCTTAATTATAGGTTATGATTATGTCATACTCGTGTCACAGAGCTATTTAATATGTATGTTACACTTACGTTGGCGGGTGTCTATTATAATATCTACTACTTCAATGGTTTTCACCCAAAACGAATGTCATAAAAAGGTTGTATAATAAAAGCTATTGCATATTTCAAGAGATTTTATTAGTTATCATTATAATATATTAATATTTCGTGTAGTTGTGCAGGAGGCGTTATATTTCGTTACGCGGTGTCCTACGTGGGCGACTCAACGCGAACGCGAAGCGACGCGGCGCGATACGAAAACAACAAACAGTTGAAATGTGTTGAAGTGTCCTACGTTACAAAACGCACGTAGAGTGCATTGCGGCGCGGCGCGATTTGACGCGAACGCGATCAGGCCCCCAATTCTCATTTTGTAGAGATAATCTCGAAGTTAGACATATCACTAATCTTTAAATCTCGACGAGACATGTCGGCAAAATCTCGAATGTATCCAAAAAAGTTATTCTGGAGCACATTCGAGATTTTATCTTTCGACATTACCATTAGACATATAAAATAAACGCTTTACAACGCCGTGATTGGTCAAAACGCGTGACATTTCAATCCCGAACGCTTTACAACGCCGTGATTGGTCAAAACGCGTGACATTTCAATCTCGAACGCTCCGGACCATACGTTGCATGTCGCACGAAAAGGCTCAGAGATATCTCTAAAGGACGCTTTACGACGCTGTGATTGGTCAAACATTTCAATCCCGAACGCTTTACAACGCCGTGATTGGTCAAAACGCGTGACATTTCAATCTCGAACGCTCCGGACCATACGTTGCATGTCGCACGAAAAGGCTCAGAGATATCTCTAATGTGACATCCCGAGAATAAGGAAATTAGGTTTCATTAGAGATCCGCCATGTTTTTTAGAGATATCTCTGTTAGAGATGTATCTCTACGAAATGAGAATTGGGGGCCAGTTGGTTTGATATTTTCGCGCGAACTTCAGCGGCGCGGCGGATGTCAGTGGCGGTGAAGGGACGATTCGCGTGCACGTAGGACAGAGCCGCCGCATCGCACCGCATCGCACTGAAATCGCACTGGATCGCTTCGCGATCGCGTTCGCGTTGAGTCGCCCATGTAGGACACGGTGTTAGTACCTTGCCCAATCATAATATACTCATTGTAAGTATGGCCACAGCAACTTCCGGATCTTCTAAAGATGTATAGGGTACGTTATCCAGTGTTCAGGACTTATTCTGAACCTTTGTCAGTCACAAAACAGGCGATTAAGGAGTCCATATTCATATAGTATTGGTTTGCAAGAAATTGTAGCGAAACTGCGAAACACATTCACCAAAACACAAGTACGAAAGCGAATACAATAGAAAATTAAAATCACTGTGTACGTGTCGATGAGTTTTAATAGTAAATAGGACTCCAAATACGCTGAAAATATTTGATAGTAAAAATATACAAGAACACGCGTAGAAAGATGAAAGATCGATGACAAATATGACAATACAGTGGTGTTATTTATAAATACTATGGTTACCAAAATGACATTATTAGGGATTACATCATCATTGTTGTCAATCGATTAATCGATGTCAAAATATTCGAAATGTAATTTAATAAAATTAGCGTAACGATTGAATGGTAATTACTCAGATTAAAGAAATAAAAGGCAGATATAACTTTCGCAAAGAAATGCAACGAATGACGTGAAGCCGCTTTTTCACTATGTGTGCATGACAACCATATTGACAGCTAGCAGTGGCATCGTAGAGACACATACTTCTTTGTGTGTGTAAGTTGCCAGACATTGAAAACAAAAAGTCACAATCTCCCGCAATTTAGTAAATATTTTTTGCCATATTTTCGACTTGAAATATTATGCACAATTAAATTGGCAAATTATTTATTATTATATCACTAGTAATCAAAAAGTATAGATATTAAATATGTCAAATGTTCTTTTAATATACAGTTCTTAATATGTTGAATTGTTTTAATTTATGGTTTTTTCTCTTTTGGGTAGTTATTTTTCATTGAAAAATATCAAAATTTTAATACATTTATTATAATTAAAATTACATGAAATATATTGTATAATATACGTCATCTTCATTAAATTGCAATGAATAAACAAAGCAAAATTTGCCAATCATTATCTTATTTATTTATTTATTTATTTATTTATCTTGCCTACTTTGAGGAATAATAAATTCCCATTTATCTCGTTTATTAGTATTTGTCGGCAATCTGCAAATAAAATAATTTATTGAGTAGGCTAAACAGGAACTAAAATAGAATACAATATTTTCTTTCAATCGTGCATTTTATCGTAGGCAAACGTGATATTTTCAATCAACCAGGTTTACCTATGTTAAAATCCTTATTTTATCCCTCTAATCCTTTGTACAATCTATCTTATGTTTGTAATAACCCAGCGACTGGTATTTATGCATTGGCTGCATTTCCTCATTTTTAGATTTAAATAAATACAACTATTTACTTTTAAAATATATTTTTTTATATAAATTTATAATCGATCAGTGTTCAAATAACCCATGCATATTTTCCCTAATTTAGGGTAATCTATTTTCATATAAAGCTGGTATAAAATTGAATAATTGTCGAGGTTTTGCGTTCCGAGCGCACCTCAAAAATATTATTATAAATAAATAATAAAATAATGAACAGTTACCTGTGAAAATATATCTAATCTTCTTTTGCTTGATTTTGGGAACAACTTTAGCAGTTTTTAAAATTGCAAGACGGCATTATAACTTAGAAAATTATTTAATAAATTTTGACAATTGTGACATGAAAGCTATTTGACGCTTTCTTTAGTACTAAATCGGGTTTGTATTTGCTTTTTTAGTTTGTATTTGCTTTGGTAGCTTCACATTTTAGTTGGATGAATATATCTGCCTTTTATTTCTTTAATCTGAGGGTAATTATAATATATTACATAGTTTTGATTTATATGGAATACGAAAATATGTAAAAAATAAATAAATATTATAATTATAATCAATAAATAATACATAAAATATATTATTATGTTCCATCAATCGATTATAAAATCGTATGTAATGAGGTAAATACTGTGAAAACTTTTTTGCATTATTTTGTTCATTTGGCAAGAGCAGCTGAAGCTAAGATTTAAATATGTTTATCTTATAAATAAGACGAATTTTTTGGTATATAGTTTACTCTTGTCTAGTCCGATGTTCTAGCACAGATTACATATGGTTCGAGGCCGAAAATTGGGGATCTCCAAATTAATTTAATTTAGTTTAAAAGGTATAACATACATCGAGAACTGTAATGGTGAACGCACATATATCGGTATCGTCCGCGCCGGATGATCCGTATACCGATAGCCTTGCACATAATTATGTCCGGATTCGCCGTACGCAAAGAACAATGCCCAACTGCCATACATCGTTTTATTTCATTTTCAACTTTAGCGTCTTAAAATAAAAAAAATTCTAGAAATCGCCACTTTAATTTCTGAGTTTAGATATATAAGAATTTTCAGCAGACACACCCCAGAACCAAAGTATTTTGAGATTGAATTCTTATAACCATTGAGTCCTAGGGTAGGGGAGACTTACGGCTGCCTGTAATTTTTACCATTATTATATTCTGACTTTTTTTTGATTGACAACCGGATATGGAAATTTGACATCATTACATTTGTCATACCAACATTTATAACGAAATTCTGTCTGTAATATTGGCCAGAAGTCTCCCTTTATGTTTCTTGATACAAGTTATGTATCGAAGTGAGTGCCCGAATGAAAATTGACATTGTTGACATCATTGTTATTATAGTCAATTCATCACTTATTAATAAAATTATTTTACGCTGGGTAATACGGGTATAGGTATTAATTTTAAAATACGTAAAAAAATAATTGGATTGCTTCGGTTACTTAAAACTGACGTTTTAGGACGCTAACAAAAATAAAAAATAATTTTGGGCATTGTTCTTTTAGTATTGCCAACTGCAATTTTTGCAGATTTTCCCAACCTCTAGTGTAAAACAGTGCGATGTCATTCGTTTACAGTCCTGTTTAAGTCTATGTCAAGTTTAATGTCCTGTTGACAGTACTAGTGAGAAAAAATCCCACTAGTTCTGTGTCAATTTATTTCCGTGTATAGGTATAGTTTACTATCAATCGTCACGTATTTGCCATTATATGTGTATTATTGTCGAATGTCCGAAAACAATGATGTATAGGATAAACACGAAGGCGAGATCTCCTCACAGGATTAGTTTACTATGAACGTTTCTCCTAATGCGTTGTCAAAAGTATCGTTGCATGGCAACACTATCGGCATTTCGGATACCTTCCGCATTTTCAGAAATACGTGCGAACGGTGCGGATGACATATGCCGAGGCATCTGTCACCCGCATCGGGCTCTCATATGATTTCATACAAATGCGATGTGGACGGCGCAGACGATGCCGATAAATATGCGTTTACCATAATACAATCTGAGATATAAAAAACCATTCCGGAGGAGCCAGCCCATAAATTAATATGTATATACGGAGCCAGCCTTACCTCAGTGCGGATTGATTACGTCGAAAATTTTTATGCTGCGTTTTATGGTCTCCAACATGGCATCTAATGATTAATTCTTCAATTAAGGCTTCACGTACCCTCCGAAGCACGGAATCGTTCAAAAATTTTACTACTAGCTGTCACTCAAGATTGATACAAACCACCAGGCTTTGAGCAGGTAGCTAGTCATTCATACTAGTGTCACATACCAGTAACAATACACACAACATTTTCACATAAAGTGTCCGCTTACATCAATACATATTTATTGTGGTGCTTGTTTTATGTAGTTTAGGTACAATAGTTAGTAAATTATTTGAGTTTGAATAACTATTGTCATAATGAACTGTTGCGATGAAAGACACTTAAGTGGAAATAACATAATGCGATTGAAGTTTTTACAGATACAATCACAAAGGTCCTCGGATACTCTTTGTATAGGGATTGATAGCCAAAGATGTGGCGATCACAAAGCAAAGTAAAGAATGAGAGCGATCTCAACATCGGCAGCGCAGCGATCTATCAATTAGTTTAATTGGATTCTTTTCTTTGTGATTTTTTTCTGTTTGCAAACGGCGTACAAATCCATTGAGATTTAATGTTATTTCTTTTTGTCGATGTACTCTTTTCTCTCGCTTCGTTTTGTGTACTTATTTTTAAGGTATGCATTTATCGGATTTTCGCTATACTTGCTGCTCTGCTAACTGCTCGCTACTGTCTAAGCATTTAATTAAATGCTGATCTTTTTGTACACTTTTTTCGATTCGATTGTGCCGTGGTACTTAATATTGGTAAACGTTATGGTTAGGTTTAAGTGTCTTTTCGAAAATAGTTGGTCCTGCCCGCTGAGGTCTTTTTTGTTTCTACTATACGGTTTATGCACCTTTTAGAACCATTATTACGGTATTTTAACTAATAAGTAGCAATGTATTATTTTGTTTAAATTCACCATAGGTATTGTACTATGAAATTCCTTCTCGATTTGCTGTTACAGTTTCAGCTGCCAGAGCTCTCTATCAAAAATGATCGAACCATTGAAGTATTATTACTAGCGTATAGAACTGACACTGCTAACACCATGTATGTCCCAATGAATTGGCGCCACGTGGCTTCAATCTTCAATGGATTCGTTCGATTTTGAAAGGATAACCGGGGCTCAATTTTGAAAATGGAACCTCCCGGGCGGGACACACATTTTGTTCGAGATGTCTGTTCTATGACATTATACTTCAATGGATCGAACAAACTTTTTTGTTTCGGGCGATTTCGACGCTGCAACTCTGCTTGAAAGCCCAACTTATTTAGAGGAAATTCAGTAAATTTTTATACGAAATTATTTGTTATGAATTCTATTATGTTGTGAATAGTTTACGATAAACCTGAAAGTGTTTTAGTATCGTCATTATTATTCATGATAAACTAGATTTAACAGAAGGCATCTGATAATCTTATAGATGGCTTCAACCCATTCATTGGACAACGAACTTCACAAGCCCAATGTGGATTGATGGCCAAGGTATTTCTATACATATATTTTAAATTTAAATATTAAATAAATGCTATACACTCATAGTCTTTCACTAGACTTTCCCGAATTGTGGGTGCCATGGCTACCACACAGAAAAGACACACATCCAGACGGAGAACTGAAATATAGACTTATAATTCAAACGGCCTCGCATCGAATCGAACCCACATGTTTTGTAACTTTTTGAAGAACGAAGAAAGTGCGCGGTTTTCGACCGTCAGTAATCAACATAAAGTTTACCGTGTTTTCAATTACCAATTAGTTACAGTGTGACGTGGCATTTTGTTTGTGAAACTTCTGGTAAAAGCTATAAGTGTTTTTTAAACATAAATAATAGGTTTGCGAACACCAAATGACATATCTGAATAAGTCTTAGTAGAGATGTCTAGTGTAGTGTGATACTATACTTTGTACCATCAAGTCGTTCTCAACCTATATTTGTGGACCTTATCTTTATTGGTTTCATTTTTTACGCAGCTCAAATAATAGACGCGACTATTACATCCGATTTACACAACCTCCCCTCTATCTCCAACAAAAGATTGAAAGATGAAAGGAAAATGCCAGGAAAGTTATTATTTGGTAAAATTAGGTGTCGACCAGATTGATGTATTGTTTTTGGTGGGAAAATAAATAAAAGTTGAAATGACGTAATGTCTTATTGAACGAAAGCTATTTTACGGATCAGTTATTGAAAAATCCAGTACTCATTTCCATTATTTTGATATTGTTTGAATGATAAATGGACCTATAGTAAATATACTGTCATTAATTGTAGTTTGATAAGATTCATAAGATTAAGAAATTAAAATTTAATTTAGTGATTTATGACCCGAATAATCTTTCCTTAAAAATTAGGCCAATTAGGACTTTTAATTATTATACATCTGATACGATTAAATGATCTTAATAATCATACAATCCAGAGGAAAATACAAAGATATAAAGTACGTTATATTATTAGGTAGCTGATTTTTATTGGGAATCGTTTCTTGAGTTTTGAGAATTTATTAAACAATCACGTGTATCTCAAATCACATACAAACTCATAGAAATGGTAATCAGTGTACCTGTCACAGAAAAAGTTTAATCAAAATAAAAAAATATAAGTATTTTTTATAATTATAATTATGCATTTTTTCAGTCTAGTTTGTATTTAATTAATTTATAATAATTAAGTTAACGTGAGGTTCGTTTATAATAATAACTACGTGTTCGACGTAGTTATTATTGTACAGTCGTAGGATGATAATAGAATTATTTAATGGAGAAGGAAGAAAATGAGTTACTGGTATCGAGTTGAACTAATAATACTAAGTAATAATAACAGTATGATGTCGTAAATCATCCGACGCTTATGTACATATTTGGATCTGGAGATTATGACTCGACTAGTAACCTGTTCTCTCTTCGAATACTGATTCTTTTATTAACAAAGGTACTCGCTATTACTTGTTTTTTTAACAGCTTTTTTATTTTCCTTGAACCAGAAGTTGCGTAATAGTAAAGGAAAGTTTTGATTTTTGATTGTTTATTTGTTTGTAGCGGATAAACTACCTAATGAACTACCGATGGTTGCTCAATTTTTTTTGACTAACATAAGTTATATTTATTTAAAATATAAGGATTTTTACGAAAACAGAAGCAAAGCGAGGGTGGTTAAAATATACTAATAATTTATAATTATAGTTATCTTCTTATGCTACGGGTGTTACGACGTAGCCCATATTATGTCTTACAAGAATTACGGTACACATACATATGAAAGAAAAAAGAATGTTTAAAAAGAAAAAGGAATAAAAGGAAAAGAACGTTTAAAAATCGGTGGTATATTTATTTCTTATAAAACAATTATTAATTGCATTCGGATTTGCAGCTACCAACATGCCGGAAAAGGGTCGTACTCAGAGTGCGGCACGCACAATCATAGTCTATGCGAAAGCCCTGTAAGACCTATTATGCAAAACAAGTAAAATTTCATAACGCCGGTGTTAGTACCCCAGCACTACAGGACCTATGTCCAATGAGTTAGGCGGTTAACTCAAATCCTTCAAGCTAGTGTGATAAGTATTCAAATGATCATTAAGCTCGGACGTGTTCAACATTTTAAAATAAAAATAAAGTCAAATTCAAATTAATCTATGTCTTAAACTATGTCTTGTTGGTTATTGGTTATTCATAAATACTCAAATAAGTGTTTAAACTTATTTTGTTTAATATACACTACACTTATAAAACTAAAACCCACAAAAAATTAAACCATTATAACGCAATAAGCAGGCTGCTTTTCGCTTTTCCAGGAAAACTTTCAACGTGTTGAGAGGCGAGCTCCGGTGCCACCTCGAGTAAAGCTAAACACTTCTCTACGAGTCTCCTACTTTTTAATTTTAGAGAGAAAATATTTTCG
Organism: Thymelicus lineola; assembly: GCA_963932265.1. Classification (NCBI taxonomy): domain Eukaryota; kingdom Metazoa; phylum Arthropoda; class Insecta; order Lepidoptera; family Hesperiidae; genus Thymelicus; species Thymelicus lineola. Next base: position 6,275,421 of record OZ010687.1, on the reverse strand, counting down.
ACGTAGTCTCAAAGTACTTTAAACTAGGGATTTAGTAACGTAGTATACGCGGAGGAGATTATTTTGTCCGAGTTTTCAATATGTTACTGGTGATCTCGATATAGGTACATACTTTATGTTAGTAAATGTCTTAAAAACTTGGACTCGCTTTAAAACTTAACATTCAACACAATGTAATCATTAAAATAATTGTAGTTTTAAGAGAATAAGTGATAGAATAATAATTCACATAATAATAATCCATGCATTCATCGAACATCCGAAAATTATACCACAACAAACAAACATACAGGTAAAGCTAATATAAAGCGTGTAATAAAATGGAAAAATTTCGTCTCATAAAATAGTGAGAATCAGTCATTATTCTATTTTATTTTATTTCTATTTATATTATACGACTATTATTTAAAAAGTATGATAAGGTATAATTGGGTTTTGTAGATAATATTTTAAGATTTGAAGTAAAGTCAGACAGAAAAATAATTGCGTCCTTTAACTCAACCGAAGTAAATATTCATGTGATGGATCTGTGGTTGTGAAATATTTTAATTAAATGACTATATATCTATAAAACAGTCTTTTAAAATCCACTGTTGCACATAGACCTCCCCTAATCGGCGCCACTCTGACCTGGGCCCTCTGAATCCAGGGGTTTCCCGGTTTCTTCTTTAGTCCTGATCAGATCCACCCCTACTCCTTTTTTCGAGACGTGGCCGCCATTCAATAACTTTTTGACCTCATCGGTTATCTGTCTTCCTAACAATGTAGCATGCCCATGCTACTAAAGTCAGCTAACTCTACGAGGTATGTATGTAACTTTTGTTTGTCTACGGACTTCACTGTTACGAATATTATTTTGTAGCGAAATACCTGGCATAGCGAGCCATTACAATATAAGCCTTCAAATGAGCCCAACAGTAAAATCTCACGGCTCGAATCCATTAGTACTGGCAAACCATATTGCTGAAAACTTTCAAATTCAAGCACTGAGGAGTTTTGGATGAGACGTAATTTCCCGAACGCTGTCTAACGTTAAGTTGGATTCTTCGAGTGACCTCTTCTCGAAGTTGGGCTTATCCATAATGTTCTCAAAGGTGTGAAAGTCTGCCAATCCGCACTTGGCCAGCGTGGTAGATAGATGCCTGATCCTAGCAGTAGAATACTCACGTGTTGTGATGATGATGATGACAACAACCAGTATGGGTGTTACGTCTGTACTAAAATTTCCTTCAACAACAAGGTTGGCAGATTTCCTTTTTGGTGTGTACATTTTGTTGATTGTTGTATATTTTCCAGAAAGGGACACTTAAGTCTCTATAATCATTTCAATACAGTCCACATTGGATTTGATTTGCCATCACCACCACCATTTTAGGGAACCGGGCTCAAAACTTGGAATACTCGATTCCCGAGTATTCCAAGCCCGGGTAAAAGACGACAATAAAGATTATGATTCCGGCCAGAATTCGAATCGAAGCACACTCGGCGTGCATGATATCATTTCTACTAATCTACAATGAGTGAGTTTCTATATTAAAAATTTTATCGGTCACATTTTTGCTGTTGAATTGGGGGAATAGATAATTAGAGATTGACAAAGTAGTGAGGCTTACATATTAATTGTGTAAATATAATATTAAGTATGGTCGTAGCGATTTGTCCATCATTAAAGACGTCGTTTGTAGAATGCCTCAGGCGGTAGTTAAGCCGTGAAAGGACTCGGTCCCCCATTTAATTCCCCAAAAACAACCATGCGTCCACAACTATCGTATAAAGGTAAATATTGTTCAATCGTTTTCAACTTGCCAATTCAATTACCGGGTTACAAAAACACACTGTAAAATAAACCTTTTGATGTTCGCAGTAAATGGAGTATTGACATTGTTTTGCCGGCCGCGGGCATTTTTCGGTAGATGCCATGTGTGACCGCTCTTTTTAATTTTCCCATTAATATAAAAGGCTCTTCACTATTTAATTACCTCAAGAGTATTTCTTTTTTAAATATAGTGTGTAGCTTTAAAGGGAACACAGTTAACATTATGATGATGATAATATTATAAAATCCTAGACTTTATTTATCTTTTGTTATTTGTTGTTATAGCAATATAATTATTTAATTAGTGCCTAAGGGATATTTCCTAAATATTTCAAGCGTGCATTCACAGACATAACTATTTACGATTTGAGAGATAAACTTTGTGACAGACTAACGAATGATATTAGAAAAAGAGTCCTGTCCCCCTTGCCCTTGCCCTTTGGGTACCTACGAGAACCTAATAACCTTAATCATCCAAGAAGATGATGAGTGATGAGTGGTGAACACAGGAATGATGAGTGATAAATGTTAAAAAATTGAAGCAGAACGAGAAAACAATTACGTATTATCTATACTATAATAAAACTCAAAGTGTCTGTTTGTCTGTCCGGGCATCACATAAAAACCCTAGAACAGATTTCGATGAAAATTGTTAAAGTTTTTACTGATACCCTGTGTCATATTTTAAACAACTTTTCATCCCGGAAAACTAAAAGGTTTCACGGGAAAACACGATGAAATTTAAATAAGTAAAAACATAATTTCCGTATGCAAAGCTACGGGCATCAGCTAGTTAATAATAACGAATTAGCAATTGATCAGAGAACTAGCGTTACATCTTTCAGCGTTCTACGTTCTTCTTTCACAGTGCATTCGTCTTCCATCATTCTTCATCCTATTGCATTGTCTATCATATATCGTTGATGAACGTGGGTATTATTATTCATTGAGTTTTTTTAAAGATTTTAATGCCATAACACTTAAATGTATATTATTATGATTGATATTTATTATACTGTTTTATTTCATTACGTTAGCATTCGAATGCAAATAATTTAAATAATTGTTTCGTACAAGAATTTAAATTTAATTGTACTCGTATGTCGACCTCATTTAGCTATTTACTAAATTATTTTTATTTTATTTAGCTAACGTGAGGTTTAGAACTTATGAAGTCTAAATAATGCCGTAACATCAACATTTACCCATTTTGTTAATTCCGCACAAAAGGGAACATTAGAGCGTTTTCAAACTGAATTTGACCGCGGGCAAATGGACTGAGCGCACAAAAACCACAACAGCGAATTGTGCCCGTTCTACAACTATAAATGGATGTTTTAACGTAGAATAATAGGAGGAATTGTTGGATGCAATATGCTGAAGTATGCAGATAAAATGCTAGTAGCATTCATAATACTGAGAAACCTAAAAGCTCGTTACCTGTTATCTAAATGAAGCATTTGAATATAATAGCTATTTATTTCTCTTGGTTGTTGTGGAATGAAGTAATTTCTGGTTTATTTACTGTTTAAGTTATAAATAACAAACATATTATGGGAATTTTTAACATGTTAAATAAAGTATTTATAATGAAGCTTATTGTATCTCGTATTTTGTGTTTTTAAACAATTCTAACGTACTTTAACTAGAATGCCGTTATCCCTTAAATTGACGTTTTTTAACGAAACGTAAAATAATTTAAAATTCATTCATTTAAAATTTAAAATTCACCTATCTTTCTAAGAAACATCTTTAGATTGTGAATAGATATTAAAAATGTGTGTCAGCCGCTGGTGACAATAAGGTAGCAGTAGCAGCATTTTGGTGTCATTATTTCAAAATTGATGAAAACAACTGAAATGAGATTCAAAGATTTATGAAATTCTGCTGAAAATAATAATAAATCACAAAAAACAATCATTAAGTAAATTTTTAATTGATAACAATATGAAATTGAAAGCATAGTATTTCAAGATCTTTGCTCAATAAAGAAATAAGATCTCAAGTTAAACAATAAGCGAAACTGATGAAATAAAGTTAGATTCGTGATACTCTGTTTGTGGAAATAAGTTGTGGTTCGCCCCTGCTGCAAACTTGTTGTATTACATTTCGCTTGTTTATTTCAAGTCCTGAGGCGAGCCAAGTCACTCAGTTCTTGTTTTAAATTCATAAACCTAAAAACGTACGTTCAGTCTGTTCGAAGCTTTTAACATTTCGAAGATTTTGATAAAAGCACTCTTGAATTTAGTTTCCTGGTAGGTATTAAATTATATGGAAACAAATATTATTTTTGGTTTTAAGTAATATTTATTCCTTATTTAATATTGTGAAGATTTTAAGTGTTAGTTTGGTTCCACATCTACATAAGAAGTGCGTTTTTGCTTAAATGGTACCTGTGATTTCTTCTGGCGGGTTAGCTTTATTAATTAGATTGACGGCATGCGCATTGGACATAGTTTGCTGAGTACATTATGAAAACTATAAAGTTGCGTAATATGGTATACTTTTTATGGTTCAGTTTTTATCAAATGATTTTTTGATATTATAATATATGAAAATTTGATTTCATAAGCAATGTCATTGTTTTAGAATTTGGACTTATACTCACCCTTATGTTTAAATAATAGCTATATCAGACTTTAGAACAAAGAGGACATCTGCACATGATATGTGAGCGGTCCTCTTTGTTTCGCTGATAACAAGCAAGTTCTCCTTTTGTCATGTAACGTATTAATCATTTAAATTATACCCGGTCAAGGTCACTGAATAGAGACTAAACAAGAATATTATTTCAATACTCTCCGTAGACGTTTTTGCTTCGCTCCAGGATTCATGTCTCAAACAAAGACAACGACAATAAAATAATTTTTTTCGTACATAATATGCAATATGCATAGACTAGAGTGTAAGAGAATTTATCTTATTCTTGAATGTAAACCAACTTATTTTCTCGTAGTATGATGGCAAAATAATTCAATTAGGTACTAACTAGCTAGAACACAGAAATAATTGCATAAGCAGAAAGAAACTGTTAAAATACCATAGGAAAACCAGTTACTAAGCGAGATCGTTGTGTTTTCTTGGTCGGCAATTATATGGACGATTTATCATCGCATAGCCTAGGGTTATCGCAAACTGTCTTGAGATATAAGTTTATCCTACCAAAAACCTTTTCATAGGGCTCTACATTAAAAAGTTATTAGATCCCATGCACAGCCAAGCTTCTAACTCTACACGCTCTAACTATACAAGTCTTATAATAACAAACGCTACATCTTAGTCAAAATATTGTATGTGGATTGGCCGTTTTGCTACCGTTATAGTGTTTGTGAAGATAGGACTTGTATAGTTAGGGCGTGTAGAGTTAGAAGCTTAGCTCTACATGAAATCTGAATGTGTCTCACAAAATTCCACCCCTAGTGTAAGGGGTTGGACAGTAAAAGTTCTAGGTTTTAGATTTTTATTGTTATTTGTGTACAAACAATAGCTCACATACCAAATTCCAATTTTCTAAGACTTCAGGAAGTACGAATGAATTTTGATGATCATCAGTGAGTGAAGATATCGGGGTTCTTTTAGATATCAATAAAAGCTATGCTGCTATATTGAAACTTTATATGTTTAATAATTCTACTATTGGCATCATATCTTGCGAATTTAGTTTATCTGGTACAATCCAAACCCAAGTTATGAGGATTCAAAAAAACGACGGAGCACTTCGAGAAAAGGTAGGTAGTACCCTCGTCTCGGTGGGGGCACGAGTGTGCCCCCAAATTACGGATTTAATTATACGTGATTTAGAAAGAATTTTAATATTTTATGACGCTAAATGGTTTCTATAATTTGAGGCCAAATGATAGTTTTATAAATACCATAAACTTAACAGCGAATCATTGACTATTTTTATTTATAATTATGTCGTCTTTTAGTATTCGAAATCGAATCGAGTTTAATCTCAATTGCAATTACAAGAGGAGATAGAAAAAACCGTAATAAATTGAAGAGGATAGGCAATATATTATCAGGATTACTGGCACTATCGCATCTTCCAATTGGCTGGCGCTTATTCTTCGAGGGGATCACTGTTCACGCTTCACGTAGCAAAATATTGACGGAAACGAGATGAAATTTGGCTGCACGAAACAATTTTCAGTACGACCTTATGAAATAATGATGGTAAAATGATATTTATCAAAAATAAAAACTTTTAACATAAATTATATTTTTGTTACCTAGTAATCCATATTATGTATCATAATACGCACTAAAAGTAACGAAATATTAAGTTGTTTGTGTAAAGTAAGTCGTAATAACAACAATATCGTCCCCGTAGTTCGAAAAGTCACTAAGTCGAAAAAGGGCCAAAATGAGTTATCAATGTCACTAAAACCACATTTTTTTTCTCTAAATATCTGTCTAACCATCTATGTTCTAAGTGCGTTCGTTTCCGATTTACGAAATGTGAAAATTAAGTAAATGTATGCTTTGGATCCCACAGCGAAATGAGAGAAATAACTAAATTTTCTTAATTATTTTATACTTATCGAAACTTTACGTAGGTCGGAACTAAAACGATTTAATTACTTTTTCTATTAAATTTTCAATGCATACGCAGGCTTTTAGGTCGACTATAATCACTAAAATGATTTAGTGAGTTATTAAATTCAGCACTTTGCTAAAATACTCGAAAGCGAAAATCAACTAACTCCAAATAGTGACTTCTCACTCCTTACTGTTAAATGATTTTGTAAAATACTACCAAAGTGAAAAATCATTATTTCAACATAATGATTTCTTCTCTAATAAAAATGGATTAAAAGACCTATTGTGAATAATACTTAAAATGTTTTAGTTATGACAATAGCCACCTACCATCAGGTAAATCTTCAGCTCGTTTGTCAGCTATTTTCTTAGAAATATGCTCGGGTTACTGATACATCAATAGCACCATAGGCATCACCGATGTGTTGCAAAGCCTTATAAACAAGCGGCGAATATGGGATTGAGGTCAGTATTCTGAGCTGCCCCACTACGGGCAAAGCTAGGAAATATTTTGCTTCACTTAGTTGAAGGGACTGCATCTGTCAATTTTTATGACATCCTCGTCTGCTGCTAGAGATTGCCGTCAGCTTATATGTATAACAAAACCTTATACCAAAATTACTGTGACCCCTATTAAGATATAATCTGTCAATAATACTATTGATAAAGTAATATAATATTAGGATTATGTATTATATTGTACATAACGTCATCCAGTTTACTTGGAATAATGACGTAGTAGGAAACAAGGACACAAGAATAATGATCACCTTTTGTCAACCTTTTAAGAAAGATTATTTGGGATTAATTCAAAGGCGTAAGCGACTAACAAAAAAAGGTATTAATTTCTTAAACAAAAGCAAAAAAATAGGATTTCGCACTTTTTCTTGGCTAAATAAGCGCCGGTGATACAATCGGTCTTCCGGACGTCCATGGGCTATATTAAACCAATCTCGGCTCAAGAGCGCGATCTCAGAAATTGAAAGTCAATTTTACATACGATTTGACATATTTCAGCATCCCAAACTGAATCCTGAGATCTTAAGATCTTTTTATTAATACAGGCTTTTGACAAATTACCAAGATGCATGCTAATTATGCATCTATTTAAAAACTTAAGAAGAATTCCTTGAAGTTGCGAGTATTAACATAAGTAAGTAACTAAAAGATGATATGCCTATGCCTTTCAATATAATACTTTTATAGTAACATGCGAAGCGCCTATACTCGTAATATGTACCACAAAATAACTTTTACATCGATTCCGTATTCGGTTCACGGATTCCGGCGATGGTTCGCGTCCGACAGATCGCTGCTCATCCCGGATCAATCGCCGAAGGTGTTCCTAATAGAGATTTTACACGTCATTTCCGTTCCTTCCCGCCAATACACGCCTATTTATGGACGTTACCAATTGCGTAAAAGGGCCGTCAGAGCGGGTTGTAAACATGTTCTTCTATTATGTGTCATAAAATTTATTTTAAGGATACTTTTTCTGGGACGTTATACGCGTGAGTTAGTTTTTCACCTGTAGGTGATGTGCTTTAGTGGGTTGGTGGTCATTTCTAGGTTGTGAGATATGAAGACACAGACAACTAAGCAAACCTTTCAGGTGTTATCTACGCTTAAATAAAAGGAAAGTTTAGATTATTTGTTTGTCTGTAATGGACAAACTCAAAAACTACTTGGTCGATTTCAAAAATTCACCAATAGAATGCTTTATTGTTTCTAACATGGGCTATATTTTATTACAAAAAATTGGGTTTTATACGAAAACCGAAGCCAAGCGAGGGTGGTTGACAAGCAATAATAGCCAATTATAGCAGTATAGTTGGTCGCTCTGCTTTCAGGCGACTCGAATCAGAGTGGTGCACACACCACATTTTTTTGTTAATAATGTGTTATATGTATTAGAAAATTTTTCGTACTAGAAAGTGTTACAAAGGAAAATATGGTATATAAACAGGACTTGACAGGATTCGAAAATATTTCCGATTACATACATACATCTACAAAATGAAACGACAGTCTGAGAGTCTCTACTTACCTAAAACCAAAATAAAATTGTGTTACTCATTTTATATGCGCGTAATTTTGATTTTCTACCTTGACTTTCCTCAAGGTATAAATCTGTGATAAACTAAACATTTTCCACAATGATAGTCTAGCTACATAATTTAATTGTTCATTTATAATATTATATCAATATCGAATTCTGCAACGTCACGATCTATCTCATTCAACCGCTGCCGCGCTGTGCGTAACTCAGATTTCCCGGCTTTTATTTTTTCGGGCGCAGGTGATGGATTACTCACTGTTTTCTTGTGTAATTTCCGGACGCTAATTGCCGCAGGCATCCGTCACGCCCCGCGGAAAATGAAGAAAAACCTACCTCGCAACCGATCGCAGGAATAAGATTCACTACTCTTTGCTTAATACATTTGCCCAACATAAAAGGATTTGTTGGATTAACGGTATTGCTAGTTCACGCAAAAATATTGCTATATTTTTTGTAATGTTTATTTTCTATTCTGCTAAGCTATTTATCACTGTAACCTGTTTGGACATTATTATAGCGGTGTGTCGGATATTATGACGTTAAGATGGTGTTGTTTTTGCGGAAAGAGTAAAATATTGTAAATTGTATTGTAGCTGTTGTGCAATATTCTTCGAGAAACGGGTGATTAGGTTTTTTATACGCTTATGATTGTGAATTTAATCTACTGCTTCAATATTAAATATATGTAATAAGTTTTATGGCAAGAAGAAAATTGAGTGCAGAGCTCGCTCATTCAGATTTGCTAGTTTTAACGCCATCTAGTGGTGTTGAGAGTCCTTAATTGTTCAACGAGCAATAATAATAGGGATGTTGACACTACCTGTAAAATAATATAAATTAATGTTTAAAATATTAAGGGAAACATTCAAAAACTTATAATATTATCCTTTTTTCGTAATCAATTCCAATTAATTAAATATAATTAATTTAAAATATTAAAAATAGTACTCACTGTCACGTGACCTCAATAGCCATTTTGAGCTTATGAATTTTGTTGCTCGTATTTTATATGGAAGTTCAACAAACTTCAGTAGACCGATATTAATGAATATAGTGATGTCACGTGACATTTCTGGTACAAATTTATCAATTTTTGTTTTTAAATTAAAGATTATAATTTTTATAATATTTATTCGTGAATATTAAGGTTCTATCTATGAAATAAAAATGAATCCTAAAATTAATCCACGTACCAATTGCACGCTGCGCTGCAGCTATACTGTGCTGTGATTGGCAAATCGAGTGTGAGCCATCCAGCATTCAGCGTGATCTTCAGCATCGACTACCTTAGGACTGTTTATTGCTTAGACTTGCTTCCTTAGACTACCTTAGGACTGTTTATTGCTTAGACTTGAGTCCTAACTCATAACAACCAAAGCAAGGTGAGTTATCTGTTTACTGCGCCGTGGCAAAGTTGTTTTCTTGCAGAGTACTTTACTTTAGGTGGTCAGCCATTACTTATAGGTCTGCAGGGTAATTCACGTAACTTAAGAAGTTCGATTGCAGTGCAGTTGCAGCGACGTTCCGATCAAAATGACACTTTCCGTATTCTCTTGCGCTGTCAAACACGCTCACGTCACGCGAGCGCGTCTCAAGCGCGCTCACGTCACAAAAAGGTATTCTGATAATGCGCGTCAAGATAGCGTGTTCCCGATCGCAGTTTGATTGGTATTCTCATAAACTTTTGAAGTTTGAAGTCTCATAAAGTTTGACAGGCGCGCAGGATGCGTGCAGGAGAAGTGAAGTTCACATGCAGTTTGCGTGCAGTTGGCGTGCAGTTGACGCGCAGTCAAAAAATTATGACAATACGGTTTAGACGCCAAACTTCAACTTGATTGTAGCGTCACTCCAACTTGATTGCAGCGTCACTGCAACTTAATCGATGCGTCTTAAAGTTACGTGAATTAGGGTACTGACAAAATAATTTAATTGTACGCCAGTACGCATGTAGTGAGCTATTTACCCACTGCATTAACAATATAAGTACTTATAATTTTATTAAATTAAATCATAATTTGCTTAATTAATCAACAAATTGTCTAAAAGCTGGTAAACGTCTTGTTCAACCTTGATATAAACGAGACATAATTGAATTTAAATCAGATTCAATTGCAGGTGTTCTTGAGTAATATCTGGGTTTCTCTTGGATCGCTCTACGACTTCAACATTAAACGAGAGAAGTCGTATTACAACGTCCTAGAGCACAGTATTAAAATAGCCAAGATCCGCAAGTCATATTCTTTTTCTGATCCTAATTACTAAGACATTTCCTTTTAAAAGCCAGTGCCAAGAGATATAAAAACCATTGGAAATGAGCAGTTCCGTCTATCGAATAAAATCAATATCTGTGATGAAACCTAATATTAGAAGATAACATCTCGATAGCGTTAGGAAAATATTTGAGTGGATCGGCGCAGGGCGGAAATTTTTGTTATCACCTTCAGTTTATTAGATTGTTATCGATTTACAGCATCATTTATGTTATTTTTAAACGGTACTAGCTAACCCTGTTTATGTGGGAAAAAACTTGCACCCTTCTCTTACCCTCAAAAGTTGAAATTTTACATATTCCTTTATTTCTGATGACCATGCATTTTTTTATAATATTATACTCAGGTTGGTCTCCAGATGAGGCAACTCCTCAAGGATTAAAAGCACAATAACATATTTTTATTTTAAGTAGCTATCTAGATTGGAACTATTAAACGTAAGATTAAGTTTAATTTACGTATGTTTTTTATATTTAAAATTTTAATAATTGCTGCGATAATTTTATAAGAAAGAAATGTATGAAATTATTAGAGTGAAACATGTGAAAAGTGAAAAGCAAAAATATTTTTTGAGCAATAACTAGGTAAGGATAAGTTAATTTATTTGTGTGGTTTTACCATAGAATAAACAATACGTAGTACATATATCATAATAGAAGTGTTACTTGATGTTTTATTTAGCTGCAGCAACCTAAAAAATACACTCAATTAACCATTTTCTTGCTCGCTTTTTACATTTAATTATTATTATGATTTTCAGTACTAATGATAAGCATAGTAGCAACGAGCCGAGGATGCTTTGGGAGTTACTAATATTCATGGGCTGCTGTGATGGATTATGTTGGCTTATTAACAATTTTGTCGGCAATCTATGCATAACCTCATAAATACGTAAAAGGAAAACCGATGTATTTACTCGTACTCTCTTTTCTGAGAATATGAGGAGTCAGAAATTTGGTAGGTGTTAAAATTTACATATTATCTATGTAAACTGAAGACGTGTAGAAAGCAATTTTTCACAAATAAAGTGTTACAAATACGTTTAATAAAAAAAAAAAGGGTGCGTGTACTTTTGTACGCGCGTGAGAAGTTATACTTCTTTGACATGAAAAAAAAATCAAAAAACAATATTAAAAAAACATTGTTCAAAATACAATATTCAAAAACAGCAATACTAAAAATAAAAATGAAATAATATTTTGAAATAATTTAATTTACGAATCTCTATAGCCAAACTACATGTGTTAAGCGCCATCTGTGATTAATTTTGTAGTATATTCTAATATTACTTTGCTACGTATCGTAATAGTTCTCGTAATAGAACATAGATGGTGTTTTTACAATTGCAAAAACAAATCAATTGTAAATCTTTTTTTTCTGTTTTTACAATTGTAAAAACACCATCTATGTTCTATTACGAGAACTATTACGATACCATGCTGTAAAACCAGTTTTTGTGGGGGGGGGGGAGGGAAAGAAAGATTTTATTCAGTTCAGTTGAAGAATAATTTATTTTCCGACAGGCATTAAACTTTAATACAGATTAAGGAGAGAAAAAGAATGTGCTCCTAATCCCAAAGACAAGTATCGATTACTATTTACTACTACAGTCCGTTCACAGTTATTTTACCTCTGACAAGCTGTCATTACCTTCCCATTAGATTAGCATTACTTGCTGTCAAGTGACGAGTGTTGTAAAAGTTCCCGATTTATCGGGAGATCTACTGATTTTGGTTATCGTCTCCCGATATCCCGTTTTAGCGACCGTTTCTCCCGATTTTTTGCATTTTCTACCAATGTAATATAATATTGAAAATTAAAATAGAAAATAGTGTTATAAATACAAAAAACAAAAGAAACTGAGTCGCTCAATGAAAATACAGAAGAATTTTTAGTCCAGTCAAGGAATGACTCAAAAGAGGGTATAGAGTGCGTGAGCGGGAACCTAAGCGATTTCTTCAGAAACTTATTCAGGGTGCTTAGGGTGATAAAATACTAAAAGTCCCCGCGTCTAGGAGGTGAGCCGGAGGGAGGGGGGGGTTACAAAGGTCTCAATTTTAGGTTTTTCGCCAATATCTCAGAAACGGTGCGCTATAGCGAAAAATGTTCTAAGATGAAATGAAAGCTTATAAAATTTTCTATAACTTTAATTCTATACACTTTTTCCGTATCTCCGACCGTTTTTGAACTATACGCTCCAAAAATGTAGCAATTTAAGTTATTCAGCGTGATAACAGCGTGATTCACATCAGCTGTCGTAAAAATGACACCTGAACTGATACCATTAAAAAGATGTTAAGCAGGCATCTTTATATAACGAAGAGGCAGTTCCGTTGCAGCTCAGATTTTCTGCTGCACCAATTGACTTCAAGAATCATTGTTTTTATGTACATATTGCCTCAATGAAGATATAGAAAAGCCTTTGAACAAAAGGCGGGTTGTACATTCAGTTGAGACTCTAGCTGCTAAATATTGTATCAAGCAGGTATGTTCTTCGAGAAATGAGGCCTGGGGTAACGAAGTTCTTGATATTTTTTCCTTCATTACCGATATTGTTGCTGAAGGAGCAAAATATCACGAAGTCACTATTACTCACTTGTGAAGCCTGTCAGTTACCCAAAACTCTACAAAACTGAGATCTCTAGAGATACCCATGTCGTAGAGGCTATGGAAGAAATATTTGCTTACATGGATTACTTTCCCACGATGAGATACTCGTTTTTTTTTGTTTGTTTTTGTTAAAAGGCTTTTTTATATCTTCATTAAGGCAACATGCACATAAAAAAACAATTATTCTTGAAGGCAAATGGTGGAGCAGAAGGTCTGAGCTGCAACTGCCCTGCCTCTTCATTAAACGCTTTTATTTAGCTTCACTTCGGAGCATCAAAGCATCAAAGCATCAAATCTTGTAACGTTAATTTGAATGACTTCCCTTTAATGAAAATTGATGAAATTTGGCAGACATGTGTATTTCCGATGACAATACACGAAAATCATATTTTAAACTAATTTTCATTGTTTATTTGTTGTTAAATTAAAAAAAAACGATTTTCAGACTTTAGACGCATAATTCTCTATGTTCTATTTTACGTAGAGACTTGAAATTTTTACAACTTGTAGCTAATTTTATAAACTAAACATTATTGAAATAAAAGCGTTTAAAAAAAAAATTTTTTTAGGATTCAACTTATTAGATAAAGATGCCTGCCTAACGTCTTTTTTAATGGTATCAATTCGGGTGTCATTTTTACGACAGCTGATGTAAATCAAAAGGGATGTCAAGTCAAGGAAACTTCGATATTTGCCGTTTTTCCTTTCCTTACTAGCTTTAATACGACCCGGTATTCCCTTTCCTTTCCCTTAGAGACATCGTTACTTCCTTCAACGACATTCTCGTCATACAAAATGCATACAGGACTCTTATTAGTACCTACTCATGTTGGATAACCCAATTGTGTTACTAATAACAGTGTATGTATATCTGAAAAGAATATTTTGTGGCTGCCCCCCTACGTTACCGGCTAGGCTACCGTTCCAGACAAAATAAAATTGCGAAAACCTATAATAACATAAGCCCGAAGGCAAGTATACAATATCAATAGGAGTTTTAGCCAAGAAGGTCGCGTTTCATACAGCGAGCATTAAAGATATTGAGCGAAAAGAAATCTTCATCAATATCATGATTGTTTTCCCGCCTCTGCTCAGTTATCCACTGTTATAAAAAACGCGATTTCTTACTGTTACTGCCTTTACTACGTGGAGGTACTCCCAGCTTAGGTTACTATAAATTTTAAGATAATTTTCGCATCAGGTAATGGTTATCACGCTGAATTACTTTAATTTCGACATTTCTGGAGCGTGTAGTTCAAAAACGGTTGGAGATATAGAAAAAGTGTACAGAATTAAAGTTATAGAGAATTTTATAAGCTTTAATTTCATCTTAGAACATTTTTCGCTACAACGCTCCGTTTTTGAGATATTGGCGAAAAACCTAAAATTGAGACCTTTGTAACCCCCCCCTCCCTCCGGCTCACCTCCTAGACGCGGGGACTTTTAGTATGTTATCCCCCTAAGCACCCTGAATAAGTTTCTGAAGAAATCGCTTAGGTTCCCGCTCACGCACTCTACAACTACTTTATTGACTGTACTATTTGGGCAAATGTACGTACATATTATAGCATAAAACGTGGTCATGGCTCACGAAATCGTGTTCTAATATTTTTTCCAACTGAATCAATCAATTTGTTGTAATTTTAATATAACTACCGAGAATGTGAACTGATTAGTTAGGAGACTGTAAAATAATACATTATTTTATTTGAACGTGTATCATTTTTACTATCGTTACTTTTGGATCAACCTAGTAAATAATATTTATATACATCAGAAGAAACATGTAATATTTCATGTTAGGGAATCGTACAAACTAAACATTACAACACACAGCTAAGGTTAACCAACTTTACTTAATAAATTAATAATGTAGTTTTTATAAGGAAGAATATAAAGGCGTATAAACAAAATTTTGATATTAATAATCGCCAAACAAAAAGAATGTATCAATTAATTACGCCTTCGTTCCGCCAAAGTAAAGTGCAACGATCTTTCATAGGGCTTGGTGTACATTTCTATAATAAAATCCCAAAATTAATACGTGACTTGCCAATAGAATCTACGAGTTTAATGGTTAAAACTAAGTTGGCGGGTGTCTATTATACTATCTACTACTTAAATGGTTTTTACCCAAAACGAATGTCATAAAAAGGTTGTATAATAAAAGCTATTGCATATTTCAAGAGATTTTATTAGTTATCATTTATATTAATAGTTCGTCTAGTTGTGCAAGAGGCGCTATATTTCGTTGGTACCTTGCCCAATCAAGATACCATAACATACTCATTGTAAGTATGGCCACAGCAAACTACTGATCTTCTAAAGATGTATAGGGTACGTTATCCAGTGTTCAGGACTTATTCTGAACTTTTGTCAGTCACAAAACAGGCGATTAAGTAGTCCATATTCATATAGTATTGGTTTGCCAGGAATTGTAGCGAAACTGCGAAAACACATTCACCAAAACACAAGTACGAAATCGAATACAACAGTAAATTAAAATAACTGTGTGCGTGTCGATGAGTTTCAATAGTAAATAGGACTCCAAATAGGTACGCTGAAAATATTTAATAGAAAAATACAAAAAACCACGCGTAGAAACATGAAAGATCGATGACAAATATGACAGTACAGTGGTGTTATTTATAAATACTATGGTTACCAAAATGACATTATTAGGGATTACATCATCTTTGTTGTCAATCGATTAATCGATGTCAAAATATTCGAAATGTAATTTAATAAAATTAGCGTAACGATTAAATGGTAATTCTAAATATATTACATAGTTTTAATATGTATGGAATACGAAAACATGTAAGAAATAAATTAATATTATAATTATAATTAACAAATAATACATAAAATATATTATTATATTCCATCAATCGATTATTATGAATCAATTCAATCGATTATAAAATCGTTTGTAATGAGGTAAATACTGTGAAAACTTTTTTGCATACAGAAAAAATACAGAATTGAGCTAACTTCACGATGCAGAATTTAGGTGTCGGTGTGCGCGCGCATCGTAGAAATTCACTCTCATCATTTTTCACCATCGCGCCAAAAGAAGTATAACTTCAATATTGTAAAAAATTACAATGCGAAGTAACTAGTTCTTTGACACATAGAATTACGGTCGAATTTTGGCCACAGAGTGGGTCTCCAGTGTACTTAAAACAATCACTTCAAAATATTGCTTTCTTTTACTTCAACCTCAAACAAAAATATTTCATACATTATCATTTACATTTCGTCACGTATAATGACAAGCGTGGATCTAAATATTACATTAAACATCACGTTACTATGGATGATTTCCATAGATCTTTGGCATAATGATCTCTTTGAAGTATTGAGAGCTGAATTTCAAGCGCACAGACGAAGGGAATTGATTCCAGGAGCTCTTTTATTTGCATTGAACAGAGGAAAGGCGGGTTGTTCGAAAGCTTCCATGCTTTACAAATACAGTATTATTTGATTAAACATTATGGTATCTTAGGCAAAGTTAATTTGATAGTATAAAAGATGGTTGATATTTAATTTATTATTCGCAATAACATTGTTGTATCGGCTTTTCATGCTTAATCAGTAAGTTTAATTTAGTGTAAGTAATCCAAATGTGTATGGATATTTATGAATATTTGTATGTGGATAATGTTATAGTTAAACATACTTTTGTACCTACTCCCATTTAAGGTGATTTACTGGCATGGTATGTAGCGTTGTTGTAAAAATAAAATGGAGAAATTTAGGTACGTAAAGAGGTGTATTGTCATTGCATGAGCATAAAGTTAGCGCCCGAGCACAGCGAGGGTGTTAAATGCCGTGCAATAACCATGCAATAATAGACTACCTACGTCACCAGTATTGTATATTATCTCAAAGTGCAAACTATGTCTTAGGTCACATTTAGGTTAGGTTAGATTAAACACTTTAAATAGGTACTTTCTACTATTCACAAAACTATAATACATAAGGAAATTAAAACAAAATAAAGTTGCTAATTATATTATAGTAAGAGTTAAATGTACTTAACGTACCTACTTATTCTATTTGTCAAACTTTATCCTCATATACCTAACCTAAAAGGTCTGTGTTTGTACAGGATTCTTACCGTAATTGCAATGGAATACGTTAATATTCCTTACTTACCTTATGTCATTCAACATCGATAATTTGTGTACGTTAGTATATTAGTTCATTAGCATTTGAAACCTATGCCAGGTTCTTAATGTAATTACAATGTACATACAATTCAAACAATGTGAAAAGATTACAGACTTTAAATTTCATTTTAGTTAAATCAACTAAATTTTTCTGATATCGTATCGGAGTAGAATTGAAGTAGTGTGACGCATTTATTATTATTAATATTTTTAAGAAAATTGTATTAATATTTTGTTAAAGAATAAAGAATAATTTAATGAATTATTCAATCTTTGATAACAGCTTACGACCAGAAAAGTCAATTCAAACTTTACCGCGAATTTAAATGAAAATACTTTTCTTTTATTCGCAATTTTTCCTTTTAGAGTTGGATTCTAAGTAATGCCTTGTGAAAGAGATTAAGCGTTCTCCAAATGGATACTGATGGGTATGGAATTATTTTATAATGTTTCTTTGACTTTTGTTTTACCTTTTCATAATTGAATATCTACTACTGAAGTAGTTTTTTCGTAGACTTTTCTTCATTTCTAAATGTTTGCTGCTGATAGGGTTTTCATCTATGCTTATTGGGGCGGCTTAGAATCCCAGGCTAGATGGTTGTCGTGAGAGGCGACTAATTCCGGCCCACCTGGTCTAAATGGTAATATTGTTTTTAGTAGTTCAATAGTATAATATTACTATAATATTATAATTTCTTCGGGGGGTCCGCTTGGATAGCTATCACCCTCTTGTTTAAATCAGCTGCCCAACGACTCATCGTGTTCCAGCGGGAGCCTGAGAGCCAGTTCTTTCTTTCTTTTTGTTCTCTTTTTCTTGGCCGGCAACGCATGAGTGATGCCTTTGGTGTCGCTCATGTCCATGGAAGATGATAGCAATCATCAGGTGGATCGTCAGCTCGTTAGTCGGCAGTTTTCAGAAAAAAATGCATGGTGATGGTTGACAAAAAAACATACTATATGTATACCCGACTAATTGATAACCACGTTCTTTTTTGAAGTCGGTTAAAAATAAATTAAGTGATAAAAAATATTTATATGTATAATAGATATATTGTATTCCTTATCGCTTAAAGATGTCAGCAACGTTTCTTTCGCCTTCTTATCTTCTTTTATACCAAAGCTATAACGGTAGTTAAAAGGGCGGTATTAACGATTTCAAAAGCCATTTAATACTTGTGACAGATTGTGTAAAAACATATTTTTTATTCCTTCATTTACTTTAGTAGTCTAATTAAACGTTCCAGACGCTAAACTCACAACTCAAACCTTTAAATAACTTCGTTACAACACAAAATGAAGCATCTCAATCTGCTGAATTCCAATAATTTTCCAGAGCCCTAACATTACGTGCAACAGTAAGTCTGCCTAAACTTGACTTAAACGTGGGCTTTAAAGTTTTAGTGGTCAGGCTTAAAATATGAATATATATTGAGAAACTTTGGGGTTCTCAAATCCAGTAGGACTTTAAAATTATTACAGCGATAACGTGCTGAGTTTGCTAAGAAACAATGTTGATACTATCTTGCTGTTTAGATTCAAGTATTTGAGGGTATCGGCTAAGATAGGAGAGCAATCTAGTACCCAGTGGAGAATGTTTCAATTTTGAATGGGAAGATTGCACAAGAACGTTTATATTGGCTGTGAACAACAGACTACATGTAATACATACTGGAAGAAAAGTAGAAGCGATAAAAGTTTATTACGAACAAAATAAGTCATTGAAAATTTTGAGACGTAAACGTGGACTGTTGGAGAATGCTGGTTTATCTACCTATACAGTTTACTCCCGACATTCTCAAGGAGTTCTTAAGGAATCTGCCTATTACAGTGTACCATACCATGACCGTGCTAAAGACGTATCAGGTATGGAAATCAAAACAATACGCTCTACTGCGCCTAATATAACTGTACTTTTTCGGCGAGAAATTTTGAAGCTCCGTGTATGATATGCAATGGTGTTGATCGGTTGTTCGGTAACTGAACGGAGAACGGTATAGTGGAAATAGTGCCATACTTTTCAATACAAATAATGTTTTAGGTCCGAGATGTTACTAGCACAGTCTCAGTGTGGTACGGCATAGTGGGCAGGAAGCCTTAATCGGTGTATCTAGTTATTATACTCTGCCTATGAATTATTTTTGTTTTCGTGTTTCCGTTTCAATGTTGGTGTCCTAATATTGAGTAGGTCCCCTTTTCTTTCTTGATCGGCAATGCGTCTGTGATTTCCTCTGTGTTAGTGGCGTAGGTACATATGCGGCAGTGACACTTAACATCATGTATGCTGCCTTTTTGTCAGACAATAATAATATATCATAGATTAGAAAATAAACGTTAATAAAAATAAAAAGGGCTTAGAAATGAAAAAGATACCTGAGCAAATATTTGGAGAATAATTTTTTCCTTATTAACAGTTTCATGTCTCTTACAGTTACTTCAAAGGATATTGGCTAACCATAAACCCGCTTTGTGACTGGGACATGTTATTTTTTAATTAACCTTAGTCTTGCTTCGAAAAACAATATTGTGGACCTTTTGTCCAGGACAGTCTCGAAACCAGAGAGAAAGAAAACAAAAAGGGCTGAAACATTCTTTAATATGACGAGTTTATATAATTGACTTTGTAAACAATATCGTATACTTTTGTGTAAGTGCATAATATTTCGTTACTTTGTATTTGATTCTGAGACTTTCAACCGTCACCTGAATGTAATTTGTGGATGAGATGAAATAAAGATTTTTGTATTTGTATTTTGTATTTTAATTGTAACAGACTTTTACGTGACAGTTTATGTAATTATAGTTTCAAATCATGATTTTTTCAAGATCATCATGCCAAAAATCAGGTTTACCCCTCGCCTATAGATGTTTCACATCATTAATACAGAAAACTGTGCAATAATATAACTGTGTAATAATAGTGTCTGTTCAATTTAAATAGGATCTGTATTGTTTATCCAAAGTTAATATTGTCGAACATTTGGAGCGCGTAACCGCGTCCAGTACAAGGACTTCGATAGAGCAACAGCAATTTCTGTGCACGTACAAATTGCTCTAACCTGCTTACAGCCGGCTGTATCGATCCGAACATCATTGATGCATTCAATAAAGTAGGTTAAATACAGACAATAATGCAAATCACGACATGGTCTAGTATACTGGTAGAATTAGGTCGGTTTCTTGTGTGCTTCATCTATTTTGAGTCGAAGTCCTTCGCTTTCCGAAATAATATTATTGAGTATGCTATTGAAACGTACTTATGGTTGCCTGGTAAGGTTTAGATCCGATCGAAGGATCAAACTTTTTCCTTACTAATTATAATTTGGAAAGTAAACAAGTTTCCTAGTCGTGGTACACTCTTGATGACTCAAGTAAGCTATGGAGTCAGTCTTTATAAAAATCACAGTTATTAGGTATATCTGTTTTGCTCATAAAATTTTAAAGTAACGTCACGTAAACCAGTTTTATTGATCAAAGCGACTCGTGAAGTTCCTTCGATTATTTGCCACCATTTGTAAATAATGATCTCAGCGAGTCTCGGCATCAAAACCCGTATTTGCCGGGTACGGGGTTCCGTACGACACCTACGACCGAATGTTTATGTTCGACACACGCTTATACGGAAGAGAGTAAGCTGTATGTTTAGACATTCGCTTTTCTTCGCAATTCTTGTCTTAACAGTCAGATCACGTATGTGCGGGAACAGCGTTGAAGACGTGGGCGAAAAATTTATTTGACTCTCCCAATCAGTCTACCGAGTATTCAAGACAAAGCATTCGCACAGCTCTGAATTACTGCCTAGGGTTTCTTGCTTATTCACGTACTTGCACTATTCAGCTGGGGTCTCTAATGAATCCTTTGAATAGTCGGCCTGCTATGTAGTAAATAGTCTTTAATCAGGGGTAAAATAATTGTATTTTTATACGTCTCTTGAATAATTTTATCTGTAATCAAGTGGAATCTTCAGTCCAGTTAGTAGTCTATACTCTGTTTATTTTAACAAACGAGTACTGAGTATGTCTCTCGCACATTTCCGATATTGACAGAGTGAGATGGGTCATTGTTCGGGGCGGGACCAACGCTTTTGTTCTT
This sequence comes from Thymelicus lineola, assembly GCA_963932265.1. NCBI lineage: Eukaryota > Metazoa > Arthropoda > Insecta > Lepidoptera > Hesperiidae > Thymelicus > Thymelicus lineola. Next base: position 6,253,860 of record OZ010687.1, on the reverse strand, counting down.
ATCTCAAAATTGTTAAGGCCCGTTCATATTGAATACTTCTAAAATTTACTGTAGAGAAAAATTATTATTTTATGATTTAAAGGAGAACCCCAATTTTCGGCCTCGAACCATATGTAATCTGTGCTAGAACATCGGACTAGACAAGAGTAAACTATATACCAAAAAAATCGTCTTATTTATAAGATAAACATATTTAAATCTTAGCTTCAGCTGCTGTTGCCAAATGAACTAAATAATGCAAAAAAGTTTTCACAGTATTTACCTCATTACATACGATTTTATAATCGATAGAATCGATTGATATTGATCGATTGATCGAATATAATAATATATTTTATGTATTATTTATTGATTATAATTATAATATTAATTTATTTTTTACATATTTTCGTATTCCATATAAATCAAAACTATGCGTTACTTCCTTCTGATGAACTTTCAGATATGTGAATAATAAACTGCTCCAACATGCCTCTCTAGAAATGATTTAAATTTTTTAATTTTAAACAATTTTTATATAATTTGTTTTTCTGTAGATTGCAAAGGGCGCTTAGTACGCTTAACTACAGGAGACATCTCCGCCATTACTCATGCACAAACAATATCGACTGGTTCTACTAAAACACGTGCGACGCGCAGGTAGTCGATGACTCAACTGAATGTACATGTTTGTACACAACTACTACAGCGTTTGTGTGGAACAGGCTTTATGTTGATTACGTGGACCAATAGAAACGCAGTAAAAATTTTCGGTACTCGCTTGTTAAAATAAATAGACTATAGTATTGGTTGTTTCCCTCTTGTCTCTGTGTTCCGTGGTTGTTTCGCTGATTGTCGTGTCAAAGTTCTATTTGAGGTTGGTTACATTTTTAATGTTACTCTCTGTTTGTTTCTTAATCTACGTTTGTGTCTACTCCTATAAATCACTGACTCCTAACTAAAATTATACACAAAGATGAAGTTTCGCTGCCAAAGGGCCGTTCAATGACAAAATCAACTATTTCATACAAAACATATTCGTTACCTGAGATTGTTTGTCAACAAACCCATCTGAATTTAGAAAATTAGCTCGAAAAGCTGTTTAAGCTTATCAATGGTAACACAGACAGTACGTACTTACTATCTAAATTTAGTATATCAGTGCCTAGGAGATTACCGAGACCTATGAAATACTCTCCATTTTCACGAACAAAATCACGGTCTAATTTAGGACATTACTCGCCAATCAACAGATTAATGTGCACTTATAATTCTGTTCACAATATGTGCATTGATGTTGACCTTAGCGTTCAAAGTGGCAACGGACCACGAAAGTTGTATAGTAAACCATCCTCTGCTGCTATTGATGTTTTCTCGAACAGTTATTACACATTCAAAAAGAATATCTGGAAGACATTAGTGTAATATATCTATAATACTTAATTATAATAATTTATGCGAATGATAATATTGCTAATGCTTATTAATTTGTTACCCAATTTCATGTTTTAAATGTAATGAATACTTTAAAATCCGCTATAACTTCACCTTATTAATTTTTTATCAATATAATTAATTTATTTGTAATTAAAATGTTAAGTCACTTATTTTATAGTGACAATTAATAATTTTACTAAAATTAATTTTCTCATCTGTGATAATATTTAAACTTTCACTTTATCAATTTTTAGTCAATTGTACCTAGATGTTTTTTCAATCATCATAATGTCTTTCATTTATAATTTTGTACCTACGTTTTGTCATGCATTGTTGTATGTACCTATAATTGAAGTGACACTAACCTCTAAGATATATTTGTATGCCTATATTTCTATTGTATTAACACAGTGTTCATTTTGTTGGTGCATTAAATATAAAAAATAAAAATAAATAAAAAATAAATGAAATGAATCTATTTTTATTACCAGGTATTTTTTTCATGGTGTATTTTTAAAGTCAGTCACAATATCATTATTATGTTTCCAATTTAATTTGTTAGTCGTGAGGTGTTAATGTATTGGACACGTTTATTCAGACGACATCCCTCCGTCAGTACTGATGTCCATTATGATATTGAATCTCGCACCAAACGTCGAATGTTTTAGTAAAAACATTCCCCCAATATATGCCATGTTATGTGATTATGTAATGGTTTTTTTGTTTACTATTTATAATAAAATATGGGCTTAGGCATTTGTTTTTACTATCTGATGAGGCGGTCTGATTATCTGACTTGCGATCAGAAGATTCCAGGTTCGAATCCTGGCAGGGTCGCCATCTGATGAGGCGGGGAGCGGGGGAGTAAGAAGTGAAACGAATGACGTGCGTTCCGTAAGAAGTATCTTTAATGACTAACTTAAACTCTACCACACTACAACTTATTTATTATTTTAAACTCTATTATGAATATAAATATTATGTTGCTATCGTCTGATAGCAACCCAGTAACTTCTAAATGAACTGACTGATTGGTGGGTCATGTTCGAAAATACATTTATTTATTTATTTATTTATTCTTTTGCAACACCTTAAACTAGAGGTTACAAGGGCGAACTTAATGCCTAATGGCATTCTCTGCCAGTTGACCCTGGGTGATGGTGAAAATGTGAGGTAGGCAAAGAAAACAAAAAAAAAAGATTAGAAAAAAAAAACGGGAAGAATTAACACAATAAACAACATAATGAAATACTAATATCCAGATAACCATAGTATTTATATATATATATATTATATAAATATATATTGAACATAAAAAAGAATTATATAAATACACTACACTACACTACATTCTCTTTTATCGAAATTATTCAGTGATATATTTCATTATTTTCAAGACATAATCTATACATATTAATAAAATTGAAGAGTTTGTCTGTGATTTCGAGATAAATGATTTTTTCAAGTTGCAAATCGTTTCTTGCACGATACCAACACCGAAAAATGAGTTTTTAAAATTTTTGTCTGTCTGTCTGTTTGTTTGTCTCCGCTAATCTCCGAAACCACTGAACGAATTTTATCAACACTTTTACTAGGATATTGCAAAGTGTTCAACTTAACAACTAAGCAATATTTTAGGGTTCTATACTAAAGGGTTCCTTAGGGATGGTTTGTATGGAAAAATAAAAAAATATCAGCTGATTTGTTTTAAACTATTAAAAACGTATTTTCCGTACAAAAAGAGTTATACATGCATTTCTTAGATTTTACTTATATTGCATGGAAAGGCCATAAAATGCATTTAAAGGTTATTTTTTTCATTAATTCAAATCCCTATTACTGAGTGGATATCTATTTTTGTATTTTGTTTTTAAGATCATATTGTTTGCGTATCTATGTCCTCCAATATAATTTCCGCATTTTATAAATTTCACCTAGGAAGTGGTAGAAAAACGCAAATTAAGTCTGTATGAGTAACCGATATCCAATAAATAATCGATTACTATCTTAGCCACTAGATGGCTCTGTATTTGTTGATTCACGCCAACGACTTTAATACATACACCTTTAATACATAATATAATTATGTCTGTCTGTGATTTCGAAATAACTGCATTTTTCGTGTTATAAATCGTTACTAGCACGATATCAAAACCGAAAAATTTGCTTTTTAATTTTTGTTTGTCTGTTTGTTTGTCTTCATTAACCTTTGAAGCTACTAAATGGATTTCAACAGGATTTTACTACAATATCGACTCTTCAACTTAAATTATAGGCAATTCTTTAGAGTTCCATAACAAAGCGAGAAAATAAAATATGAGTCGATTTGTCTTAAACATACAAAAACCTTTTCTTCACACAAATTGAAGCATAGGTACATACATTTCATAGTTGTTTTTTTATATCTGCAAGGTGGAGCCAATGCAAGGCACTGGAGTACTTATTTTTTACAAATTTACAATAATTCAAATAAACATAAATATAATTGAAGTGTATGTCTGTGATTTCGAAATAAATGATTTTTTAAGTTGTAAATCGATACTTGCACGATACCAAAACCGAGAAACGAGTTTTTAATTTGTTTTAAACTTACAAAAACCTTTTCTTCACACAAAATAAGACATACATGCATTTCTTAGTTTATTTATATTTCGCAAGATGGAGCTAGAATATGGTACTGAAGTATTTTTTTACTAAATATCTATTTTTATATTCACTTTTTTAAATTATTCATTGCATATGGCCTTCAACGTAAATTTAGCATTTTTTTATATTTAACTCTGGGAAGGGTTGAAAATCGTAATTTAGTGTTGTACAAATAGTAGACATTGAACAAATTGAATAATAGATAATAAAATACGTAACTCCACTAAACAAAACGTATTGCGGCGTGTAAAATCAAGCTTAGGATTGTTCTTTGAAATAACTAAGTGTTCCGTGATTTTTAGAGTTCCGTGTAGTAGTGATGTTGTAGTTCTGTTATAATGCAGTCCTGAGGAACATCGTGTTGAGAGTGCAGTGTGCTGAATTTTCTAATTTTCTGTGAAGCAATATCTTCCCTCTGAATTATTGATTTGCCAAAACTACAATGTGCAAAAATGTGTTGCACCTTTATTACCATTAGGTATCAAATAACTCATCGAATTAACCTTAACTCTCTCTCATCGTTGAACCAATCTTGATGTGTTTTGGTATAGACATAGATTGTACCTTGGAGAACGATATAATTAAGACTACTTCTTTTTTGAAAGTCTGGGTACCTAATGTGAAATACTGATGGATCAGCAAACGTCATCATACAATTTATTTATGCAATGTTATTTAAGTACTAAGGAAAAAGGAAAGGGTATCGTAGGAAACAAACATTTGAAAATACTATGATGAAATAATAGTAAAAAGTAAAAGCAACCGGCTCAGTGCGAGCTAGGGTTTTTGAACCTAACTTAACTATTTAGTAAAACCTAACATAGCTGTGTAACGAAAAGATAAACGGAACAAACTAAACATTGCCGTTAAAAAACTGTTGTCCCCATATAATATGTATCGACATGGGTCCCGAACAAATTACCAAGTTCTGCAAATAGGTTTAAATTTTTTTGTGATACTTACAAATTCACAGTTTTAAGATTTTTTATTTAACCTATGTTTTACCTAAGACATATCTTCTAGCCGAATGTTTTTTGATTGCGTTGACGATACAGAATATTATATGTTTTCACAGCTTCTAGGGATTGCAGACCTGAGTGTTGGATTAATTTTAATTTGTTACCTTCACGCGTTCCTGAGAAAAAAGGTCTTGAAATACAAACAGACAGACGGGCAATGGAGTAAGTGATCTTATGGGAATCGTGTTTTTTCATTTGAGGTAATGAACCCTAAAAATATCGAATCGTTATTTCGAGTATTGACCTTTCATAGTAACGTGGTTCTAATGAGCGATCATGCTGCTTTAAGAGTATGTTATGTAAGTTAACTAAAGCACCTAAGATTTTTTCCGAAGCGAAGCGAGGGGAATTGCTAGTTAGGAATATAATGATTTTAAAACCAAATAATTGACTAACCACTACCTGAATAAAGTTTTGTTGTTGGCTAGTTAAGGTCGATAATTATAAAATAAATTGTGATTATTAAACCGAAATGAGTGAAACTACATTACTAAAACTTTACATCATATTAAAAGTTCTAAGGAAAACGCTTTCGGCGAACCTTAACTAAACAGTGGGTGTATGAAAAGTTTTTTGTAGGAGGCTCGATGTAATATTTTCTTTCAACGATCCATTCATCATTTTCCGTGACGCCCAATTTTCGCACCTCATACCGTTCTCAGGGATCCGGAAGTTTTCAAACGGTATGACGGACTTAAAATGTACACATAATTATGTAAATTCTTAACCCACATACGTCCTATTTTAAATGTTACTTTATTATGACGTTATGTCAAACCATATAGGAAGTGTCTAAAATTTTATTGAATAGAAGTACTTTTCAGGCTGAGCACAGTGGAGCTCAGTATTTCTTTAATTATTTTAATTTGTTTTTATTTTGCAAGTAAATGATCATCAGTGATAATAAAGCCATCAATTTCTGGTGAAAGAAGCGGTTGACCAGCGTTTTATTAGGCACTTTGATACTGTAAGAAACACAAGTAAAAACATTTCTATTGATGCTAACGAGAGAGACTGTACTTTCTGTAGAAACGGTACTTTCTTAATTGACTGATATAAAACATCATTTTAAAAAAATCTAGCTCTGTGAGGATCGTGTTAGTCATATGGTTCAGTAGCTCGTATACTATTGTGACTTGTGATCAACAAAAGCCTAATAAGACCAACCGTGACCTTATTAATTTGGTCTCGATACGAACTTGGCCCTGCTTGTTAGATTTCGAAGAGTCGTTTTACCACACCTAATTTAATACTGAGGCAGAAGTTTGGGTGTAACTATATTATTTACATTATTAGATTTCATCGTTGTGTTAGATTAAATATCATACTAATTAACCTCAAATATACAGTTTTCAGTGTTCTTTAAAGACGTTGAAACCATCCAACAGATATGCCATAAAATGGTTTCATTTGAAAGGCAATATTGCGAGGATGGTTTGAGACCACTAAAACAAAGCATTAGGCACATTTTCGATTTTCGACTTTTTCCATACAATTTTTTTTGCATAGTAGCATATGCCGGGTATCTACTAGTTTAAAATATTAACTAATAGCTTCATTTAACAACACCATCTTACATTATTCTATCTAAAATTTTAAACGCAATAATAAGTTCTAACTTTAAACAATACCAAGCCACTCAATTCTAAAGACTATTGATTTCATACTTCTATGAAACGTGATCGAAGCTATTAATAATTCGAGCTACTTAAAACGCCAACAACATCAACTTCAGGTTATAATGTAGTCTGGGGAGACTTAATGAGCGCTAAACAACTTTTGAAGCTCGTGAACATCTCAGAGGATGTTGTTGAAACTATCCGAAGAGTATTTACGTGATGTTTATTAGCTTTTGAGGCTAAACCGCGTTTATTAAATACAAAAATGTATCTGATAAAAATTACTTTGTTCAATTTTAAATTAATAAATACTGTTGTTACAGTTTCATAACTGCATCTGTATTAGGTTCTATATAATTATATTACTATACATTTCATCTTTATATTAGGTATATATTTTCGCTGTTGAACCACTAGTATATGTTAAGAGCATTTAGACATAACTGTCTTCTGTGAACGCTCATTGTTTTCAAAATGTTTGTGAATTAGGAATGAGGAATGGCCACGTACTATTTTTCCCCATACTTACTTTTAGTGGAAGTAACACACTGTTAGATTAAACTAAAGAAGAAAACAGTGTCGTGTAATTATAATAAATCTTCTAACCAAACAGCCTAATAATGATAGAGGACTTGTTATAAATATGTATTTCTGAACTCGTAACGCAAGGTGCGCTTCACTTCAGAAAACCTAGTATTAATACCTGCATCAAAAACAACTGCAACTCATTTTTGTTTATTTTATGTTTAGCTATATTTTATCTTTGTATATTAATACATTAATATACCTATGATTATAGTCATGATAATATTATAATTATGTAAGCCGCCGAAACGATATTTACTAACTTAATTTAAAATACTAACCCAATCCTACGCCGGACGGGTGTCGTAAGAAGCCTCGGAGGGATTATATTGGTATATTGATTTTGAGTATGATGATAAGACTGATGTAAAATGCAAAGGAAAAATCTAAATGTATAATATTACTATATATTAAGTATTTATTTAAGGACATATTTTAGGATCCAACACATAAACAATTTTTTATAAAAGATGATTTATAAAGCAATTTTGCTTATGCAAATAGACCTTTTCCGTAAATAATTTAGTGAAAAACATTTTGGAGAGAAAATCTGAGCATAAATGTTACACACAAAAAGTTTATTCCCTCGAGACTATAACGTTGAGACGTGGTTTTTGTGACCGCACTTTAACTAAAAGAAGAAGAATAAGAATATTTGGTGAGAATACAAAATGGAAATCAAAATGGAATAGCAGACTTAATTGTAATTATATAATAATAATAATGTACCGTAGATACCAGGTTTGTATTATACTTCATCTATCAATGATTAAATCTGTATCAAACAGTAATGACTAAAAAATCTTATTATTTAATCTGAGGTTAAAATTGACGAAATGTTTAATTTTACACGATTCCGTCTGGTGATATTGTTTACTGGCTAAAAACATGAAAAAATAATTAAATGCTGCCCTGAAAAAATTAGATTTAATAGACATAAAATATGTTTAAAAAGCACTGAAATATTCGAGCAATATAATTTAATAGTAATCAGTCTTTGCTTCACTTTGCCTACCTGAGTCTTAATAACCGTGCCTCTCAAGCATTTTTATTGTTAATAATTTTAATGATATAAGCCTTCCTCATGAATGTGGCTATCAAACATAAAAATACTCTTTCAAATCGGACAGTTCCAGAGCTTAGCTCGTTCATAGAAAAAAATTCAGCTTTAATATTTAAGTATAATATATTTGACTAAAATCATATTTAGACCATTTAAAATACTGTCAATTTCCATACTTGCGTCTACACATGCGTCCACATTTGAAATAATAATAAACCCTGACGTCATAAAACAGTTTTAAATGACGTTAAAAACTGCAATAAAACTATGTCGTGACTGTTAACAGCGTCATTACAAGATAGACCTGAATGTTAGTCATTCCTCTCTACCATGTGTGAGCGTAGTACGAGAAAACATCTCATTACCCGCGTTTCGTTCGGAGCAAATGGGGGTTAATTTCATTAGCGCGAGCTCAACGAATCGTGTGATAACTTTAGTGATGTTATGTAGAGGCGCCCTTGGGAATAAAATAAATGTTTGCAAGCCAACAAACAGGAATTCTTTGTGACGTACATGTGTTCATTAGGCTGACTTTTGTTAATATTCGTAAGTTAAGTCCGTGTTTTTGTATGTGAGAGCGTGCGATGTCTTTGTTCCGCGGAAGGTCAGATGTCTTATTTTTTGTTGCTTAACAATAGAAGTTTCTTTGAAGCCAGTAAAGTATTTATTTTTCTAAACAATATGTATCGTATAAATTATAAATTAAGGCAAGGCATAGGATGTATAGTTTATAAGTGTATATGTATATTGTACGTAAGTAGTTTTTGTTTTTTTTTTCCTTTTTTATCTTTTTTTTTCCTTCTTAAGTAGTTTTAACATCTGCCATCAGATCTTTCCACATCCACCCAGGGTTGACTGGTAGACAATGCCATTAGGCATTAAATTTGCCCTTTGTTCATCCTTTTTTATAAGGTGACATAAATTTTAAATAAATAAATAAACAAATAATAGTGATAGTGATATGACTGACGGTAAAGCGATTTCTGATCCCGCGTTAATAAATCCCATTTGCACAAAGCAAATTCATTGTCCGAATACCTCCTGAAATTATAAGCAACTTAACTGTCACTCACGTATTATTCGAAAATCAAATGATGCTTTAACGTCTTATACCTAATGGAGGCCATACACGATCATGTATACTTAATCACGCGTTAAGCACACTTGACGCGGCATCCAGTATACTTGATCGTGTATGGCCACGGTAAACTATCTGGCCATATAGTTATCTCATGCATACTGAATGGCGCGTCAAGTCAAACTGCAAAGACAAGTCAAACTGCAGACTTGATCAAGTACAGATCGTGTAAGGCCTCCATAAAACTAATCAAAAATATTTTATTGATATTTTGTAGCAATAAAACACAACTAGCGAAGACACGTTCCTATTTCCTTTATTCATATTTCCTTTACATAATTCTCATCATATTAATTGATACAAAATATCTCCGTTTATAAATCACTACATTCCCAATGCTAGCCGAAATCGAATGAATCCATCAAGGAAAAAAATGGTAATGAAATTGACTCTCAGGTAACCCCCAGACCATTGATACGTTCACTTCATTACCATAACTGATTGGACAGAGGTATTGTCCTGAAATTCACGCGGCAATTACTAAGGCACGCTGTGTCCCACGTGCTGTGTAATTATTGGACTGGGACCAAAATTTCCGAATAAAGCACTTCCAAAAGACTCAACATTCGTAAATTAAAATATCTTTCAGTAACGACAGTTTGCACTACACTAATTGGCCCAATTGAGGACCGCGGCTACTCGCTTCATAATCTATAAGACCCCTCATCTGTTATCTGTTACAACGAGAATTGTAAGAGAATTCTCATTCTCATCACGTTTTTGAGCCGTAATTAAGAAGTTAATGAGATCGAGTGCTGACCTCGTTTGCTGCAATCAATAATAATCAGTAAATTACAATATAAAACGCCTCCTCAGGTTCTACGGAGACGAGGTTATATAATAAGATTATGTTGTCGCCCAATTCAATTAGTATCACTTATTACTTTCGTTGGATAGCCTTTTCCGGTTGGAATTTTCAAGATAAGGCTTCTGAATAGACACGAAAATATATCATATACAACACAGTCACCGTCATCACATCCATCAGTCCTTGGAAGTCTACTGCTGGACATAGGCCTCCTAACTTGCGCCATACTGACTGGCTGGTCCTGAGCCTTCTGTATTCAGCGGATGCCTGCTGTCTTCTTCAGGTCGTCAGTCCACCTAGTCGAGGGGCATCCTATACTTCTTTTTTGAAACGTTTTTCAACGGCTACTGGTCCTTCAAACTATGTGGCCAACCCATTGCTACTGTAGCCAGATTATTTGCTGAGCTGTGTCGGTTATGTTATCCAGAAATAGGATAATTTTATTTTAGTTTTACAATTTTATTTATTTACGTAATTCAACCAAATACCAAAAACATTTTTTTAACAAAAAACAACCGTCCCAAGATAATAAATTGTTACAACAATTAGTATCTTAAGACTCCTTATAACAAACAATATTAGAAATAAATTCTTTGTTTGTTGTTATCATTTTAATAAGAAATACCAAGTTCATTTCTTCTTTATTATAAAATAACAAATACCATTGCCATTCCACAGTAATAATGCCACAAAAGGTAATACTAAAACACGCTTAAGTCTAGGTCGTTGTACATGAATATCGAGGAGACATTACCTCGTACGCTAATAGGCAATATCTGACGCCCAAATTGCCTTCCTAACGATATTTCTGCACCAAGTAATAAAACCCATAATCCTATTACCGACCGACGAAATCGTTTTTGCACATATTTGTGTAATATCATCTGTGTTTGATATTTATTTCAATTTTATTAAAGATTCTAATATGACATTCATTCGATTTTTAGAGTTCAGAAGTAAAATCGGAACCCTTATAGTTTCGTCATATCCGTCCCTCTGTCCGTCTGTCCATCCGTCTGTCCGAATCAAAGCGCCGAGACCCTTTGCTAGAAAGCTGTAATTTGGCATTGATATACATACATACTTATGAAAACACCAGAATCCTAGAATAAAATATTGAAAAACATTTTTTTTTCAGGGTACATGCGTTACATTACTCAATTGTCACGATAACAAGGGACTTTTGAATCGTATCGTTATTTGTGATGAAAAATAGATCCTGTACGATATGAGAGCGCGACACAGGCGTGTTTTCTCTAAACAAATTCATATATACTTTGATACGCGTAATAAGTTAACAGTCATTATTATTGTTACACATAGGATTTGTATATCCTATGTACAAATGTTATGACGAAGTTAATGTGTTATACCACGTGCCACCCCAGATCTAGTTCCCGAAGTTAAATTGAAACTGGTAGTGAAACCGCACTCCTATGATTTATAAGTCGCACGTTTATTGTCGGCAAGCCACTGTTCTGAATGTATTTTGGTACAATGGATATTTTGGTACTGGAGATGGTACTATAAAACCAGTTTATATGTAAATAAATTACAATTTAAGGCATTTAAATGCTTATGACATTAATTTATATTATCAACTTTTTTTTATTTTGAGTCCTGTTTGAAATATGCCATTGTTCGTCCATTAGTACATTAAAATAATATCTTAGGGTAAAGTTACTAATAAAAATGTATGGACTAAACTTGTTTAGATGGCGTTAACAAGTAAACTACGCACAAATAAGTTTTGTTAGTAGTATATTATATACTAGCATATACTCTAGTGTATTTAGTAAGTTGTTGGTAGTTCGGTTAAAGAGCTACGGTTCTAAAGTTAAATTGAAACTGTGTAATGCTTGTACCTCATGATTTATTAGCCGCGTGAGGCTAAACTAAGCAACCAGTGTTTGTGTTGCTATAACTGTTGTGACAGAGGTACCAAAATGGTAGTGATTCTAGCTTGTAAATCATAGCTTCACTAGGGGTAATTAGAATTTACTTGCTGCCATTCATTTACATGTTTGAGCTGGACATGAATTCCTTCGTGAATCCATAATGGAGCAGTATGGTTGTATGAGCAATAATAGCTTCAATAAATGTAGTTGTTTAATTAAAGGAAATTGAAACTAAATTATATAAGAGAACCTTGCAGTAATTTATTTTGAATCATATTATTTATATTATATTTTACTAAAAACAGATCATATTATGTGGTTACCAATGTATACAAGTGGCTGGATCTAGACTATAATTATAATACTACAGGATAATTTCCTACAGTTATCCACTGGAGCAGTCATGAAAGCTTTACTATTAAGCCAAGTAATGCGAAAGACGTTTTAGTGCTGACAGTAATAACTACATGATAATATCGAAAAAAATATTATGTAAGAAAAAATTAAAAGAATGATATTCATAATCTAAAATTTTAACAAAAAAGAACAAACTTCAAATGAAGTACATCCAATAGAAAAATAATCCTCGAAATCGGTTGGCGTGATATTGAGTTAGTCGTCCATTTATCGCGCATACTAAATGCAAATTTAAGACTTAAATGCTTTTGACATGGATGCCATTGTTAGATCTCGCTCAAATTTAAGTGGGACCACACGACAAGCATCAGCTTTTGATTAAAAAAAGAATCATTAAAATCGGTTCACACAGTAGAAAGTTCTGAGGTAACAAACATGAAAAAAATACAGTCGAATTGAGAACCTCCTCCTTTTTTTGAAGTCGGTTAAAAATACAAATGTTTCAAATTGAAAGCTAATACGTATTGTGCGAATAAGCGGATACGTATTGTGACACATTTCAATATTGTGTCCCTTTCGTACCTTTCTCGACAAGATCTGGTTATATTCAGTTGTTATAATCACAATGAAACATTTACATAGGAAGATGATACAGTTGGCAACAAGTAACGGGTCAGAGCCCGAGGCGAAAGGTGCACGGAGATAAGCAACAAAGGCTTTTTGACCCACAGTACCACGAAGAACTCTTTGAGAGTATTATCAAACCTTTCGATATATTGCCTTCTTGTGATACTTAAACTGTAAGTCACTTTGTTATACCTAGGTATGAATGTAGGCAAAGTTATTAGTTTTTAGTGGTTATTGCAACGGCTACATTGATATTGTAACTTTCTATTATCTGTAACAAAACTCAAACTTGTTTGTATTATAATATTATGGAATTCTTCCTTGATAAAATAAGAAAAACTAACTAAATAGATACACTGTAAATTTTTATCAGCTTCAGAAACGATATTCGTACACAAAATCTTCAGATTTTATAGTTCATCTAATTTCAGTATTTAATCTCTCAAACTTAGATATTAACGGTGGTGTGGAAAATTTTGTATTTCTAAAGAAAACTTATTTCCGTAATTTCAATAGCAACTTCTCATTCAACTGGCGATAAAATTTTACTTGAGTTTAGAATAGCGCCCTGCCACCAAATCCTGCTTTACCGCTGTCCCAACCTCTGTATCTGAAACATTATTATCTTCACTCAAAGGGCTTCACTTCCCTCTCACTGATCTTACAAACTGTATCTTTTTTCATTTAGTTCCGCTATGATAGTTACAGACCTTTGTGAAAAACAACTATGGCTTACCCGTAATATTATTGTCTTAAAATAATCTTTAAGATAAATTCACTTTAAGGTTATGATATTTTGAAAGTTATTAATAAAGAACTGTTATTTTATGGGTAACCCGTCCTCGTTTCTTTCAGTATAATTTATAATCTTCCTTGTGAATTAATTGTAAATGTGGCTTGAAAGCCATTTCTTTCTTATTTTCTCTACCTTTCTTGGCTAACAACGCATTAGTATTGCATTTGCTGTAGCTGATGTCCATGAGCGAAGATATCCTTATACCATTAGGTAGATCTGCAGCTCGTTTGTTACTAAATTCATTAAAAAAGAAACAAGTCTCCTTTATAAATATTTTAATTAACTTATAACGAAACTGGGAATTTACTTTGCATCTAGCTCGTTGATTCACAAGTATCCCTAGAAAAACTCAAACTTTAAATACGTATTTTGAATTTCAATATAACAAAAACATACAATATGACAAAAACAGCACACGTCCGAGCGCGTGTGGCTTAATAAAGTTTTACTTCGATACGTAAAAAGCGTGTAGGCAGCAAAATTGAGATTTATCAGTACCGGCGCATAACACAATGGCGGGCAGCTGGGAAACAATGGCTAAAAGCCGAAAGCCGCGTCTGAATTAAGCCTATTACCGGCCGACCGCACCGATAGTTGGCGTCCTGTGTAATGTACCTGGTCCGTTCTACGGTTGCACTATTAACGTTGTGTACCCTGTATACTATCAAATACTATTTTATAGGTAGGGCTGGTTTGTAGTAATTCTGCTGTGAAGGTAAAATTTTGAATAATTTTATTGTACTCGTAATGTAGACGCGTTTATAGTTGTCCAAGTGGTGGTAGTAATTCAAGTGGTGTATCACTTAAATTATCTAATAATCTTTAAGCATTTAATGTACTTAAGTACCGTAACATATCTAGGCCATAATAATATTAGTAATGTACGCAAACTTTGGTTCTTGTGATTCTAAAAAAAAGGGTGTGTGTACTTTTGTACGCGCGTGAGAAGTTATACTTCTTTGGCATGAAAAAAAAATCAAAAAACAATATTAAAAAAACATTGTTCAAAATACAATATTCAAAAACAGCAATACTAAAAATAAAAATTAAATAATATTTTGAAATAATTTAATTTACGAATCTCTATAGTCAAACTATATGTGTTAAGCGCCATCTGTGATTAATTTTGTAGTATATTCTAATATTACTTTGCAAAAACAAATCAATTGTAAATCTTTTTTTTCTGTTTTTACAATTGTAAAAACACCATCTATGTTCTATTACGAGAACTATTACGATACCATGCTGTAAAACCAGTTTTTGTGGGGGGGAGGGAATGAAAGATTTTATTCAGTTCAGTTGAAGAATAATTTATTTTCCGACAGGCATTAAACTTTAATACAAATTAAGGAGAGAAAAAGAATGGGCTGCTTACTTCTATATCTATGAGATTAGCATTACTTGCTGTCAAGTGACGAGTGTTGCAAAAGTTCCCGATTTATCGGGAGATCTACTGATTTTGGTTATCGTCTCCCGATATCCCGTTTTAGCGACCGTTTCTCCCGATTTTTTGCATTTTCTACCAATGTAATATAATATTGAAAATTAAATTAGAAAATAGTGTTATAAATACAAAAAACAAAAGAAATTGAGTCGCTCAATGAAAATACAGAAGAATTTTGGGCAAACTTATGTACATATTATAGCATAAAACGTGGTCATGGCTCACGAAATCGTGTTCTAATATTTTTTCCAACTGAATCAATGATAGGTCTATTACACATAAAAAAATTAAAAAATACAAAAAACCCGACTGCGTATAAAACATGTGCGACATATTGAGGATAAGTTTTGTAAAATGGATGGAAGCTTAGACGCGGAAATTGATAAATTTATTATAGGATTGAAAGACGACTGTGATACGGAATCTGAGAGCAGTTTTGATGATTCATGTTCGTCCGATAGTGATTATTTATCATTAGGCGTGCGTTTGGATCATTCGTATGCCAACCCAATTTAAAGCAATTCAATTTGTTGTAATTTTAATATAACTACCGAGAATGTGAACTGATTAGTTAGAAAACTGTAAAATAATACATTATTTTATTTGAACGTGTATCATTTTTACTATCGTTACTTTTGGATCAACCTAGTAAATAATATTTATATACATCAGAAGAAACATGAAATATTTCACGTTAGGGAATCGTACAAACTAAACATTACAACACACAGCTAAGGTTAACCAACTTAATAAATTAATAATGTAGTTTTTATAAGGAAGAATATAAACGCGTATAAACAAAATTTTGATATTAATAATCGCCAAACAAAAAGAATGTATCAATTAATTACGCCTTCGTTCCGCCTAAGTAAAGTGCAACGATCTTTCATAGGGCTTGGTGTACATTTCTATAATAAAATCCCAAAATTAATACGTGACTTGCCAATAGAATCTTTCAAAAAACGTGTAAAAACACAATTGTTAGGCAAGGGATATTATAGTGTAGACGAGTATTTAAATGACAAAGACGCATGGAAATGATTAGCTCTGCAACCAGTTCCACTCAGAATAGTAAACTTTTGTATGATAATATCTTTTTTGTAATATTTTTTTAAAAGATGTGCTGAGGAGTTTATTTAGGCTTTTCTTCTCCTCCATGACAAAGCACCTTCCGAAAAGCCAAAAAATGACGTGCATAAGTGTATCAATGATACCTATATGAATAAAATATTTTGACTTTGACTTTAATAGGTAAAATAACTGTGAACGGACTACAGACAAATCGACCCATAGACTCGATCAATCAGTACAGACTACATTGTCTTTCGTAATTTTTCAGCACAGAATAAAAAGAAAGATTTTAAGTGATGTTTTAATATTTCAATCTCCACACAAAACAACAACTTTTCTACGCGAATTTAAAAATTATAAAAGTCCTGAAATCCAAATAAATAAAATGTACTATAATTTCGATAGACACGAAACTGGACAAAATCACAGACTGCAGATCACGAATAGAACGATATGGCGGCCATGGAACTAACGCGCCAAAGGAGAAACCCAGCTTACATAGAAACTCAGGCCCAGGTAGACAAGACTAGAAATTGGCTGTCAATTAGATCACTGCAAAAGGTTTAATTTCTCCAATTTTCACGGCTGCCAGCAATGGCCAACTAAGGAAATCATAGAATGAATCACCTTAATTATAGGTTATGATTATGTCATACTCGTGTCACAGTGCTATTTAATATGTATGTTACACTTACTATAAACCAAACACCTACGAGTAATCATTACAAACGTAATAAAAAGTCAAAAATACTAACACTCAAACTACAAGTTAATGGTTAAAACTAAGTTGGCGGGTGTCTATTATACTATCTACTACTTAAATGGTTTTTACCCAAAACGAATGTCATAAAAACGGTTGTATAATAAAAGCTATTGCATATTTCAAGAGATTTTATTAGTTATCATTTATATTAATATGTCGTCTAGTTGTGCAGGAGGCGCTATATTTCGTTGGTACCTTGCCCAATCAAGATACCATAACATACTCATTGTAAGTATGGCCACAGCAAACTACTGATCTTCTAAAGATGCATAGGGTACGTTATCCAGTGTTCAGGACTTATTCTGAACCTTTGTCAGTCACAAAACAGGCGCTTAAGTAGTCCATGTTCATATAGTATTGGTTTGCCAGAAATTGTAGCGAAACTGCGAAAACACATTCACCAAAACACAAGTACGAAATCGAATACAACAGTAAATTAAAATAACTGTGTGCGTGTCGATGAGTTTCAATAGTAAATAGGACTCCAAATAGGTACGCTGAAAATATTTAATAGAAAAATACAAAAAACCACGCGTAGAAACATGAAAGATCGATGACAAATATGACAGTACAGTGGTGTTATTTATAATACTATGGTTACCAAAATGACATTATTAGGGATTACATCATCTTGTTGTCAATCGATTAATCGATGTCAAAATATTCGAAATGTAATTTAATAAAATTAGCGTAACGATTGAATGGTAATTCTAAATATATTACATAGTTTTAATATGTATGGAATACGAAAAACATGTAAGAAATAAATTAATATTATAATTATAATTAACAAATAATACATAAAATATATTATTTTTTAGGAACTAATAGAAATATTTCTTAAAAAAAAAGGGTGCGTGTACTTTTGTACGCGCGTGAGAAGTTATACTTCTTTGACATGAAAAAAAAATTCAAAAAAACAATATTAAAAAAACATTGTTCAAAATACAATATTCAAAAACAGCAATACTAAAAATAAAAATGAAATAATATTTTGAAATAATTTAATTTACGAATCTC
The DNA here is from genome assembly GCA_963932265.1 of Thymelicus lineola. NCBI lineage: Eukaryota > Metazoa > Arthropoda > Insecta > Lepidoptera > Hesperiidae > Thymelicus > Thymelicus lineola. The sequence goes on along the minus strand of OZ010687.1, from coordinate 6,235,590 downwards.
TATAGCCAAACTACATGTGTTAAGCGCCATCTGTGATTAATTTTGTAGTATATACTAATATTACTTTCTGCTACGTATCGGTAATAGTTCTCGTATAGAACATAGATGGTGTTTTTACAATTGCAAAAACAAATCAATTGTAAATCTTTTTTTTTCTGTTTTTACAATTGTAAAAACACCATCTATGTTCTATTACGAGAACTATTACGATACCATGCTGTAAAACCAGTTTTTGTGGGGGGGGGGGAGGGAAAGAAAGATTTTATTCAGTTCAGTTGAAGAATAATTTATTTTCCGACAGGCATTAAACTTTAATACAGATTAAGGAGAGAAAAAGAATGTGCTCCTAATCCCAAAGACAAGTATCGATTACTATTTACTACTACAGTCCGTTCACAGTTATTTTACCTCTGACAAGCTGTCATTACCTTCCCATTAGATTAGCATTACTTGCTGTCAAGTGACGAGTGTTGTAAAAGTTCCCGATTTATCGGGAGATCTACTGATTTTGGTTATCGTCTCCCGATATCCCGTTTTAGCGACCGTTTCTCCCGATTTTTTGCATTTTCTACCAATGTAATATAATATTGAAAATTAAAATAGAAAATAGTGTTATAAATACAAAAAACAAAAGAAACTGAGTCGCTCAATGAAAATACAGAAGAATTTTTAGTCCAGTCAAGGAATGACTCAAAAGAGGGTATAGAGTGCGTGAGCGGGAACCTAAGCGATTTCTTCAGAAACTTATTCAGGGTGCTTAGGGTGATAAAATACTAAAAGTCCCCGCGTCTAGGAGGTGAGCCGGAGGGAGGGGGGGGTTACAAAGGTCTCAATTTTAGGTTTTTCGCCAATATCTCAGAAACGGTGCGCTATAGCGAAAAATGTTCTAAGATGAAATGAAAGCTTATAAAATTTTCTATAACTTTAATTCTATACACTTTTTCCGTATCTCCGACCGTTTTTGAACTATACGCTCCAAAAATGTAGCAATTTAAGTTATTCAGCGTGATAACAGCGTGATTCACATCAGCTGTCGTAAAAATGACACCTGAACTGATACCATTAAAAAGATGTTAAGCAGGCATCTTTATATAACGAAGAGGCAGTTCCGTTGCAGCTCAGATTTTCTGCTGCACCAATTGACTTCAAGAATCATTGTTTTTATGTACATATTGCCTCAATGAAGATATAGAAAAGCCTTTGAACAAAAGGCGGGTTGTACATTCAGTTGAGACTCTAGCTGCTAAATATTGTATCAAGCAGGTATGTTCTTCGAGAAATGAGGCCTGGGGTAACGAAGTTCTTGATATTTTTTCCTTCATTACCGATATTGTTGCTGAAGGAGCAAAATATCACGAAGACACTATTACTCACTTGTGAAGCCTGTCAGTTACCCAAAACTCTACAAAACTGAGATCTCTAGAGATACCCATGTCGTAGAGGCTATGGAAGAAATATTTGCTTACATGGATTACTTTCCCACGATGAGATACTCGTTTTTTTTTGTTTGTTTTTGTTAAAAGGCTTTTTTATATCTTCATTAAGGCAACATGCACATAAAAAAACAATTATTCTTGAAGGCAAATGGTGGAGCAGAAGGTCTGAGCTGCAACTGCCCTGCCTCTTCATTAAACGCTTTTATTTAGCTTCACTTCGGAGCATCAAAGCATCAAAGCATCAAATCTTGTAACGTTAATTTGAATGACTTCCCTTTAATGAAAATTGATGAAATTTGGCAGACATGTGTATTTCCGATGACAATACACGAAAATCATATTTTAAACTAATTTTCATTGTTTATTTGTTGTTAAATTAAAAAAAAACGATTTTCAGACTTTAGACGCATAATTCTCTATGTTCTATTTTACGTAGAGACTTGAAATTTTTACAACTTGTAGCTAATTTTATAAACTAAACATTATTGAAATAAAAGCGTTTAAAAAAAAAATTTTTTTAGGATTCAACTTATTAGATAAAGATGCCTGCCTAACGTCTTTTTTAATGGTATCAATTCGGGTGTCATTTTTACGACAGCTGATGTAAATCAAAAGGGATGTCAAGTCAAGGAAACTTCGATATTTGCCGTTTTTCCTTTCCTTACTAGCTTTAATACGACCCGGTATTCCCTTTCCTTTCCCTTAGAGACATCGTTACTTCCTTCAACGACATTCTCGTCATACAAAATGCATACAGGACTCTTATTAGTACCTACTCATGTTGGATAACCCAATTGTGTTACTAATAACAGTGTATGTATATCTGAAAAGAATATTTTGTGGCTGCCCCCCTACGTTACCGGCTAGGCTACCGTTCCAGACAAAATAAAATTGCGAAAACCTATAATAACATAAGCCCGAAGGCAAGTATACAATATCAATAGGAGTTTTAGCCAAGAAGGTCGCGTTTCATACAGCGAGCATTAAAGATATTGAGCGAAAAGAAATCTTCATCAATATCATGATTGTTTTCCCGCCTCTGCTCAGTTATCCACTGTTATAAAAAACGCGATTTCTTACTGTTACTGCCTTTACTACGTGGAGGTACTCCCAGCTTAGGTTACTATAAATTTTAAGATAATTTTCGCATCAGGTAATGGTTATCACGCTGAATTACTTTAATTTCGACATTTCTGGAGCGTGTAGTTCAAAAACGGTTGGAGATATAGAAAAAGTGTACAGAATTAAAGTTATAGAGAATTTTATAAGCTTTAATTTCATCTTAGAACATTTTTCGCTACAACGCTCCGTTTTTGAGATATTGGCGAAAAACCTAAAATTGAGACCTTTGTAACCCCCCCCTCCCTCCGGCTCACCTCCTAGACGCGGGGACTTTTAGTATGTTATCCCCCTAAGCACCCTGAATAAGTTTCTGAAGAAATCGCTTAGGTTCCCGCTCACGCACTCTACAACTACTTTATTGACTGTACTATTTGGGCAAATGTACGTACATATTATAGCATAAAACGTGGTCATGGCTCACGAAATCGTGTTCTAATATTTTTTCCAACTGAATCAATCAATTTGTTGTAATTTTAATATAACTACCGAGAATGTGAACTGATTAGTTAGGAGACTGTAAAATAATACATTATTTTATTTGAACGTGTATCATTTTTACTATCGTTACTTTTGGATCAACCTAGTAAATAATATTTATATACATCAGAAGAAACATGTAATATTTCATGTTAGGGAATCGTACAAACTAAACATTACAACACACAGCTAAGGTTAACCAACTTTACTTAATAAATTAATAATGTAGTTTTTATAAGGAAGAATATAAAGGCGTATAAACAAAATTTTGATATTAATAATCGCCAAACAAAAAGAATGTATCAATTAATTACGCCTTCGTTCCGCCAAAGTAAAGTGCAACGATCTTTCATAGGGCTTGGTGTACATTTCTATAATAAAATCCCAAAATTAATACGTGACTTGCCAATAGAATCTACGAGTTTAATGGTTAAAACTAAGTTGGCGGGTGTCTATTATACTATCTACTACTTAAATGGTTTTTACCCAAAACGAATGTCATAAAAAGGTTGTATAATAAAAGCTATTGCATATTTCAAGAGATTTTATTAGTTATCATTTATATTAATAGTTCGTCTAGTTGTGCAAGAGGCGCTATATTTCGTTGGTACCTTGCCCAATCAAGATACCATAACATACTCATTGTAAGTATGGCCACAGCAAACTACTGATCTTCTAAAGATGTATAGGGTACGTTATCCAGTGTTCAGGACTTATTCTGAACTTTTGTCAGTCACAAAACAGGCGATTAAGTAGTCCATATTCATATAGTATTGGTTTGCCAGGAATTGTAGCGAAACTGCGAAAACACATTCACCAAAACACAAGTACGAAATCGAATACAACAGTAAATTAAAATAACTGTGTGCGTGTCGATGAGTTTCAATAGTAAATAGGACTCCAAATAGGTACGCTGAAAATATTTAATAGAAAAATACAAAAAACCACGCGTAGAAACATGAAAGATCGATGACAAATATGACAGTACAGTGGTGTTATTTATAAATACTATGGTTACCAAAATGACATTATTAGGGATTACATCATCTTTGTTGTCAATCGATTAATCGATGTCAAAATATTCGAAATGTAATTTAATAAAATTAGCGTAACGATTAAATGGTAATTCTAAATATATTACATAGTTTTAATATGTATGGAATACGAAAACATGTAAGAAATAAATTAATATTATAATTATAATTAACAAATAATACATAAAATATATTATTATATTCCATCAATCGATTATTATGAATCAATTCAATCGATTATAAAATCGTTTGTAATGAGGTAAATACTGTGAAAACTTTTTTGCATACAGAAAAAATACAGAATTGAGCTAACTTCACGATGCAGAATTTAGGTGTCGGTGTGCGCGCGCATCGTAGAAATTCACTCTCATCATTTTTCACCATCGCGCCAAAAGAAGTATAACTTCAATAAAGAGAATTTGCTATAATTTAAAATAATAAACAAAGTATGTAGATATTAGAATTCCTCCAAAAAGAAAAAAAGGAAAACTACCACCAAATCAAAGTACATACAGAGACAAAAATAACAACATTGTTATTCACTATAGAAGTCTGTAAGAGCTGAAACCAATTAAAATTCACTTATTTGAGCGTGGAGCTCCGACAGTGTGTTGTGGATAAATAATTGTTTAAAGCTGCAAGCCTCGTCTGAATTAAGTTCATTACAGACAAACCACACTATCTTCTTAACTATACATATACAATGAGTTCACGTAATGTATGCAGCCTTTAAGGTTTAAGGACGCAAAGTGGATTAAAATATTTTCGTATTAGGCTAAAAATAAGCGAAAGGTATAATATTAAGTTGAACGACAAGCTTTCTGAAGGATTGCTCACTTTGGTATGACGAAATAAAATCAGCTTAGTAAAATTTTTCAGGGAATCCGTCCTTCAGAGGACGATCAGCTATTCATCTAAAACAGGTTAATATCGAGTGACAATCGCTAAGTTTTATCTGACTTTTATCTATTTTCATTATAATTCCCTAATACTGGGCCTCCTCAATTTTGAGGAATTAGTTTGCTCATTAGTAAAACCATATCTAATAATATTCTTAATTCAATATATAGGTACTCATAATCATTATGCATGTACTATCTTTATTTTATTCGAATAGCAGAATTTCCAGTCAGGACGCAGCCAATCAGCTCAGCGCAGAGGATGCTATAGAACGATCCTCATCGAAGCGAGTCGAGTGCTTTCTAATCACAACGCTCGCAATCGAAGTAAAACAAGACAAATATGATAGGTACGTCCAATTATTATTTATGTATGTTCTCTGGTGGTAATAATATAAATGGATAGATAAAATATAAATAAGGCTTTGTTCATTCATATCATAATGATTATACATAGGCACATTTGATAACGTACACCACTACTATATACTGAAAAACGAAAGGAAGAAACAGAGAAAAAGAAAATCTTATTTAGTGAAACTAAATTTCGATGTGGCTAGTTAACTTGGTCAGCTATAGCCATTTACTGCACCAAGTTTTATTTTTCACACTTGTTATTCTAAGGCTGTTGCCGAGTATATAAAATCAATAACTTAGATGCTTTAAGCTGTGCATCGTCTTGTACTTAGATCTTTATACGTTCGCAGTTTTAGCCGTATAATATACAGTTTACAATCTAGCTCTATTGAACGGTTGATACCTTTGCTTGACAACTTCTGTATATAGCCATGTTAGAATAAGGGAGCTTGCAGCAGTTTATTCAAGACGGGGCGTCGAGACTGTTCCCATTTTGATGGCGCTTAACAAGAAGATAATTTCCCAGTTGTGCGTTTCAGATGGTTCCGTGCCGCTAGACAACTGCTCGGTTTGCTGGTGAATAATGGCTAGGATCCAAACTGGTGGTATTGGAGGTAATTAAACGAAGTACTCCGAAAGCGCCCTTTTACATACAAAATATACTCGTACAAATACCATCAGCTTTGTGTGGCAGATGTAAATTAAATGGCGTCTTTATTAGTAATCGACTAGTTTTAGAAGGAAGATGGTGATTAAAATAATGTTTTATTGCATACTTGCAATGGATGGACTTAGGCATACATTTTTTTATAGTAAGTATATTAATTATAATAATTACAATTAAATTGTTACTGACCGATGTCTGTACACTAAAGATTTTTGAGAAAAACTAAATGTTTTTGTGCAACAGATTAATTAACAAATATATTGAAGTGAAACTTCTTTAGAATCGTTAGTGATTTGAAACCGGATGCAACGACAGGTAAGATAATATAACCGCTAATTTCGACTTTCAACTCAACTCCTCCGTAGCTCAATGGTCAGGACGTAGATACACAATACCTGATGCGCAGGTTCGCGTCTCTCAGTATTTTTTTTTAGTTATTTTTTTTTAGTTTTATTTTTATACTGTTTTTAAATACTTTCAAATGCTCTTTTAAATATTTTCAAAGAATTTATCAACAAAAAATAAGAATTTCATTCTTTCATTCTGTCGATCGACCAACCGATTATACAGACAGTAAAAATGCTAAGTTGTATTCATAGATGGCGTGAGGAGTAAGATAGAACATACGTTTTTTTGCTAGATAGATTTTTAAAAAGTGCTATTAGTTGTATTCATAGATGGCGCTTCGATTTATTGCTTTAAGATTCGATTTATTGCTTTTTCATCTCATTATCTTGAAACCAAAATTTTGGAAAGTTTCACTTCTACCACGTGTGAATTGCACACATTTTTTTTTTACTTGTCTGTGCGTTAAATACCTCTAAACACCTGAATCAACTTTTATTATACTACTAATATAATATGTAAAATATATGTATGTATACAATTATAAAAGTGCATTATTCACAAATCACAGACATTACAGTGTTATACAAACCTTCAGCGATGAATCCTGCCGCTACATTGCATCGTGATAAATAGCTTGTATCCCGTGTGTCGCCTTGTTAATTGCCACCCCTCAATGTAACAGTTGTTCAATGGACACAAAACAAATACTTATAGTAAGTGTAATAGTTTGTTTATACATACCAAAGTAATCTATTTTAAATAGCATTAAGTGACGTTTTTGAATAGTTGGCGTCAACAGCATTACGTATAGAATCCAAAATTATCCTATCTGTAAGCGTAAACGAACCACCTTTTCACAAAAAACCGGAAAAGTGCGTGTCAGGCCACGCGCAATGTAGTGTTCCGAAGTGGTAAGTTTATCGACTACTTTATATTACTCATTATTTGCTTATGCTTACATTGCTGTGATAGTTTTACCTGTAAATTCATCATATGAACTATTTTTGAGAATTTTTTCACTTGTACAACTATTACCGTTTAGCCAGCAGGGGGAGACACTTGACTCTAACCAAAATTAGCATTTAAAGCCAAATATTTCGCAAACGGACCCCTAAAAAAGATTATATTCCCGCGGGATACGAGTTATAATTTAATATGACTTAACATTAGTAAATAAATCCTGTCGGCTTTGATAAATTTTTATAAAACATCATGTAAATCTTTTATTTACATACTTTTAATTTCTTTTTAGATCTACTTACAACCTCTTATAATTTAATATGACTTAACATTAGCAAATAAATCCTCTCGGCTTTGATAATTTTTTATAAAACATCATGTGATTCTTTTATTCACATACTTTTAATTTTCTTTTTAGACCTACTAACTCTACACTAACAAAATCACGAGCAGAACTAAACTTATACACTTATTATAAAGTATGTAGTTTCAAACATGAATTTACAATTAAGTACTAGTCAATGACAGATTAAAAGGGATGAATTCCCCGACGCATACTAACTAGTACCGTGGTCTTTCATGGTACTGGTATGAACTCGCTTTGCCCGCCGTGACAAATTGCCCGCGTTCTGTGTCCGGCTTGTTAATTACGGACCTAAACGGGACGACTGTTGAATTGCATTTCACATGTGTTCCGCTTTACATGGTACGTGGCTCACGGTACATAAAAGTGTTATTGTTGATAGCAAATCTGATGTAAGGTATAACAAACCCACGCATTTATGAGTCAGATATATTTTATATTATCTTTTATACAACATTGTTTTCTGATATATAAATGAAACTACGTGAGTAAAAGAAATGTTATACAATTTGACATAACATATATTCTTAATGTTGAGAAATAAGATCAGAGATCTTTATCTCCCGTAACATTCTTTAGTATCGAAAACAAGTTTATAAACGGAGACTCGATAGATAGTGATATATTGAATTTAGCATAAGTAGTAAGTAGATTACAAGTTCTCCGCAAACAAATAAACGTACATGCATACACACTGAAATACATCATTTTCATCACTGACATATGTACATACTTTCTGTTTTTCTTTCTTTTTTTTTCTTCTTTCTTTTTTGGCCGACAACGCATCAGTCGCCTTTGGTGTTGCTTGGGCGATGATAGCCACTTACCATCAGGTGAATCGTTAGCTCGTTTGCTGGCTATTACCATAAAAAGATAATCATTCATATACAATTATGCACATACACCATACATACATACGGACTGAAATCAAAAAAAAAATCAGTTCGGCTTAGTAGTTGTAGGATGACAATACCCCCCCCCCGGGGGTTGCCCGCCTTGTCGTGGCGGGGGGGCTTAGTAACCGTGGACTGGTCACCCACGGTGAACCAAGAGGCAACCAGGGCCGGCCTGTTTGGGCTGCCGGCTGGCCCGAGGAGGGCGCTCCCAGCGGGCTGAACCAGTCCGCTGCGGATGCGCTTGGAGGTGGGACCGCAGAAGAAGAGGAGTGCCGGTATTACCGTGCGCCGTTCTCCCTATCTTCTGCGGCCGTGGAGGGATCGCAGGGGGAGAGGCGTGTTGGTATTGCGGTGCGCCACTCTCCCTACCCCCTGCGAGCTGGCGGGGCCGTTCCGTCGAAACGGCACTGGTGGGGCCGCAGAGGAAGAGGCATGCCGGTATTACGGTGCGCCGCTTGCCCTATCCTCTGCGGCTGAGGTGTGGTCGGTGGAAGAACCACAGACCAGATCTTACACCGGGTACCAGTGATCTGGTACCCATGGCCTCCTAGTAGCAGACTCAGGGGAAGTTTGCTACAGTACTGGTGGAGGCCGAGGAGGGAGGCGCACCTTACCATCTGGTGCGCCCATCGTGGAGGGCCTTCGGGCTTTCGCGATGGAGCCGCTTGTGGGCGGCCGCCGCTGGCGGGGTCGCGGATGTGTGCGAAAGCGTTCCCGTAACCCCGTCACAAGGCGGCGAGGCGGAAGATGGGGGGGTTTTTAGTGGGTATACCGTGGGTCTCATTAGCCTATACGGGAGTCCCACATAACCACTTGGGTACCCCCTGCGCCCGGGTGGTATGCGTAACGCATTTTCCCCCCCAGGAAAAAAAAAAAAAAAAAAGGATGACAATACCCGATGACTGACAATGATGACCTATTCTGAACTCATAGTATATGGGAATGGTGCCCTGTAAAGTGTTGTAATATTTTATGTATGTGTAATATACGCGCCATATTACTTAGTGGTTTGTGATTGTTGTAAGTTAGTTGTTAAATAACACGGATTTAACATAGCGTAGCATCCGGCGTAGCACAGGCTACGTACCGCACCGCGTAGCGGAAACAGTTGTGTACTTGACACCCTGAAATAATTACTATTACAACTGCTTTGGATAACTAATGTTATTCTAGTGTTTATTTTTGTAGTAAATAGTTATATTATAAGTACAATTTAAATAATTGTACATTAATTTCTATTGCTGAACAAATTAAAAAACTTGGAACAATAGAGAGATGTGTAGCCCTGAGTATTATTTTATGTAGGTATCCGACGCACGAGCTATCAATTAGTTACCTTACAGGAAGAATGTGGTACCATAAACACATCCGCAGTTAGTATAAATAAAAACATGAACTGAGTTTCGTTTATATTAAAAAGGTTGCATTATAAAAATAACTCCACCAATCCGCACTGGAGCAGCGTGGTGGAGTATGCTCTAGGCCTCCTCAAGAGGAGAGATCCGTGCCCAGTAGTAGGCCACTAATGGGTTGAAGCCATAAAAATAAAAATTGTTTTAAATTAATGAATGACAAACAATTATTTCAGAACATTTATTTCGGAATGAAAAACATTTTGACGGCCACATTTACTGAAGTAAAAGCACAGCAAAGCAACCCATAATTATCCCACTGCTGGGCTAGGGGTCTCCTCTCACATTGTGAGGGGTAAATGTCATAGTCTATCACGCTGGCCAAGTGCGGATTGTTAGACTTCACACACCTTTGAGAACATTATGGAGAACTCTCCGGTGTGCAGGTTTCCTCACGATGTCTTAGTAATTCTTTTATTTTTAGCCGAATTCAAAAAAAGGAGGAGGTTACCTCGGAACTTTGGACTAGGTGAACTGATTTTGATGATTCTTTTTTTAATCGAAAGCTGATGCTTGTCGTGTGGTCCCACATAAATTTGAGCGAGATCTGACCATGGCATCCATGACAAAAGCATATAAGTCTTAAATTAGAAGTCGGTTATTTTTTTGTTAAAATTTTAGATTATACTTTAAAATATTTATCGTGTTACAAAGGTTCTGAAACAATAAAAAGCTAGAACGAACGTGACGTGAGGATGCATCGGAACTTTACGTCCGTCTATTGATCCATGGGGTGTGTACTAAATATAAACTTCAATAAAAGTCCCCCAGCCGATAGGAAGTCCCCGATTTATCGGACTAACCCCGTGTAAATAAATAAAGTGGTGGAGCATGCATTTCTTATGAGAAGTCAGTATAGCGAAATGGGTTAAAAATGGACTATTGAATAAGGACGTAAGTGTCACTGAAATTTGGTACTGAAATACGATGCTTTCATAAGTATAACAATAACATACTCGAATGAAACATCACGATGTGAACATTATGTATAACTTCAACGTCGGTTGGACTGAGATTCCTTCTATTTAAGTACACATATTGATACGTGAAGAGAAATTTTTTGTACCCATTTTTAAGAATAATGTGTGCTTGTAGATAATGTGTTGTCAGTAGCACAAAAAAAACATGATAGAGGAGGTTGCTCAAGGGAAGAAATGAATCTTTTGTTAAACAAAAAAATATATAACAGCAATTGTTTGCTAGCCACAGTGTTTTTGTACTGGCAATTAGTTTCTTAATTTCGTAATTTAAACCAACCGAACTCCTGTCGGATTTCCTGAAGGAGGAGCTGTGGCCAAAGGGGGTCGTCTTCCGAAAGTTCCGTGGACGACGACGACCACCGGGAGTCACCGGAAGCGCGTCTCACTTCGCGAATAAGTGAATTAGTTTTTAAGTCTATATTTTTGTATGTATGTTAGTCTGTAAGGTATTTATGTTATGGGCCTCGATGCCTGAAATAAAGATTTATTATTATTATTATTATTATTATTATTAACCTAATTTATTATGTTAATTCACCAGTTCAATACAACATGAATAGTCCATAATGAAATTAGGGTCAATTAATCTAATTAATTATTTTAATGGCGACAACACTGAGAATACGAGTATCATCTACTTGTAGATAGATAGTGGTAATATAGGCAGAGTTCTTGCACTGTGATACATTCGTGCGAAATGCATGATAAAACAATATTCAGGTCGTTTATGAAGCCAGGCAGTATGTTTGTTAACCCCTGTTTTGTTTACAGATTTTTTTATATTATCATATAAATAGATATAAAATTAAGAAAATTATAAAATGTTTATGATTATGAAAAATAAAAAATAAATACGTGTTTCTGAAATTAATATTGGTTAGTGGGAATCTCGTTTATTAAATTTCCATTGATGTATTAACTCTTAATACCTACATGAAAAATTAAATATTATATCAATGTAATTCCACAAATTCGTGGATATTCCAGATGTCTATCAACATTTAGGTACCGATTTAAAAGCATTGATTTATGGCTTCGTAAATTAAGTCATTAAACCTTGAGTAATAAACCAGAATTGAAAGAGCAGGGCCTCGCAACAGTTTATCTAAGTCGTAAGTTCAATCAGATTAAAACACTTTTAACTGTGGGCAAAGTACTATTGGGGATCGGGGAAAGAAATATGGTAGCAGGTAGCGGGGTTTCAATTCAATCAGGCCCCTTTTGGTACCTTGCCGCGGTGATTTGATGAGATTGTTGAAAATCAGAATAGCTTGAGAAAAACTTACCTCCCCGCGTAGTCTAATGGAAATAACATGTTGGTGCCGCTCTGAAAACGAACTGTATGGATACAATCGTATTTCTATTTTTCTTACCTATTTCCTTGCTACTTTATATTTTGACAGTACAATAAACTTACTAACTTTATCCATAAATCCTGTCTAAATACAACCGTATACAAAAAATGGAGCATAAAATATTTTTTTATAAAATGTAGAAGACACGAAGAAAGTATGTATTTGGATATATTATTATGTTTGATACAGTTATTGGGTATATTGTGTAATATAAGAAGCAATAAACCAAAATAATGATAATAAACTAACCATATACCATACGCAGAATATAATATCGTTATTCAAAGTTTCGTACAAAAAATATTAATTTATAACGACTCCTCGTAAAGAAAGGGCTATTGCGGGCATTTCCAAAGACTATCAATAATGTCGTGAGGCTTTTGAAACGCTGTCTGCCCATTAAGTTCTGATCGATAACCTCGGCAGCGAAGTGATTTAATCATCCATTTAACCAATAATTCTTATTATAATGAGGCATAATGTCTTTCAACGTTTTACCTTCGTGTATTAAAGTAGTAGCTGATCGATATTTGTTCGTATATAAAAAATGTTCATTATTTCATTTGTAAATAACAAAAATTTGTAAAAATATTTGAGTTAGTTTATTTAGAACTTGCTTTAATTATTTTTGCTTCGGTTAATTACAATTAGTTATACACAGATAAAAATATATCTGCCAGTTACTAACATGTCAATAGTTATTGCTGTAGTTAGTTGTTAGGGCATTGGGAAAACAAATGAAACTTAACACTTAAAAATTTCACAGTCTGGATTGCACCAAGTTAATGAATTGGGACCATATTAATTTACGTTATACTAATATCAGTGTATCGGAAGCCTGACCATCTACTCATTAGCTTGTAAATCACTAATGAAAAACATTTGGGTAATGGCGTCATGGTTGGCTTCCATTAACCGCTATTTGCCTAACCCCACCGTTACACTAAAGCACACCGCACTTTTCATATTATGTAATAATACTATTAATACTAAAATTTTGTCGAGATTATGTATTGATTTGTGTACTTTTTACATTTCACTGCATGCATCAAGATTAATTTTATACAAAAAATCAGTATTCAGTGTAGTTAAGATATCGGAAAATAATATATAATAATTTAGGTGTCTTTTTATAGCTGTAATAATAAAAGTTTTTATGTTTCATAGATAAACATATAATTTACAAAACACTTGATACAAAGTGACACAGTTACTTTAAACACACTGACAGGTAGTATTTGAAAAAGGATTAAGTTTTCAGACACGAAGCGCGGGCGGGTAGCTAGCTAGTCGAAAATAAACATTAACCTCCCATTGTGATCCACAATCCGCGACTAATTTATTACCATTGTATTGTTCCTGTTTCGTAATCGAATGAGTTATTGTATTGCTGGATATCCGATGTGAAAAGATCGAACAGCGAAGAGGCGGGACGGTCCTGCTCGTCTATTTGTCAACATCATTGCGATTACGTGCATGTCGTCCAAATAAATTGGATTCGGTTTAAACTAAGTACCTGCCTTGATTTATTTTTGGGAACATTGTTTGTTTTATTTTTGATTATTTATTTAGTAACATTTATAAATAAACTTTTAGTTATGTTGAGATATCTATCAGCTTTTCAATGTTAAATTTTATTTTTTTCATTGTCATTGTCATTCACAAAACAATTTAAATAAATAATATAATAATAAATAATATAATACAATATACAATAAATAGAATGTAATTATATCATGCAATACGGTTGTGCACTGTGCATGCAAGAATGTAATTATAATTATGATCAGTGCTATTATTATAAATACGCACAAGTGAAAACTACATCTAAATTCAGTTACAAGAATAAACAAACAAGGAAAGATGAGCAAATAGCATCAAATACAGTCTAACACCGAATTCACTCGCCAGAAGTGCCAAGACACACATGGTCTTGACATTTATTCGGCATTGGTTACTCCGTTGTTTGTGGGGATTTTACTAAAGAACTGTCGTCCTCTGTCGTCAATTTTAGAAAACAAACAAAGTTGGGGTTGTATTTAACGGATTCCAAACACATTTCCGACGGTCCGAACTATATGACCCCTGAGGGGCGCTACGTGGGTTTAATGTTTCAAGACTACGCATGACGGTAAGCGAGTCACTTTTGTTACGAGTTTATCCCTTTTCATTTGGGTTGTGACGTTTATCATGTTTGTTTTAACTGTATTTGTTACTAGTTGAAAATTGAAGATGATGTTTAATTTGTAATGTGAACCTCGCAACTTGAATACAACTGGAATAAAAGCAGGCTCACATTGTATTGAAATGAGGTCCAAATAATGTATATTTGTAATACGGAAACAATAAACAGATAATCTTTTTTTTCCGGGGGGGAAAATGCGTTACGCATACCACCCGGGCGCAGGGGGCACCCGAGTGGTTATGTGGGACTCCCGTATAGGCTAATGAGACCCACGGTATACCCACTAAAAACCCCCCCATCTTCCGCCTCGCCGCCTTGTGACGGGGTTACGGGACGGGCTTTCGCACACATCCGCGACCCCGCGAGCGGCAGCCGCTCACAAGCGGCTCCATCGCGAAAGCCCGAAGGCCCTCCACGATGGGCGCACCAGATGGTAAGGTGCGCCTTCCTCCTCGGCCTCCACCAGTACTGTAGCAAACTCCCCCCGAGTCTGCTACTAGGAGGCCATGGATACCAGATAACTGATACCTGGTGGAGGATCAGGTCTGTGGTTCCTCCACCGACCACACCTCGGCCGCAGAGGATAGGGCAAGCGGCGCACCGTAATACCGACATGCCTCTTCCTCTGCGGCCCCACCAATGCCGTTTCGGCGGAACGGCCCCGCCAGCTCGCAGGGGGTAGGGAGAGTGGCGCACCGAATATCAACACGCCTCTCCCCCTGCGATCCCTCCACGGCCGCAGAAAATAGGGAGAACGGCGCACCGTAATACCGGCACTCCTCTTCTTCTGCGGTCCCACCTCCGCACGCGTCCGCAGCGGACTTATTCAGCCCGCTGGGAGCGCCCTCCTCGGGCCAGCCGGCAGCCCAAACAGGCCGGCCCTGGTTGCCTCTTGGCTTCACCGTGGGTGACCAGTCCACGGTTACTAAGCCCCCCCGCCACGACAAGGCGGGCAACCCCCGGGGGGGGAACAAACAGATAATCTGCTTGTACAACCCCAGCATTATAATATTATAATATATAAAAATAACAAGAGAAATAATTTCACTTAGACTTGTTGAAAAAAATAAATATTTTATTTTCAGAGCTGTGTAAAATAAACGAAATTAAGAAGAATACAATAAAAATAACTAATTAGTATACTATTGAAATAATATGAAAAAAAATTATCATGCTAATTTGTGGTTGTTCTTTGTCGTTAAAAATTTGTATTTCAATTTACAATATGCGTATTTAGTCAGTTTTTTTAAACGAAACTTATTTGGTAAACACTCTTAGCACTACTTTTTATTAAAATTTTAATTTAAGTTGGTTAAAAAAAGGAAAGTAAAGAAGAGAAATTATTATACTTTTGACACTACAAAGATGATTTTTCTTTAAATTCTTATTTTAATTTTGTGTCTGCCTTATTTTGAAACCTTTAAACATAAAACACAAAAATTTTTTGTACAGATGTCCTATATAGATTCTGAAATCATCAACCGATGTGCCCCAAACTGGTCTCATTTATTTATTTATATATTGAAAGGCAATGATACCAAAATAGTTTGAGACCACTAAAATAATGCGTTAGGCACATTTGGTCCATTCACGATATCAATTTTCGACTTTCGAATTGAAATTGATTTCTTCATTTTAGCATAGTAGCACATGCCGGGTATCCAATAGTTGAAAATAATAATTGAAAAACAACGTAAGTTTGTTTACTAAATAATTTAATTCATCTAAAGAACCGAGTACATCTATAAACCAACAATGTGCAAAGAAAATAGTGTAGTATCGGAAATAGCCAGCCTCATCTGTCAACGGTATAAAGCAAACACATTTATACTCGGGACGTGTATTTAGCGCATTCAAAACACATCGCTGGGGCGTACTGCTGAATCCCGAGGGGACGTCATGTGCTCCAAATGTTTCAGTTTTCAACTGGGATTGGAGAAAGAAAATTTTGTTCGTAACTGTTGACTTAATTGTATAATAGCTTCAATACATAGTGAGGGTCTTAATTAAGAAGCATCGCCTACCATATTGTCTCAGTACTAACTGATGGAGGTTTTGGTGGGTAACTTGCACGTCAGGACTTATTACGTACTTGCTTCATTTTTAATGACAAGTGTAAGTAATAATGCTTCACACTCATACCCCTACACTAGGATTCCGTGTATCATAGGTACCATGGACACTACACAAAGGTAAGTCCAATACACATACTCAGGCCGAAAACAGAAATTCAAACTCATTAATCAATTTTCTGCCTCACCGGGAATCGAACCTAGGACCCTTCGACCGGTGGCGGTCTGACATGGTTACAATGGCGCCACATAAGTCACCAAATGGATATTATAATTATTATAATAATCCATAAACAAGTATACGGATTACTTGATATAGTGGTGACTAGAAGGATATCTGTTACACAAAGATATTACGTGTTGTTGGCCGAGAATGTAGCGATATCGCAAAACTGAATTCTAGAAATTACCACTTCACTGAATAGGGATGTTGACTAATTTTAGGATTCAATTTTATTTTATAGATAGAACCTCAATATTCACGAAAAAAATATTATAAAAATAATAATCTTCAATTTAAAAACAAAAATTGATAAATAAAAATCATTATCAAATTTCCCACCAAAAACGTTACGTGACGTCACTAAACGATATTCAATACTATCTGTCTGCTAAGTTTGTTGAATTTCCATATAAAATTGTTCCAATGACGTCATATTCTCAAAATGGCGTTTGAGGTCACGTGACAGTGAGTACAATTTTTAACATTTTAAATTAATGATATTTAATTTATTGTGATTGATTTCAATAAAGGAATCATATTTTAGGCCTTTAAATGTTACCACTAATATTTTAGACATAAATTTATATTAATTTATAATTAGTGTCAACATCCCTATTACGTAAAAAAATTGTGATTGATCGAGAAGTCGTTTAGATGGGCATAATTAGAAGCGTCAATAGTTTTTTCCGTCGTGTTTTTCCTTTTGTATCCATGTTATTTATTGCGATAAAAGAAATAATATATTCATTTTGTTATTATAAAATTATGCAAATATGGATAAGGCAACAAAATCTCCGTATAGTATTCAGTATATTATTATTTCCGTGTCTTCTTAGTCTTGTATTACCCAGAGGTGAAATAAGGCGATGTTTAAAAAGGCAAATTGCGTAAACTTTAGTCGAATGTTTTGTTTTTCCAGGATAAGCTTTACAGATAGGGGTTATAGGCTCGCTGGGATCATGAACCGGTACAATTGCCCATTCATGAATCCCGACACAGTCACTGATGTCCACGATAAGAATGTATTTACTTTGAATGCAGAAAGAAGTCGGGTAAAGCTTAAGCTTAAACTTTCTTAGTAGTAAACTATGTTTTTAAGTATTTTATCATATGCGAATATAAATTGTAAGCCCTTCGTATTATTTATTACTCCGGTTTTTTATGACTCGAACGAAGGGTTACGTTTTTCACGTTTATGTTGTGTGTATGTATATATGTATGCATATTTTTTTTAAAAATGAGGTAATCCTCATATCTTTCAAACCGCTGGATCAATTTATGTACATAATTAAGATATAGTTAGATGCATCTTGACAGACCAAGAGTTCTTAGATAGGTGAAATTAGAAAAAAAAAACAATATAGTGGCTGTGAGATACCACTGTTTGAAGTTTCAAATAATCTAAAATTTTAACATAAAAACCAACTACCAATGAAGGCAATCCAATGATTTCTTTTGCAATAAAAAAATAATCATCGAAATCGGTTGGCGTGATATTGAGTTATTCGTCCATTAGTCGCGCATATACTTAATACAAATTTAAAACTTATATGGTTTTCTCATGGATGCCATTGTTAGTTTTCACTCCTTAAGTGGGACCTCATGACAAGCACCAGCTTTCAAGATCATCAAAATCGGTTCACCCAGTCGAAAGTTCTGAGGTAACAAACATTAAAAAAATATACAGTCGAATTGAGAACCTCTTGCTTTTTTTGAAGTCGGTTAAAAATAAAAATAAATCGAATAATGCAATACAGGCTCATATTTCACTACAAGGATTTCAAAAAGGTTCATATTTGTTTTTAATGTTTTTAGAAAACACGAAAAACGGAACCCTTATAGGATCACTCACGGAACACAGACGTTTCCTGCGATCACTCGTGTATCTATTCGCCCTTTACAGCCTTTACTCCAAAACTATTGGACCAAATGACTTGAAATTCAATACTCAAGTATTTTTTGCGATCCAAAGACAAAGATTTAAAGTAAATAGCTAAATTTTGAAAAAAAATTCAACATAATCAAAATTAAGAAAAAACTCTTTTGCAAACCGTATCGTGTCGTATGTCAAACAAAAGAGGTTGTTAATAAAATAGTTCTACAATGGATAATTTCAAAATTACTCAAGAAAAAACAAAAATTAAAGCCAAAATTGAAGACGTGGTTGATAGTTACTTAGGTGACCGCAAGAAGAGCGCTTTCATGCTTCGGAGGGTACGTGAAGTCCTCAAACCTGATTGTCAATGTCAGATAGTATTTACTTTAGATACTTCGGTGGACTTAAGTTTACTCCGACATTTAGGTTGGCTACTAATACCGTATTGAAGCAGTACGGTACTTCTTTCAATGCCTCTTTCAATTTAAGAAAAATTCGTGCCCTGTAATGCCCACGACAGGACACTGCTTTATATTACCTAAAATACAACAGTTATTGCCAGTGTTAGTTCCCTTAGTAAATTATTTTTAGAAGTTTGTTATGAAATTCAACAAGTGGCCCAAATTAACTTATAACAAATGATGCCTATCAGCTTTTCAGGCCGTAAATCAAATTTCCAGGAAATATTTTAAGTTGGTTCATAAATGATAGTAAAGTTTATGATAGTAAACGAAAAGTAATTTTAGCTTTCAAATATTTTTATGTGTTTCCTTTAGCTACATATCATTGTTGAAAAGTAGTAAAAAGTAGTAATTTAATCTCAAAATATTCCACGGATTGTGTGAAGTTCAAGGAATAAAATGACGAGAAAAGTTTAAGTGTATACGTATTATAAAATACTTTTATAACATAAAACTTTACTTTGATTATTTTTGTTATGGTAGAACGTATCGTGAAAAAAATATTAATTGTAATCATAACATGCATTTTTCCCGAAAAGAATGTCACCTAAAATTACGTAATTTACGTAACTTCGTTAATAAGCGCATAGTAATGGTACACATATATAAATTACCAAAGATTAGTCCCAAGCGAACTTAATCCTTCATTCAGTCAACTTAAACTATTGTCGGTTTAATCTATTGTGACTTCCCATAAGCAGCACAACAAAACACATTCGTAGGAACTCAGGTAAGCCTTGTTGGTGGGAAATTACGAAATATTCATGGCGGAGTTAAACAACAAACCAGGATTTGCGGCAGTGTTTGAACTAACTTCGCTTAAGCTCCTTTAAAATTTACTTATGACAATAATGAATGTTCATGCAATCGTGCAAAGTACTGAGCTTGGGGGAATATTAATAATATATCGCTCACCTAGTAATATAATGGCACATCTGTAAAAAATGCGAAATTGAGTTTACGAGTACATATATGGTATATGGGTGGTATATGGTATGGTAAATATGTATTAATATATATACTAGTAACTAAACCCATACAATCTAAAAAAACCTAAAAAGATATTACTCAAAAAAATAAATTAATTTTAAACATTTTATAAAATTTTTGATCCTCGTTTCTGTAAAATATGACAAATGTAGATGTGCCGTTTTATTACTGGGTGAACGATATGTGTAATATCATACAATGTGTATGTACGTTGCACGAATAAAAGGAGGAGAAATCAAAAAAAGTCTAAAATTTACACGAATATACGAATTTTATGATACAGTACCCGGACGACCGAGCTTTGCTCGGTTTAGTGTTGCTTAACAACGCCATTTACTGAAGTAGCTTTAGTATTGCTACTTGCCAATAGATGTCAGGAAGAGTATATTGTAGAAGTTTATCATTGCCTGAAAACACCGATAAAACGACATTTTATAAAAATGAATCCAAGCTAGATCGATTTATCGCCCCAGAAACCCCCTATATACTAAATTTCATGAAAATCGTTGGAGCCGATTCCGAGATTCCAATTATATATATATATACAAGAATTGCTCGTTTAAAGGTATTAGATAAATCGGATGAATTACTCAGATCATATTGATCATTAGTAACTGTCCATGCTTTGCTTTGGTAAACAAATCTTAATAATTAGACAAAACACACTCGAAAAAAAATTATGGACTTATTTAAAACATAAATTTTTTATTTCTGTACCGATTGAAATCAAATGAATACTAAATGTTAACCCCAGCATACTACGATATTTTAGTGAAAACCACGTCAAAATCAGTTATACCATTTATGAGTGTAAAAGAATACCTTTCCTTGTCCAGCTCCGGGAAAGCACCTTTCCGAGAAGCAAAAAAAATGACGTGCATAAGTGTATCAGTGATACCTTTATGAATAAATTATTTTGAATTTTGAACAATAAAATAAATCTCAAACAATTTCGACTGCTTCCAGAGGACGAGGACAATATTTTGAGAGAAAATGAATATTGTTCTTGTACCTTGTACCTAAGAATCAATTGAAGGTTTTCTTTAAAAAATCAGTTTACCTAGTACTATATTTTCCTCGTAAAGTTATAGGCTAAACCCTCTATAAGCCACTAACATCGTTGGATTACATGTGAAAGCTCTCCCAGATCCTTAGATGACCTGTAATCGGCTTTCTGACCCAACTCGAGACGATAGTAAATAGGCGGCAAAATATACAATTTTCTAAAGGTTTTCTTGTAGTGGTAGTAGTACCTAGTAACAATGGTTAAGAATGGTTTTTTACAATACTTATTTAATTATGAAAATGTGATATTATTAACCCAGTGATTAAAATTTCTTTCATACCTATTTTATAACTATAATATATTACTTGTAACTTACTAGAAGGACTTTAAACTTTCCATTAAAAACTGTACTTAAATTAATTTAATTTAATTAAATCACAAATTTAATTTACTTTTTTAAATTGGATTCAGAAATATTTTAAGGCTATAACTATTAGGTAATAGCAATATTCCTCTCTCTTTTCAAAGATGGTATATATTGACTTGTATTTATAAAGAAGTAGAAAACCGTCAAATAATTGATATGCGCATATTAAACTAGAAAGTAGTTTAAAATAAACATTATCAAGTCAAGAAGAAAAACTAAAGTCAAGCGAAGTCACTGAGGTGGATGAATTTCTGGAACAAAGTCAAACAGTCGCATGAAACAGCTGGAAAACTTTGCTGTAATAGGTGATTTTTGTAGGTCTTGAGTTCAAACATAATGAATAATGAGTAATGGTATAATTATCTCGCACTTAAGTACTGACATTTATACCAATGATGATATCAATTATTACCGTTCAAATCCTATATTACCTACATTAACATAATTATTCATAAGGATACGGTACTTGTATTAGTTATTAACTTAACGAATCTCGGAATCGTGTTTGAATAAAGTTACTGAAAATTTGATTTTCTGTTAGTATCCAACCTTCAATGAACTTTTCCGTACGATACAGAAATAAATTTCAGGGATACAGCTTAAAGTGCTGTTGGTGCTATGGAATAAGCCGACAGCAGACAACACCTTGGCAGGCACTCTGACAAAATTGGAAGCGAAAATAAACTGGAAACTGCGAAGATTACTCTCAAGAAAGTTCAGAATGTCATTTTTTTGATGTTTCGAGGGAAAAAGAAACTAATGATATATTATATAAGATTTAAAAGGTTACTGTTTAATCGAACTTAAAGGCCGATCATGAGATGGTCTTTTACTGCCAACAAAGGATTCTTACTTAATTCTAGCAATTAAATATGTTATTCTCACGTTTTGAAAAACAAACATCTCTAATGTTTTTGATGAAATTTGCCAAAAAATCGATCTAACTACATAGAGTCTCCTGTCTGTTAAAGTTAGTTTTCTCTACTTTCGCCTAAGTTTATAGTTATTCAGTAAATATCCAGTTCCTCTTTTCATTACTAGCCGACTTCAAAAAAAGGAGGAGGTTCTCAATTCGACTGTATTTTTTTTTTTAATGTTTGTTACCTCAGAACTTTGGACTGGGTGAACCGATTTGGACGATTCTTTTTTTAATCGAAAGCTGGTGCTTGTCGTGTGGTCCCACATAATCTGACAATGACATCCATGTCAAAAGCATTAAGTATGTTCGCGATAAATGGACGAATAACTCAATATCGCGCCAACTGATTTCGATTATTCTTTTTTTTATGGAAAGCTGGTGCTTGTCGTGTAGTCCCACATAAATTTGAGCGAGATCTAACATTGGTATCCATGTCAAAAGTACAATGTGCTTCATTTGAAGTCGGTTATTTTTTTGGTGAAATGTTAGATTATTAGAAGCAATGTGTTAGTGAGGCTTTTGTGGTCACCGATGTCCAAGCAAGTGGTGACCATTTGATATCACATGGCCCGATTACTTCCTTGTCGGCTTTGTAAAGTAGAATAACATATTGTGAAATAAATTAGTACCTACCTATGTAAAGTGCAATGTATTAAACCAAGACACTCAAATGCAAGTAAATGCTAAGCAAATATTAGTTTGGTTAGATAAGTGTTTGAATAAGTTTTAAATGAAATCAATGATACCTGAAAAATGGTTTACAGCAATTCAATAAATAAAGTTGGAACAAATTTTGTAGGATGTAGGCTATAGAGCCAATAAAGGATCGACAGCATACATAGATCCGATAAGTAAAGTCATGTTGCAAAGGCGGGTATATCACGGCGAGCGCTTCGTCCTGACAGATTGCTACGGCGTGAAACAGGCGAATGGGACTTTAACATTTTTACTAAAATAAATGTTCTTTATAATGACTTGCTTCAACTGTGATTGTACGACCTGAGTAGAAGACTACACTAACGGAAATTTAACGTCGTTACCACGGGTTATCAAAGAATTCGTTAAGCCTTGGCGGAAGTTAATGGGGAGCAATCGCACTTTTAACACTTAAGTAACACACTTTAAGTGGTCAGCAAATCTACTAATATTATTATATAAATGTAAAAATTTGGAAAGATCCACGCACGATATTCGATCATTGATTGAAGCTTAGTTAGAGGGTGAAATGAAGAGATAAAATAGTAATGAACTATGTTGTAAATATAACATGGTATAAGATATTTATCTCATGGCACCACATCAATCAATCATGAGCTATAGTGTATTTTAGTCTACGTCGCAATATGTCTGTATCTTTGCCAGCAGAGAAGGCATAATATTATAGTACATGTGCGATTAATAATTGATTTCTTGTGACCTTAACCTGACAGACTGATAGCTGAATTTGACGTTGCGAGATAAAAGAATGAAGCATTTCTGATATCGAAATATGGATAAAAATAAGGAAAAATCTAAAACTCAAGATGATTGAACTAATTTTGTTCTTGGAATATGGTTTAATCAAATAATAACTTCATTGCTGGTTGAGAAGTTTTGATATTTTTGATAGTTTGTGCAACAGGATGCTAGTGAGTATAATCAGAAAAAAGAGTCACCATCACCGTTAATTCTTTTTTCAATTAGCGCGCGTACAGATATATACTATTGTACTATAACTTACACACAACCTATAGATCTGTGGCTCATGTAGTTCTGTCATGAAAAGATTTTCTTACAGAGCTATAGCATTTTCTAATGTGCATTCACTATTCGTCGGCGTATGACATCGATATGGATTAAATTTACATTTTGTGTAAAAAAACATCACAAATATCATCAAAAAGAGTCGAGGAGGAGATCATAGTATTCTATTAAAATACCTACTTGTATACATTCTTAAAAGTGCTTTTGCGACAGCATCTACAAATCCTTTTTCAAGATAAAGGCTTAATTTGTAAGCAATTAGCTAATCTGTGTCAAGCCCATAGCGTAATAGTCACATCAACAGATTGTTCAGTGTTGCATTGACAATCCCTTCTATCTCCACGTTTCATGCCGTTGCTGGAGCGCATTATTCAATAACGTAATGAAAATTTAAGCCTACAGACGCTGATGATACTGGCGGGACGTCTGTTTCAGATAATCCATGTACTCATAAACTGGGAGCCGTAATAATACAAATTAGACACAAATGAAAGCCATTCGTGATTATAATAGGGAAGTTTTCCGATTATTCGAACGGTAGCGGAGCGAGGCGGATTTATTCTATAAGTATATTTTATCCTTTATGAAATAATCTGTAACTGTATAATCCGAAATTTGAATTAACTTAATAATGAAGTAATTTAAACTGAAAACCTTTGTAGACAGATTTAATGTTACAATTTGTTATCGTTCTTTGGGTACATTTTAAAGAAATTTCATTAAACAAAAATAAAAAGAATTTTTATTTTCCATTCAAAAATATAAATTATACACGGTGTATTTGAAAGCGTTTTGGAAGGTATTGTGTTGAGACAAATAATCAATTTATTATAATGATGGCTTTGTTTATACATACAAGTAATATAAGTGTTGCATGGTAGTATTATAAATTTTTGAAATTATTAAATAGATAATTTAATTATAAAACAATAACTCAATACCAGTTGCAACACGTAAATTAATTAAAAATTGACAAATACGATATTAATCCTCATTCATCTTGGGTTATACTCATAATACATAAATCTCTGAAAAAGGAGCATAGGACGCCCCCCAACCAGATGGACTGACGGCCTAAAGAAGACAGCGAGCATCAGCTGAAGAATTCTGGATTCAAAAGACTCAGGAGCGGTCAGAGTGGTGCAAGTTAGGGGAGGCCTATGTCCAGCAGTGGACTTCCAAAGGCTGATGGATGGATGTATATCTATTTAATAGTACGTACAACTCCATTAAACGCATTTTGTAATCATTCAAAACAGCTCATCTGTTTTTACATAAAGTAGTTTCTAGGTAAGTGTTTGTGCAAAGCCGTTATGAAAGTGTGAAAAACTAGCTTTTAGATGTACCCGCAGTAAGAAAACTGCTAGTGTAAGACAACAATGGGTTGTAACTCGTAAGTAGTCTTGGGATGCGAATGAAAGTACGTAGGAGGCACTCTTGTTAGCGCCTTGCAAGACGTGCGTATCGAAGCATTACTGCGTCTTTGTGCGTATTATGATGACTAGCTACTGTTGCTACGCTATGTGTAAATGTATCTCAAAAGAACATTTCTTAGACTAAGGATGTTGTCTCAAAAAGTTTCGTGTCTTTCTGTGTTTATCTGCAAGCGTTCATATGTTGTGTTGATCCTAGGTCAGCTAAACTCAACCCGCAGGCCGCATGTGGCCCGCCGGGCTTTTGTAGTTGACTCACCGCCCATCTGGTGTACTCTAGTTAAAAAAATATTAAGACCTAAATAATTTGACTCAAACAACCACTCGACCAAAGACATTGCAAAGTGTGTGAAACATCAGAAAATGACTTTTTTAAATACGCGATGAATCCGTTCTAAGTTGTTTAATTTAATTTGTAACAGTCGCTATTACCTAAGAAATTGTAACTTATTATTCAAAAAAATAATGCCCGCGAAACCCTGACTCGTTTTTGGGGCCCCTATTAAGAAAAAGTCTGACTACCACAGTCCTAAGTGAATTTCATATTTCCTAATTTTACATGGTCTAAATATGATCATTTTATTTAATGCACATTTGAACTAATATACAATCGGTATAATATGAAGTACTATAATATTTAAAATCTATAAGTGACGTTTAATATAATTTAGAAATCTACTTTGTTTTGTACATTTTTGGAAAATTTCAAATAATTTTAGTTTGGTTGAATGTTGAAAACCACTCTACTGCGGGCGAAGCCGCGGGCAAAGCATTATGAAAAAAGTGGAAAATAACATTAGATTATTGAAATTAGGTTATTTTGTTTTTAGAGCATATGAAAATTATATCACGTGAACGTTATTTTAAGTCATATTATACTAATCGTATTATACCCCACGGCGTGCCCTTAATTAACGTAAAAAAATATTTTGCATTTCTGTCACTCACTCCCCATCAAGTTCTCGCATTTCAGTCCAATAAGTTTCTTTCAAATCATTAAAAATTTTACTGCATCGCTATTGATTAAGTTGGGAATTAATTGCCAAAAGCTTTGTCTAACACACGACGTGACATGATTACCGTAATCCGGAAGACTCGTTAACGAATAAAACATTTACAAGGGCCGGAGCAACGTATCCTATGAATATTAATACCTCGCTTTCTCCACTCTACCTAAAAGTTTATTTCATTAGCAAAAGCTTGACGAGCGATACTTAGCTATGGATATACGTGTAGGTTGGCAGTACTTTGAAAGTATCTTGAAACTGTGACGGAGAATCGTGAAACTAACTTAAACCATTGAAACTTGTGGACCGTACTACATTTACTGGACTTTGAAGATGTATTATATTATTTCTATTTTTTGCTTATTTAAAACTTGTGAAAATAATAGTTTTCATTACTTGACTAACGATAATTACAATCAAATCAAGCAGTAATAGCAGTATAGCCAGCAACTTGAACTATAGTCTCCCGAATGCAGGGGCCCGAGTTCAAATTCTGGCACGCATGTCTAATTTTCAAATGAAATATGTGCGTATTAGAAGTTAATTATTACCTGATTCGGTGAAGGAAAACATCGTGAGGAAATCTGCACACCTGATAGTTCTCCATAGTGTGAAAAGACCCGAGCCCAGCAGTGGGACAATTATGGATTGTGATTTTGACTTTTATTTTATAATAATAATGAATTAGAATATAATACAATAGTGTTACTCCTTTTTTTGGATAGAAACTTCTTCCAGTAAACTTTCATATATAAATGTTGGGATGCTTCTTGCATTCACACACATTGCACATTTAATATTCTAGGAGACAGTTCATTACATACAAAAAGGAAAATGTATGTGTGTATGTTTGTTTATGTATAATACGAGGCATGCCTTTTAAGTTTTGTCGTTTGAAGAAAAAAACACAACTAGAACCTTATAGTACTTTTTATTGTTATTCAAAGTATTCATCAGGTAGTTTAATACACTTTTCCATTCGCTCAAACCAGTTATTATAACATTTATTCCACTTTAAAGTGAGGGTGTTCAAAATGGCTGACTTGAAAGCGTCGACTGCTTCTTCACCGGACTGGAACCTTTGACCACGAAGACTTTTCTTAATTTTAGGAATTGTAAAGAAATCGTTAGGGCTTAGGTCAGGACTGTATGGAGGATGGTCAAGAATTTCTACTTTTTCCTGCTTCAAATACTCAATCGTTTGACGAGCGCTGTGTGAGCTTGCGTTGTCGTGGTGCGAGATGATGCGTCGCTTTGAGTTAGATTTTCGAAGTTCGGCGATGACTTGCAGTAATCAAACTGTGGTATACCACTCTGCGTTAACCTTTCTATGATCTTCAAGTGCAAATAGTCGCAACATGGCCGGTTTTTCCAACGAACGTGGCCACCATCTTCTTTGAAGTGCTTCGAGAACGAAGAACTTTAGTCCACATTGGCTCGTCTTGAAAGACCCAGATTGGAGATTGTTGTTTGGAATCAGGATCGCAGGCATAGATCCAAGATTCGTCACTACTGATGATGTCGTAGACGTGATTTGACTCTCCTCGGTTGAACCTTTGCAGAGTTTTCTTACACCATCTGACGCGGGCCGCCTTGTGATCGTCGGAAAGCAGATGCGATATCCAACGGAAAACTAGCTTTCTCACACCAAACGCTTCATGCAAGATCTTCTGAATGGTTGTCCCTGAGATGCCTAATAGAGCCTCTATCTCTAGATACGTCACATGACGATCTTCGAGAATTAGTTGTCTCACAGCAATGATGTTATCTTCAGTGAAGGCGGATTTTCGGCGACCTTCGCGAGATTTGCCACTAACATTAGTATGTCCACGCTGGAATTCTAAATACCAGCGTTCGACAGTCCGCAGACATGGGGCTTCATCACTGAACACAGATGTTAGCTCTTCAAAACACTGAAGCTGTGTTAGGCCTCTTCTAAAGTTGTAGAAAATTATTGCGCGAACATTTTCCTCAGAAAGATTCATTTTCGTACGTATCCTGACAGATTCCAATCGACGCTGTGACTAAACAATATTATTAATCCTAATACTTTCAACTGTTTTGAGATTCAAAATTTAAACACTTTCGAATATAGAACACTTCCAAATTCAAAATTGCCGGGAAATATGAAAACGACAGAACTTAAAAGGCACGCCTAGTATAACTTAGCATTCCAAAGCATTATTTGAAACACGCAATAATATCGAAATCATAGTTTCCTTAATTGCAAGCAGTGGATTATACAATTTAAGCTAATTGTCGGCACACGGCTGACCTATTTCTGTAAAATCGTGCCAGCTTACTTCGGTAGATCGTTTAGGTTAATATGTTTTGTAGTTAATTAATTGTGCAAGTTCCGTAGATATTGCTGTTATTTGGCAAGTAATACAATTAAAAACTGTAGTAACCAGGATTATCATTATTGTTCTGTGAACAATCCCACCATTTCGGGGAGATATTGTCGGCGCTTAAAAACATAAAAGTTTACGAGATAGACCGCTTCTAGAAAAGTATTTTCTCGTCATCTCGTATCGACCCGGTCTAAGAGTATTCACGTATTTTCGCAATCTTATTTTCATACGAAGAATACTACGAGATCACATTCCATTTATGTATACCGTGCATCATGTATTCCATGATGTAATTCCACGGTATACCTACTGCACTAAAAATTTTTACCTTTCACAGTGTTAAATGGAATAGAATAACGGTGTACTAAATCAAAATACGATTGCTCTTTGAATGAATAGACGCGCCCATAGCTCTTCGGTTTGTGTTAATAGACCAATCATCCAATAGTCGACAATAGTTATTCAACCGATCGACTCACAGTAAGACCGATTTTAGCAACGTTCGACACGTTCGGGAATTGGAGACAGTATTTTTTTGTCTTGAGAGATAATAATTTTTCTTCTTTCTTCTTTTTTGGGTGGCAATGCATCGGTAATGGCGTTACTAGTATCTATGAGCAACGGTGACCACTTACCATTGGTTGACTTCTATTTGCCTAAAAGAAAAATTACGTTTTCTAAATACGCTCTCCACTATTGGCTGACTTCGGGTAGCTATGTAATTTGTATTTTCTTATACTAGGGTAGGCCGCTATGACCTACAATCTGTCCATTCTACGTTTGCGGGTGCCGAAGTATACATCCAAAAGGGCTGCATGTTTTAAGTGATCGTTCAGAAATACGACGTCAAATCGTAATGATAGAACTTTTTAGTCACAGACTGTAAGACCTGTTTCGTTATTCTTTCTTTGTTTCTGAATGTAATCCCGTTTATAGTCTGGCGGCTCGTGTCATTCCTGAGTAATCAACCAAGTTAAACAATAGCGGCTCGGCCGGTAGTTGGATGGTTGGGTGACCATTGTCAATTTCTTGATCGCTTCTATGCTTTAGAGGGCACGTAAAGCCGCCTGGTTGTTATCATAAGATATAAAACAAATAGCCAATATAAAACAAATTTTCATACTCCAAAAACGGGCAGTTAGGGCTATTTATAAACTTAGGTCTCGGGAATCTTTGCGTGAAAAGTTCAAGGAAATAGGTATACTTACAGTAGCTTCCCAGTATATCTTCAACAATGTAGTTTTTATACGGAAGAATATAAACGCGTATAAACAAAATTTTGATATTAATAATCGCCATACGAAAAGAATGCATCAATTAGTTACGCCTTCGTTCCGCCTAAGTAAAGTGCAGCGATCTTTCATAGGGCTTGGCATACATTTCTATAATAAAATCCCAAAATTAATACGTGACTTGCCAAAAGAAACTTTCAAAAAACGTGTAAAGACACAATTGTTAGGCAAGGGATATTATAGTGTAGACGAGTATTTAAATGACAAAGACGCATGGAAATGACCAGCTCTGCAACCAGTTCCGCTCAGAATAGTAAATTACTTTTGTATTAATTAATAAAAATTTACTTTTGTATTATTATCTTTTTTTGTAATATTTTTTTAAAAGATGTGCTGAGGAGTTTCTTTAGGCTTTTCTTCTCCTCCACGACAAAGCACCTTCCGAAAAGCCAAAAAATGACGTGCATAAGTGTATCAGTGATACCTATATGAATAAAATATTTTGACTTTGACTTTGACTTTGAAGATCATAATAGTCGTTAAGTCATGTTGGAGGCCTTCAGATGGCATAAAAAATTTGGGCACTACTCACTTTGAATTACTAAGCTAACCATGGACTCATGAGTATGGAAAAGATGGAGAAAACTTCGATCGCGCCTGAGTTATAATATTTAACTCCATAAATCTCTTGCTACTGACACAAGTAGCGCTACACGTTTCGCAATACAAAAATACATTAAATACGAAAATAAAACAACGTGTGGTAAAAGAATACGATGCGCAAAAATACAGCAAAGTAGGTACAACTTTTCACATATTCAGAGTACGGAAACGGAACACTTACCGTGCTCGCCTCTAGTGGATCAGGAAATGCAACAGCACGGCACTAGGTATCTCTCGAAGGCTTCACTAGCTCAGTTTTATTCAGTGGAGACGTACTCTCCGTTTTGTACAAATAGATAAATGTGTTGCGGTGTTGATAGATTTGTAGAACGTGTTGGGTTGAATTTGATTAGAATGTTGCATTTTTGTTATTAATTTGCAGATAAGCAGATTCATGTGGTCATGAACGAGTTGGGGTAGCATGGCGGCTTGTGTCCTTGATCAACAGAATGAAACAACAGTGGACATGGTCACAATTTGGATTGCTGACCGCTAGAGGCGAATTTTTTTGGGTGTTTCCTTGCTTTGGCAGTCGGTTGGCTCCGCTTGTTTTCATTAGATAGCAGTCGTTAAGCCAGGTCGGAGGCACAAATCCAAAACTTTGGTATACCGCGACCTTCCCTCGATCCTCATTGGAGCAACATGAGTCGGAAGTTTTCATGTCGCCCTATGGCCTGGGATAACAACAGAACTGAGACCGATATCTTTACGTGACGTCAAACGTTTGCCACTAGCGGTCACTCATCCATCAACCGACCGCGTCCGATGTTGCTTAACTTGGCCGATAACTTAGGATCGACACAAGCTGCCGGGCTGTCAGGGCAGCGATGCCATCATAGGAAGCCAGGTAGGTCTAATATGCTTATTACCTATTACAATAACTGTCAGGATTACACTGAATAGTAGTGTGAGTAAGAATATCAGTTAGTTATCATTCGGTTAGCATTGGATTATTCGATATTATACTTACGCAATTTCTCTCGTTACGACAATAGACAACCGCAGTTTACAACCCAGCAACTTTCAGTTCAAGGAGAAATATTCCGACGGAATTCATAGAAAGTTTCTGCAAGGGCGGCCGTCGGAAGGATGTCGACACTTCCCCTAATAGGACTTCCGTCACAAACGATGGCGCCTACAATAGGAATGCAGAACGTTTATTCACAAACTACATTTTGAAAAACGTTCATTCTTTTTAAAAACTCTGTTTGTATACCACTCAAATTTTGAATATTTTGAAATAATTGATTTCAAACATTTTGAATTTCAAAAGAAGCTTTTGTACGTATATAGCGGCTTCATGCGTGTTGAACACACAAGAATTCCGTTGCCAAGATTAATAATGAAATTTAATTTAAATAAATCTAGATCTAATATATATTAGTATATAACTACTGCCGACAAACTGGCTCTCAGTTTGGCAGATTGAAAAAAATTTTAAAGTATATAAGTTTATAAGTATATAAAATAAATAAATAAAAAATTATTATGTACATAATAGTAGTGCTGGGACAATATAGTATTATGAACAAAGAGTCATTTTGAACCATTTATAATTACAAGTATTTTTTATTTTACGGTCCACCGTGACCACGATCAATGTCCATCCATCCATCAGCCCTTGGAGATCCACTGCTGGACATAGGCCTCCTCTAACTTACGCCACTCTGACCGGTCCTGAGCCTTCTGAATCTAGCGGATGCCCGCTGTCTTCTTCAGGTCGTCGGTCCACCTTATCGGGGGGCGTCCTGTACTCCGTTTCCCGAGACCACGATCCATGTAACTGGGTAGAAATATAATTATTATAAAACAAGATGTAAAATGTTTAGTGTCCACCATGATATAAGTTTTAAATCATATTCCTATTCACAATTTATTGTCAAGTACTTGACTCTGTACAATATGATTAAGCTTCCGCCTTATGACAGAAAAATAAAACTCCCAGCTCTCAATAATTTTTAAATATCCTTGACAATAAGCAAGCACTACATGTACAAACAATATACCTAGGGTTATCCCCTCGACTGCACTTGCTATTGTGGCATCTCGGAGTGGAGTGCTCTCGCTCCTTACATTGTGCATATTCACAGTCTTGAGGCCACGTGAGTCCTGACATCTTATAGCTTGTATACTCTTTTTAGACATATTGTCATACAAAAACGGTATTCCATGGTTTTTGTTAAAAAAGCAAATAAAATTTAAATAAATTTTAAATAAAATAAGTGGAAATTTATGTAGTGTTATTGTAATGTATACCAGTGATACATACATAAATAAATTATTTTGATTTTGAGAAGCTCTACTTCCCAGATAGTTTTAAATTTATAGTACCAAAAGCTTAAAAATATATTCGCAGATTAAAAAAAATTGCCAATTTATTACAATGAAATATATTACTTGTACAATTTTTTTATTATAAGTATTTAATTTTCAAAGAAATAAAATTGATTAGATAAAAATTCTAGATATAAAATAGAACTGGTATTTGTTTCACAAAGTTTACACTAGCTGTATTCCTGGTATTTATTTTCTTTATACACGACATAACACACCGTTCTTCCTTTGGCTCGCCGACAATTTCTCAAAGTTGTTGGCTATACTCACCGCCTTAAGAAACAAAAGATTCCACTAGCCTTTACAAAATACTCCACCAAATAACATACTCGTATTCTGCTAAACAAGGAAGCATTGAAAAAACATTAATATTATTTTGTAAGATTATTTTAGCAGTAATATTATTTCTATTTTTATAGACTGTTTGCTAACCACTCTTGTTTTGTTTAACTTTAATTTTAAATCAAATCAAATAATTTGTTCAGAGTTTGCCAAAAAAGAGCCCAAAATGCGTTCATTCGCTCTTTGATTTTCCATTAGTAAATTTTACAACAAAAAGTTTTTTATTTTTATTCGCGTACGAATAATTATTAAATGAGTTTTTGGTTCAGTTAGCTTTGTATAAAAAATTCAGCATAAAATAGTATGTATCAAGGATTGCACTTATAACTCATTGATATTCGTTTTTATTAAGTGTTTCATATATTTTTATTTTTAGGACTATGACTTCAATTTGATTCATTCCATAAATATATGTAGGTATAAGAAAATCTTAGCAGTAATTGTAAGATTTAACACAAAGTTTTTAAACGATGTAGTGTACTAGGTATGTCTTCTTTTGTTTTGTAAGTCATAAAGATGGAGAGTTGAAAGATGGAGTTATTTTGTTTAATTATAACATTTATTAAAATATATTTAACTCCAACCACTTTATTAATTTAATTAATAATAATAATTATTTATTTATTTGCATAAAAAGTACAAAATTTTTTTACAGGACACGTAGTTCCCACACTAGGATACCCTGTGTTGTGGGTAACTACACTCTTCCGAAATGTTACATATAAAATTACTATATATTTATATTTTCATTCAATTCTATTACAGTTAAAGAACAGGCAGACCCTACAGAGGGTTTCGTTGGTAAAAGCAATCGCGAAATATCCTTCAGAAACAGAGCCGAACCTTTTCCCGGAGCATTACTTGCAGGATAAAAATGTAAATACATGGTGATATGAATATAAATGTTTTCTAAATAGGCTGCACAGACGACGAGTTGGTTATAACTGACATAAACCGGTTCGTTATTGCCTTTGCCGTATGTAGAGAAATCAAGATTGCATCTTTCACGTTTTTGGCTTTCAAACCAAAAGACACTGTAAAACAATAATGTATCCTTTTTAATGATTACCCATTAGACTGTTCATGAACTATGCCAAGTTAGTAACCTTAAATGTTAGCAACTAAAATTGTCAATCTTTCTAGCTTCAAATCTTTGTAGATATCTAATTTTCCAAAGTAAACGCTAAAAAAATTGTATCGACGAACACTAACATCATGAAAAAATTCGTGGGTCTTAGATGTCAGCATAATTTTAACGCTTTTTTCAAATATCAACTCATAAAAAAATCCTAAGGAAAATAATTCTTATGCAAGAAGATTTGAAGATTCTTATGCTTCTTATGATAATTCTTTTAAATCTTCCAGTCTAATAATTTTAATTTATCTGACAGATTTTCTCCTGAATTATTTAAAAAAATGAATTTTCGTATTATGAAACTAAGCCTACGAAAATACATATATGCATGGATAAAAATAATTATGGATATTCATTAGTTTTCATAGCAATCATATCCTTTATACTGTACCTTCATAGTATTTTAATATCAGTGAAAAAATATATATTTGTTAAATATAAAAAACAAGACTTAAGATATACAACAAACAATAAAATTTGTGAGACGCTATAAAGATAGTAATAAAATTGTAGACAATACTATACAGAGGAATGAGATTTACAAGACATAGACTTAAGGAATATGTTGCATCAGGAATTTAATATCGAGGATAAGCAGAAATATTCAGTCACGGAATGTTATAACAGAAAATAACTTACCAGTTTCCTACGAGTATTATTTGGTTATGCCCTTATGTAAAACTATTCACGTAGGTATTTACTACGTTTAAGAATTATTGTTTTATATAATTGTGGGTCTTTTATTTTGTATTTACTTTAAGCCGAACAATGAGTCGATCTACCTTATGGTAAGTAGTCACTGTTGCCCATAACATTAAAGGGATAGAAGATACATTGCCAGCTAAAAAAATAGTGGCCCCCCATTAGTGCCGATAAAATTGACTTTAAACAATTACGTGTGTATATTTTGAATTGTCAGGAAATATTTTATTGTGCAGAAAATACTTTTAGATGAAGTGTCTTTTTATTCATTACATATTATAAACTACTACTACAAAAATTATATTACAATTTTTATTTAATGCGCTGTTGTACACGAAAAATAATGCATATCATAAATAATCATAAATAATTGGTATTCTTTGAAATAAATACCAATGAAACTTCCATTTAATATTAATGATAGTCTAGCTGTGTCGCCTATCCTTACTGCTGAGAACTGCGTCCTTCGTGCTAATGTTGTGACATTGACCGTTCCAAACTGCTTGACTTCGTTGCTCCAGAGATGGCACTAAGAATTATTATATAGAGGTGTCGGTTACAGGTCGCGAGCTTAATGGTCTTTTCCCATCTCAATAATGTCCGATGCGCCTAAAGAAGTTTTTACTTCAATAAAGAGACCCACGTTATTATGAATAGCTTGGTGAATTGGCTTTAAGAGAGCCTGGAGTATTCTCCACCAGCTGTGTTGCGGAATGGTGGAAACTAGAGATGTTAGTGGCTAAGCCAGGTAACGAATTTTGAGTCACCTGCAGACCAACATAGGTTAACTTGCTATAAAATAAAGATAACAACTTGGAACAACGGCTTGAAGTCCGAAAAACGGAAGCTGTTAAAAATTTGCCACCAGTGGTTTACTCAAGCACATAATGACCTCGCCTCGAATTGCTTAACTCAGTCTATTAAAAGATTAAAACTGCTAGGCTAGCAACGTATAATAAGTTAATAATTCAGTCATTGCAATTATAGCATTAATAAAATGCTAGTCTTACAAAATCAGTAACATTAAAAAATTTAAATATAAAACACTTAAACCTTAAATTATCTCGTTCAAAATTAGAACGTTAATATCAAGTTAAAGAAAAAGAAATAAACAGTTCCGATGCTCCAATAATGGAAGCCGGCGATAATGGAATTAGTCCCATATTAGTTACAGAGAAAACAACGTTACGAAGGCAATTTCGGCTTCGCATATTGGCTATTAGCTGGCACGTATCTGTTTGATAATCGACACACTTACCGACACGGTTAAAATAAAAAAAAAACAAAACAAAAATAATGTACTCGTGCACGTTCGATACGTGCGGCTTGGAGAGCACTGAAAGAATTTTTAAATTTAAAAACGCTGTAAAAGCCTTTGAAGCACGTATTGTAGTTAGTCGAAATATTCGTGTTAAAAATAAACTAAAATTTATCCCGACCTAATTTTTGCTTCCACTTGCTGTTTTTGTTTTTCCTAAATGTTTTTAAATTGAAAGAGTTGAACCTACTTTTTCAATACATTTTTTTATTTGAAGATCAATAGTTTTGAACATTCCTGTCAGAGGAATTTCGACGACAGTTTACTCGCCATTTAAATGCAACTTATTTATCTCAGTGTTCGTAGGTAGATAGCCGATCAATGAGCCTATTATATCTTATGCCACAGAATACTTAATAGTACTTATTGGTACAGAAAAGTCACTCTGCAAAATCATTTAAATAAATAGCGTCTCTTATTCCGACACGTAACGTAATTCAGGTTGCACAGCACTAATCGTCAACAGACGTTGATATCTAGACGTTACCTTTCATTCTAATCATAACTGTTATCCTTTCTTCCACTTGGTCAGGGTTGTGTTATTTTTTTGTGATTGTGATAGATGAAACCCCGACGGCGCGTGGCAGCCCTTCTGAAATTGGCCTGACAAGTCGAACGCGGCACGCACTTGTAACATCATACTAAAATTGCGGAGTGCGCCAAGCCTGCTTTTGGTAAGTCGTCAATATGACCCTTGCACATGTTAAAACCAAAAGATTATATAATGCGTTGCCGGCCAAAAAGAAAGCAGGGAAAATATGGATAAACTTTGTCATTTAAAGTAAAAAGATAACAAAAAAGAACGATAAATTTAGAATCCAAAAGTAATGGTTTGAAATAGAAGAATCTGCACAATATGGTACGTGCCTTCTCTGAAATGTTCCTAACTCAATTTCCGTACAAAAATATAGCAAGTTAGCAAATCGTCAGCACACCTGCGCGTGAATAACGCTTCCCCATTTTCCTGTTATATCTTTAATAAATCTTAGAAAACTTGAACATATTCATAATAATGGTACTTTGTTGTTTTTCGTCACGAATTTAATTCTCGTTAACGTTTGAAGTATTTAAATTATCGCGATAAAGTACTAGTACGTTATTGAAAATTTAAAATTATTTTGCACCTGTGACATTTCACTGGAAATTACTTTGTCGACCAATATGAGTTTGTTTCCATTGAATAATTAAAATTTACGTTTAAATGTATGTATGAATTCTGACCGCAAATTTTCAATAGCATGTCGCTTGATTAAAAACCGCAATGTGGCAGTTACTTATGTGTTGTAATTTGTTACATACCAGGCGTTGGTTTGTTAACATTACACATGTTTTATTAATATATTATACTGTCGCAAATTAAAATAAATCACTTTCGCTTCACTTTGACAATTTTAGCTTACTTCCAAAAATTTACTGAGCTGATAAACAATTTATTGTTTCTCGTTTTGTGTGGTATTTTACCATTGTTAGGAGTAAAATGATATAAGTTGATTTAATTACTTTATTTGCTTGGCAAACACAATGATTTTTTTTTCTATTTATTTGCAAACTGATATCAAGCAAGATCTAAATATAATCTAAATTGTATAGTATTTCAATAAAATTATCAGTAGCTCGAGTGTGAGTTTTTAACATAAAACGGCTAAACGCAACTATCGCGTTAATCGAGATAACTCAAACATTTTAGTAAACATATTTTATGCGAGTGTGTTCCTTATACATCGTCAACGTTGAATGTAACTTAACATACGAGTGGAGGCATTTTGACGTGTGCGCGAGTGTAAGTTACTATTTTGTAGTTAACTATTGAAAAAATACGCAACCATAGTAGTAGAGTTACTCACTTGATGTTTGACAAGTGAAACGCATTTTTTGGTAATAGTTTATTTGATTTTATTATGAATAGCCTCAGGGATTATTTACAATAAAATTATACATAAATTTTTCCTTCTCTTTGCATATTTATATTTTCAATATTTCCAATAATACAATACTATTTTGCTATTTTTAACTTGACAATGAAATGACAATAGTGTTATTCTCAAATACTATGGTAACCAAAACAGGGTTGCTCATCTACAATGTACAAATGTAGGGTCGCTAAACATTCATTTATTAAAATAGGCTTACAGTATGAAGTGAAAATTGATTAAGCAATATGTTGAATGGAGCAGCGCGTAATTACCTACTTTGCTTGGAAGATGTTGGCGGAAGCCCAGGCTGAAGATAAGCGCAATCATCAGCGAAAACAACGGCCTATATTCCGAGCCTCTTTTAAAGCATCCCATTATATCATCCCGATTCCCGACACATGTAAATAATCGAATGTCAATGAATAAAGTTTTGAATTTTCATGTACAAAGTTTTTTCGTATGCTCTATATTTCGAAAATCCTAATTTTTACCTTTTCTATCTTTGCATATAAATAAATTAATAAAATTAATTATTAACTTCTTTGCATAATTGGCCAATGAATTATATAAAAATTGAGAAATTGAAAAATCTACCATACGGGGAATACCCACGACCATCGAATTTCGAGTCCGAGCTCTTAGGCGCTACGCCAACTCAACTCGTGCTATATATGCATCTTCGTAATTAAAGTAATATTCATAAGGTATGAAACTTTTTTATTTTCATGTAATGTGCGTAACAAAAACGTCAAATGTTTGATATCATAGCATCACGATGCTATTGTTTTATCTCATTTCTTCTTTAAGTTTAAAGCGGAACACCTATAGCTCATTCATAAAAAAACATAATGCGCCTAAAATAAGTTTCACTTGACTGCCTCTGTAAGCTTAGTAATAGTGTACTTTTAAAATTAGATGAGTTGTAAGTGCAACTATGCTAATAACGAAGTGAGCAAACGAATAACTTTTCGTTGATGTTTAAGGAACTCACACTCGCATAAAATACGTGTACTAAAATGTTTGAGTCATCTCGATTCCCGTGATAGTTGAGTTTTTAGTTTTTTTTAGAAACTTACACTCGAGCTACTTATTTTAAAAGTACACTATTCCTAAGCTTACAAAGGCAGTCAAGTGAAACTTATTTTAGGCGCATTATGTTTTTTTATCAATGAGCTATAGCTGTTTCGCTTTAAGCTTAAAGAACAAATGAGATAAAACAATAGCATAGCATCTGTTACTATGACTACTATTATGTTTTGTTACTATGACGACCTATTACCAAACAATGCGTTTCACTTGTCAAACATCGCATACGTCAAAATACCTCCACTCGAATGGTTACATTCAATGTTGACTAAAAAGTTCACGTAAACGATATTTTGAAACTCACACTCGCAGTGTAGTTGTTTTAACTGTCCGCTAGAGGCGCTGACAATAACTCCATACATTTTGATTGCATAGACGCAAACGCGTTGGTGAAGTAAATGCTTGCGAAAACTCACACTTGAGCTACTGAACGTATTAATAAGGACGATACATTTTTAGCGAGCGATAATGAACCCTATGGCAGACTTGGGCAGATAAAATACCGCTTGAAAGTGACCGCTTGATTTATTAGATTAACCCTTACTAAATGGGATTACGAATTGTGAATGGATATTATGTCGATATTAAATACAGGACAATAAATAAGTTAACGTAGTGTCAATGATTTGAATTTAAGGGTGTAATCTATAATCACTTAGACTTGGACTTTGCTCAGATAATAGTCAAATGTATGTACTAGGTGACTGACACTTCGTTAATAAGAAAAAATTAAAAAGTAAAACATAAAGTAAAAGTAAAAATAAAACGGCTAACGTTATGATTGATTTAA
Organism: Thymelicus lineola; assembly: GCA_963932265.1. NCBI lineage: Eukaryota > Metazoa > Arthropoda > Insecta > Lepidoptera > Hesperiidae > Thymelicus > Thymelicus lineola. The sequence goes on along the minus strand of OZ010687.1, from coordinate 6,195,075 downwards.
GGCCATTACTTTTGTTCGGATTTTAAGTCTGAGCAAAGCTCTAAGCACAGTTTATAGATTTCATTCTAATTTTGAACTCAGTGAAATAACCTGGTGTCGTTATTAGTCGGGTTATTTCTGCGGTAAAAGTGGTCTATATTATCCAACCGCTTGATGAGTAGGTACTGCAATTTTTTTTCAGTGTCGTGATGCCTGTAGACCAGCCACAAGGATTATCTACAGGGTTCGATTACTGGACGTTACACATGTAACTGTATTAGTGTGTAGTTTTAGCACTACTTCATCCATTGCACTACGTTCGTTTAGTGCATGACATACCAAAATGAAAAGTAACATTTATTTATTTAGGATTACCAACGTAACATACAGTGTTTATATTTATTAAACATTTTTTTTATCATACATCTATCAAACTGTTCTTACTATAATCGGTAACCATAGCACGCTATTTAATTTTCCTGTGGAGATTATAATATATAATACATAAGGAAATGGTTTTATAAGCTTACAATAACAATGTTTCGTTGGATTCAAAACCTTACTCATACTAAGATAACCCTTTGATGCGTTTATAACAAACAATGTCAGCACAGTGAACTAATACAAAACAACGGAAGATAACACAACAAATTAAATTAACGAACATTCGCCGTTAGACAATTGAATTAATCGCAAAAACACCGGCCTGTCACCACAAAGGCTCATAAAGTACATTAATCAAAGGATATCACGCGTTTTTTATTACACCAAAGGGTGCGTTCAATGGCACCCCTTCTAAATATTGGTTTTTGTGAGCCAAGCTAGCGTCCGGTAAGAGCAATCCCGTGTTTTTCCATTACAACCGCACGCACGTTCCCGATATCTTAGGTTAGATGCTGGATCTATGACGCTTTATAGACGATGTCATTAAAGCCTGAATATGAAGTGAGGGAATGACAAAACAGGAATTAATTTCAGATATGTCGCTCGGTTCGATGCACACCCTTGCGTACCTATGGCACACACGGTCATAAAGATTAATCAAAATGGCTTCAATTTAAATTATATATATTGATAATTTCAAAAATAATTCTGGTTTTAATATATTTTAAAACAGATTTAAGTTTATGAATAAAAGTAATAACTATTTTATTGCATTACAGACTGGTAAATATTTTACTGCAATAATTATTTAAATAATTTGTTATGTTTATATATCGATTACATTCTATATTTAAATTTTGCAATACCTTTTATGAAATACATGGTATATGAAAAACAAAGATGAAAAATTTTCAATGAGCAGCTCGGTTATAGTACTCACCTATACGTAACATTATACATAATATCTACTATTTAAGAAACACTATATTAAACACAATATCAGTTAAGCAAAAAACTACGCTTATTACGTCGCCAAACGATAATACAGTGTGTCAAAACAAACAAGAGTGATAACCGCACGGTTAATGTGAGGAAATTCACTGAATTATATCGCATCCAAAGCCTTTTGGTGTGAATTAATCAATCACTAACAAACAATACCAAGCTTACCAAATCCCAGCTATATCTACACCCTGAAATATATAAATCAACTATTATATAACATATTTAACAACAACTCAATGCCACAAGTAAACAAGAAATTACGTTACCTCAAACTTTGTTTTTTCTAATATTTATGAATCATTTTAGGTCCATGAAATATAAAAAAAAAATATTTACAGATTTGGATTAAATGCAAACTAAAAGGTTCTAGCGAAGCATCTTGCCCAAACAGCATAATTTTACAATTACGATACTTAAAATAAACACTAACGCTGAAATAATTTGCATATCTGGATACCAACAGATTGAATACAATTTTCACACAATACATAAGATACAAATGAAAATAATTCATCTATTTTTAATGAAGTCTAAAACAACATAGAACAGTTAAAATTTTCCGTACTTCCTTAATTGCTTCCTTCCAGTAAGACGCAGAGTACTATACGATATCAATAAAATAACAAGAATCTATCTTTACTCTTTAGCTAACCACCCTTGCGTAGGCACTACAACCTTGTACCTAGGTGCTATACGTATTTAGTTATTGCGCCACGTGTCGTGCACGTGCCTGGAGGAGAACACGTCATTAGCCCTGCCCGTCTCGAGGGAGTGACTAGAACTTTTTTGTTCCGAATTTAGACTTGCGGAAGGCATGAGCTTCGAACGACTTCTACGAGATAAATTACTTTTGGGTGCTTAAAGTAAGTTAATGCTTGACCACAATTATTCTACCTGATGGTAAGTGATGTGCTGAAAATGGTAATCATTTTTGATAACTTAACAATTTTTTTAAACTTCACTAATCTGAAAATTTGTTGGTAATATGTTTATTTTCATATAGCGTGTGTGGTATAAATATCTATAATATTGTGTTGTGATATCCGTGAAACTTATCCTCAAATAAATATTTTCATAAGAAAATTATGCTATTAGCACAACGTTGTTATAAACGCTTTGTCTTGTATTTTAAACCAAATGTAGAATTTACGAGAATAGGGAAGCCTCAACTTTTAAAACTTTCAGACCTACCATTAGACGGCAAAAAGTAATAAGTGTAATGAAGGAGCAAAATATTTTTAAATTTAAGAACAAGTCTCAAAGAGGATTTTTCACTAATTACAAATGTCAAGCGTTGTTAAAGTAATCAATTGCCGACAATTTTGGATGAAATGCTTTGTTAATGACTCCATATTTGTAATTAGTCGTAGTTGCATAAAAAAGAGTTTTTTGATAAGATATAGGTTTGTTTGTACAAAGGCGAAAATCTCAAAAACTACATCATTAATTTTCACAGAACAAATAAATTTCCGAAAGTTGTGAAGAACAACAAACAAAACAATATAATTTTATAGAAAGCCACATTATAAATTTATTGTTAGGTACTTATTTATATACTTATGACTAGCCCACATAGACCACAAGAAAATCTGGTATACTGGATACCTAACACAAGACATCACCAACGGGTTGTTGACCAAGAAACAAAAACCCGCTTATACTGATTTTTTACTTTCAATTACATCAGAGTTGTGTTATATTTTCTTAGCAACATCTATTCTATTCAAATCAACGCATTTATTTCTGCTACATTGCCTATTTTTAGCTCCCGAAGCATAACATACTGTCTAGGTTCACAAACCGGAACCAAGACCTAAAGTCCGATTGCATCACCTGTAGATCTTGATTAATTATTGTGGCTTAGCCTCCTCCATACAATCTTGGCTGGATAAATTTATACCTCTCGAGCTTAGCTTGCCAATTCCCGAATAATGGAATGGTTTCGATTACGTTACATTGTGATTGTAACTTCTGACTGTAATATCTTGCTTTTATACAGTGTTTGTTAGCTGTATAAGGAGCTGTGTTAAACTGAATTAAATTAGCACCTGTGTTATATAATTACAGAAGCAACGTATACTTGGTTATGTGTGTATAATATATTTGAATTACTCTTTTTGCGTGACACCATATTTTAACAAAATATGTATTCCAACTACGCTACGCATTGTGATTGTAACTTTTGCAAAAGACTGCATTATATGGGGGCTTATTATTATTTGTCTGTATAAGATTACTCATTTGAGAAGAGCTAAAATAAATAAATATCTTCTAATTAATGTCTTGAACAGATAGTAATAGTATCTTAGAAGAACCAACCTTATAGTAGGCGACAATAAAGTCTATTATCGTGCGCGCTCTAACATAGTAAAAGCTTATTTACTCTTTATGAATACTCTCACATAGCTGGCGAGGACGCCGTTAATTTTGTTGGGATCAACATACGTAATAAATTAATTTATTATCACTAGTAATACTCAGTACTTACGTTGTGCGTAGTGTCGGTAAATAATAAGGGAGGGCCTAATCTAAGCAACGGTGCGGTGGGTTCTTCACCCATAAATCTCTCCCATAAAATTCATTGAAGTGCGGTTATCACCTCGCACCTCCCGAATAATAAGAGCACTTATGAACTGACGTCGGAAGGTTGCCTTTCCTGAATAATGGCGCTCACTTCCGGCGATTTATTTCCGCTATCTCGTCGGCAACATGGCGACCATACTTCCGGTTGACCGTTATGGAGTGTTAATCGAGCATTATGTCTATGATGAAAAACTATCTACGCAAGGTGTTTCTTCTGATGGTGAGTTTATGGTAATGGTAAACGCAGATAAATGGATACGTGTATGTAGATACGTGTATGTGATACTAGCTTCTTTCGTTTCTTAGTCTGTCAGTATAATAATAATAGTCCTGATACACTCATATCAGCATTCTAGGATCAGATGTGGGTTGTATGGCGAGACATCTTTAGCACTCACATATAACTATGACCCGAAAAATCTGTCCAAATATCCGTCCAAGTATTGCCAAGTACCTGTCCATCAAATCAAACCGATCAAAACCTCGAACCGATCAGACCCTTTCCTCTTTACTAAAGCTTACTAACACCTCATCAACGAAGTAGTCAATTTAGGAGATAAAGAATAAAGTCACGAATCAAGTCACTTAAACTAAGTAACTTATATCATGTTTATATTCAAAACTTACTAAAGTCGCTTTAACTAAGTTACTTAAATCATGTTTTCTTCAAATATAACTATCTAAGAATACTCTCTACAAACGCTAAAATATTATTTGTGTTACACCCTCTGATTGGAAACACCCTAGATATCTAATCTTGAAATGCTGAGAGGCTTTTCTCCAAGAGAAGTCAAAATAAAAAGACCCTAAAAAGAGGGTCCTTTTGTTTTTGACCCTTTAGTTTTGGTAGGAGGGTTCACTCATGACGTACAAATAGTTTAATTGCACATGGAGTGCCAAGGAAAAGAAAACTTTGAAGAATATTAATTATTGATTACTATAAATTTAATATGTATGATGTATAGTACTGCCGTCATAAGGAAAAAAGGAACATCTAACAGTTTGTAAAATGCGACAAATCTAGTTTAAAATATTTTTTTGTTTTTGGAGAAAATATTATAATTTTCGAAAGTGTACAAATGAAAATAATTGCATTGGAATAATTTCTACCAGACCATTAAATTAGAAGGTTAATTTTTTTGGTCATTTATTAAATAAACAAATTTCTTTTCAATGTAGCATAAAAATCCAAATAAAATCTTAAATATAAGGCACAAATAACCTTCAATGTCATATTTTGTGTACAAATATAAAATATTACAATGAAAAGGCACTTTTATTCACCTGCGCCTTTTCATTGTAGTAAAAAGTGATCATAATAGTACATGTAATATGATACATAAAAGTACAACTCCCAGTTGTGACTTTTCTTTTACATTACATGTTAAGTAAACTCCGATGCCCTAGGTTGCCTGTAGCTCAAGTGTGAGTTTTCGCAAGCATTTACTTCACCAACGCGTTTGCGTCTATGCAATCAAAATGTATGGAGTTATTGTCAGCGCCTCTAGCGGACAGTTAAAACAACTACAATGCGAGTGTGAGTTTCAAAATATCGTTTACGTGAACTTTTTAGTCAACATTGAATGTAACCATTCGAGTGGAGGTATTTTGACGTGTGCGATGTTTGACAAGTGAAACGCATTGTTTGGTAATAGGTCGTCATAGTAACAAAACATAATAGTAGTCATAGTAACAGATGCTATGCTATTGTTTTATCTCATTTGTTCTTTAAGCTTAAAGCGAAACAGCTATAGCTCATTGATAAAAAAACATAATGCGCCTAAAATAAGTTTCACTTGACTGCCTTTGTAAGCTTAGGAATAGTGTACTTTTAAAATAAGTAGCTCGAGTGTAAGTTTCTAAAAAAACTAAAAACTCAACTATCACGGGAATCGAGATGACTCAAACATTTTAGTACACGTATTTTATGCGAGTGTGAGTTCCTTAAACATCAACGAAAAGTTATTCGTTTGCTCACTTCGTTATTAGCATAGTTGCACTTACATCTCATCTAATTTTAAAAGTACACTATTACTAAGCTTACAGAGGCAGTCAAGTGAAACTTATTTTAGGCGCATTATGTTTTTTTATGAATGAGCTATAGGTGTTCCGCTTTAAACTTAAAGAAGAAATGAGATAAAACAATAGCATCGTGATGCTATGATATCAAACATTTGACGTTTTTGTTACGCACATTACATGAAAATAAAAAAGTTTCATACCTTATGAATATTACTTTAATTACGAAGATGCATATATAGCACGAGTTGAGTTGGCGTAGCGCCTAAGAGCTCGGACTCGAAATTCGATGGTCGTGGGTATTCCCCGTATGGTAGATTTTTCAATTTCTCAATTTTTATATAATTCATTGGCCAATTATGCAAAGAAGTTAATAATTAATTTTATTAATTTATTTATATGTGTTGGGGCGTGGTCTGAGCTGATGGCTCCCAAATTTGTATTATGCTGGTTCAGAGTGGGGAATTTATGTATTTATAGTGACTGGCCCTACACTCTTTGTCATCTGACTGAGTAATTAAAAGAGTTTACAACACTTATAACTTTTATTGCTCGTTTTACAATATTGTATTAAAATTTAATGAGACTGTCCGAGGGGCCCCTCGGCCAGGGAGCTGTTGTGCCAAAATGGGGTGGTGGCGGAGAGAGAGGTGGCCGGAGGATTCAACGGCCTATTTATAGTGAGCTCCAACCCACTAGTGGCGCCATCTATGCATTCCGCCGAGAACTGCTTCCATAGTGCGGTAATGTAAGTGATCCGGTCGAACATCGCTTGACTCCTTGTTGACAATAGATGGCGTTAACATCCCGCCCGGCTTGAGCTGGCTCAATTTACTTAATTGCTTGCTTCTTCCACAACAGGAACTGGTAATGGACATATTTTGGAGAATGTCCGCTTGATGACTCCAGTGGCTGTTCTAATGTCGGCCACTCTGTTGATTCCATCCTTTCCTGGATATGCGGTTATTATTCGACCCAGCTTCCATCGAAGAGGTGGGAGTCCATCTTCCTTTATGACGACCAACATGCCAGGCTGTAGATCATCCTTAGTAGTCTTCCATTTCGTGCGTTGCTGCAGCTCTGATATGTACTCCATGGACCATCGCTTCCAGAACGACTGTCGCAATTGTTCAATGCGTTTATATCTTGATAAAGTTGTAATCGCCTTGTTCATCACATCCTCTTCAGCTGGAGCAACCAAGGGCCGGCCGATAAGGAAGTGAGCTGGGGTGAGTGGGCTGAAATCATTTGGATCAGATGACATAGGATACATAGGACGGGAGTTCAGGACTGCTTCGATTTGCACTAAAACGGTACTGAACTCTTCATAAGTTAAATTAGCATTACAAACAACTCGTGCCAGGTGATGTTTACAGGAACGCACACCTGCTTCCCACAAACCGCCAGTATGAGGAGAATATGGTACAATAGTTTCGAATTCTATGTTGTTATCTGAGGCATATTCCGATATAACATTATAATTTGTATTGAGAAAATTAAAAAATTCTTTAGCGCCTACAAAATTTCTACCATTATCAGACAGTATTTTACGCGGCTTTCCTCTGCGCGATATGAAACGTTTTAAAGCTAAAATATAACCTTCAGAAGTTAGGCTAGTGACTAATTCCAGATGTAACGCCCGAGTTGCAAAACAAACGAATAAACATAAGTAAGCTTTCTCGAGTCTAGCACCCCTACCTTTACGATTTAATATGTAGAAGGGTCCGGCGTAGTCTACACCGACATGTAGAAACGGGACACCTGGACTTAGACGCTCGCTCGGTAAATTGCCCATAATCGGCTGTGTCAATCTAGGTTTGACACGAGAACACGTAACGCATTGATTTACTGTCTTTCTAGCTAGATTTCTGCCTGATATTGGCCAAAAATCTTCCCTGATATGCGACAAGAGAAGTTGAGGACCCGCATGTAATAATTTTAAGTGTTTATAACGAAACAAAAGCAAAGTGAAATGATGTTTACTACATACCAACATTGGGTGTTTCTTGTTGTATGATAGGTTATACGAATTAACTAATCTGCCACCCACACGTATAATTCCGTTCGGATCCAAAAACAAATTCAAACTGGTGAGATTACGATCAGATTTTATATTACTGTTTGTGGATAATGCATTGTATTCACTCTGAAACGATTCTAACTGAGCTTGTCTTGTCAACAATAATAAAGACCTTTCAAGTTCTGTGACAGATAAAGAACCGTATTGACGTTCCGTTTTACGTTTACACCTCGAATTACGAATGAATCTGAGAACGTACGCATAACACCTTAATAATCTATTAAAATTAGAAAATCGACTGAAATTAATGAAACTTACATAATTATTCTTACATGTCAAGGCAACAGAACATTGTTTCAATTCGGGCAAGGAATCTACTTCGAATGTGTTATCGTTATGATTTACTTTCCAAATAGTGTTATCTTGTTGCAAAAATGAAGGCCCGTTCCACCATTGTGTCGACGAATGTAACTCCGTTAAGTTCGCGCCTCGCGAAATAAGATCGGCTGGATTATCGTTCGAGTTAACATGTAACCATTTTGCATTACAAGCTAAATCATTTATTTCATTTACTCGATTTTGAACGAATGGTTTGAGTTTATAAGATGGTATATTTAACCACCCGAGCACAATGGTCGAATCAGTCCACATGAATATGTCGTTAAATCTTAAATTCAGACAGCCCGTTATTTTATGTAATAACCGTGCGGCTAATAATGCCCCGCAGAGCTCTAACCTCGGTATTGTTATTGTCTTTACCGGAGCTACCCGACTTTTAGAACATAATAAGTTGACTGTAGTATCGCCGCGATGGGTACGTGTTCGACAGTAAGCGACCGCTCCGTAAGCTATTTGACTCGCGTCACAAAATATGTGTAATTCAATTTTATCATAATCGTCTTGAAGTACAAACCGCGGAATGCGTATGCTTGATAAACCTTTTATTATATCTATAAATTTTGTCCACGACTGTAAGAGACTGTTAGGTACTAAATCGTCCCAACCTATTTTAAAACCCCACGCTTGCTGTAATAAATGTTTTCCGATTATTATAATAGGACTTAGTAGACCAAGAGGATCATAGATCTGAGACACAACAGACAACATAAACCGTTTAGTTAAATTCGATGTGTTTACGTTAATTTTGGAAACGAAATGAAATTCGTCTGTTCCTCGAAGCCAACCTAAGCCAAGAACCCGATCTGAATAAGACTGATCTAATGATAAACATTTCGATTCCTCCGTATTATTTTGTATTTCCGGTGGAATTTCCTTAAAATTAAAGGTCCACTTTCTCAATGGAAAGCAGCCAGATAAGCAAACTTCGGATAACTTCTTGCAATTTTCTAATAATTTATCTTTCGAATCGTGACCAGTTATTAAATCATCGACGTAAAAATCGTTTAACATAGTGCGCGATATTTCCTGATCATCGCATTCGAACGCGAGCTGTTTAATACAACGCATACTTAAATAAGGAGCTGACTTCGTTCCGTAAGTCACTACGTTAAGCATATATATACCTAATGTATCCGCTGGGTTTTCCCGCCACAATATTAATTGCAAATTTCTCTGATCTTCTTGAATCAAAACTTGTCTAAACATCTTCTCTATGTCCGCGCATGCTACATATTTATATTGCCGAAATCTTAATAATATCGAAAATAAATCGTTTTGTAACGCTGGACCGGACATTTGAATGTCGTTTAACGAATCACACGACGTCGAATTAGCCGTAGGTACCGTTTTCTGATTCGCGCTGAATACTACTCGCAATTTAGTAGTTGTACTATGTTCTCTGAAAACACCGTGATGAGGTAAGAAGTAGCACGGCCCAGTGTAGCCATCTATCCGCGTCATGTGACCTAAACTTAAATATTCTCGCATAAAATCTGTATACATTTGTTTGTATTGTGGTGAACGCTGAAGGCGTTTTTCAAGCGATAAAAACCTACTCTTAGCCGTTTCAAAGCTATCACCTAACGATTCAACCGGTTTCTTAAGCGGGATACGAACCGAAAATCGACCGTTTAAACGCTTCGTAGTCTCGGTAAATAATTGTTCACAAAGCTTATCTTCTGGTGAAAGAACTGGTGTTTGTGTATTTATTTCTTCCAATTCCCAGAATTTCTTTAATTGATCATTTAATTCTATAGACTCGGAAAAATTACAAGGAAACCGATAATTATTCGACTTAATGTTATTATTAATAGTTCCCGAAATGATCCATCCTAGTGTCGTATTTTGAAGGTAAGGACCTTTAGGTAAACGAATTCTACCGTCTAGTAGTAACTCCCAAAAGCAATCCGCCCCTATTAGTAAATCGATTTCTGAAGGTGAATGGAAGGTCGGATCAGCTAAATGAATATTATAAGGTACGTTTAACGAATTAAAGTCTAACTCGATTGAAGGTAACGAATTAGTAATGTTATTTAAAACAATGCAATTTATACGTGTATTGTAATTACCGTGTAACGATTTAAGACGAATTTCACAGGACTGGTTTGTCTTAGTGACCGAATTCCCAATTCCTGTGATTTGAACAGAGGACTGTATCGAATGTGCGTTTATTTTATCGCGTAACGAATTAGTAATAATCGAATGTTGGCTCCCGTTGTCTAATAACGCGCGAGCCTTATAATAATTGTTGTCGTCACCTGCTACCTCAACTAATGCGGTAGACAGCAAGACCGTATTTAACGTATAACGATTGCAATCCATATTAACGCGTGACTGCTGATACGAATGTAATGTAGTGGATGATTGTGTGGGCTTCGATGGTGAATCGCGTTTCTCCGTCGAGCCCGTCGCATATTGTGAATGAATGTGAAGTAAACTGTTATGTTTGTTATTACATAACTTGCACGAACTGAACCAACAATCTGTCGCCGTATGACCAACGCGTAAACAGTTCGTACATAAACGATTACGATTAACGAATTCCAATCTATCTTCAATAGATAATTTAATAAACTTATCGCATACGTATAACGAATGATTCCCGTTGCACAAAATACACGTGCGGGTAGTTTTGTGCTTCGCGTGAACATTGCTCCGCGTGGAAGCCGTATGAACAAAACTTTGTGATGTTGTTTTCTTAGTTTGTTCACACGATGTCCTATTCGAATAAGAAGATTGGTGTGATCTCACCATCTCTAAAGTATCTGCTTTATCCTTTAAAAAACTTAGTAAATCGTTTAATTCAATACGTCTATTAGAATGAGAAGTTATGTTATTCTTGAATTGTTCCCATTCTTTTTCGATTACTAAATCCAATTTCGAAGTAATAATGTAGATTATTAGCGTATCCCATGACTCGGTAGGTTCTCCTAGTGTTTTCAAAGCGCGTAGGTTTTTCAAAATCGTATCGATTAATTTCCTAATGTGAAAATAAGATTCTTTGTTTACGTGTGGAATAGAAAATATTCCCTTAATGTGATTGTGAATTAATAATTTAGAATTGTTATATCTATTAGTAATTAATTCCCACGCCGTTGCGTAATTCTCCCGTGTGAATTCTACCGATTTTATAACTTGAGCGGCATTACCTACTAAAGATGATCTCAAATAATGAAACTTTTGAATATCGTCGAGCTGAGTATTGTGAATCATAGAAAGGTAGGTGTCTCTAAACTCGAGCCAGCTATCGTATGATCCGTCGAATGTGTTTAACGATATTGTGGGTAACTTTACAACCGCGTGCGCGCTATTGTTACATCTAGAAGATTCGTCACTAGGTCTGAAGTTTTCCAATAAATTATCGACAGTAGCCATGATTTGGTAGAAATTATTGTCGAACGCTTCACGAATATCTAATTGCTGGGATATCTCACTATCTAACACTAATTCTTCGATTTTATTTTGGACCGAATTAAATTCGTCGTTTAATAATTTTGCTCCCTCACACCGTAATTTTAATTCCGTTACTTGTTTCCGCGTTAATTGAGCCCCCTCGAACATATTCACGAATTTAATAAATGACGTTAATCTCCCGGTAATCGATGCCCGTTTTTTCACGAATTCACGCACATTATCACTTATTTCAGCACCGAGAAGCGGTTTAGGCGATTTAGCACGTTCTACACTCATATTGGCAGTGTATGAGAAACAAGGTACTCACGTGTTCCTGCAACCAGCACGTGGCACGCCGATTTTTCTTCAAATTCTGCAACAAAAACACGATTTTAGTGCAAATACGGAAAGGGATATTTTTTAGGAGTGGTGGAGCCGGCCACTGGTCTTCGTCCACGTCAGTTACGTCCAAATTCGGCTCCGAAGGTCCAATATGTTGGGGCGTGGTCTGAGCTGATGGCTCCCAAATTTGTATTATGCTGGTTCAGAGTGGGGAATTTATGTATTTATAGTGACTGGCCCTACACTCTTTGTCATCTGACTGAGTAATTAAAAGAGTTTACAACACTTATAACTTTTATTGCTCGTTTTACAATATTGTATTAAAATTTAATGAGACTGTCCGAGGGGCCCCTCGGCCAGGGAGCTGTTGTGCCAAAATGGGGTGGTGGCGGAGAGAGAGGTGGCCGGAGGATTCAACGGCCTATTTATAGTGAGCTCCAACCCACTAGTGGCGCCATCTATGCATTCCGCCGAGAACTGCTTCCATAGTGCGGTAATGTAAGTGATCCGGTCGAACATCGCTTGACTCCTTGTTGACAATAGATGGCGTTAACAATATGCAAAGATAGAAAAGGTAAAAATTAGGATTTTCGAAATAAAGAGCATACGAAAAAACTTTGCACATGAAAATTCAAAACTTTATTCATTGACATTCGATTATTTACATGTGTCGGGAATCGGGATGATATAATGGGATGCTTTAAAAGAGGCTCGGAATATAGGCCGTTGTTTTCGCTGATGATTGCGCTTATCTTCAGCCTGGGCTTCCGCCAATATCTTCCAAGCAAAGTAGGTAATTACGCGCTGCTCCATTCAACATATTGCTTAATCAATTTTCACTTCATACTGTAAGCCTATTTTAATAAATGAATGTTTAGCGACCCTACATTTGTACATTGTAGATGAGCAACCCTGTTTTGGTTACCATAGTATTTGAGAATAACACTATTGTCATTTCATTGTCAAGTTAAAAATAGCAAAATAGTATTGTATTATTGGAAATATTGAAAATATAAATATGCAAAGAGAAGGAAAAAATTATGTGTAATTTTATTGTAAATAATCCTGAGGCTCTCCATAATAAAATCAAATAAACTATTACCAAAAAATGCGTTTCACTTGTCAAACATCAAGTGAGTAACTCTACTACTATGGTTGCGTATTTTTTCAATAGTTAACTACAAAATAGTAACTTACACTCGCGCACACGTCAAAATGCCTCCACTCGTATGTTAAGTTACATTCAACGTTGACGATGTATAAGGAACACACTCGCATAAAATATGTTTACTAAAATGTTTGAGTCATCTCGATTAACGCGATAGTTGCGTTTAGCCGTTTTATGTTAGAAACTCACACTCGAGCTACTGAAAGAGATCGCGGCGTAGCTATGAGGCCGCCTTATCTTTATTTTATTTACTTATTTACGTTATTTACGTTGTTGTACTATTAGTACTTATTATGAATAATCTATGTTATATTTTTAACGCATTTAAACAAAATATTGCTTATAGAAATTTATTTTCTACTAAAAATTAAATTCTTGGCAAAAAATAAAAAATATAAGGCAACAAATAATTTAAAACTAGTACTAAATCGTCATACTACATAGCACTTATTTTACCATGCAACCTATCGACGAATTCAAGTAATAATTATTAGGTTTCATTTAATTTTGTACAAAAATCCTAAAATCAGTATTAAAAAAGACATACGAAAATCTATAAATTATAACAAATATTAATTTGTCTACATCCATACATACTCGTATTTTTGTGTATTGCCGTAATAGGAACGTATTTCTAAATTACTTATCTAACACTATTTGAAATACTAAACTTTTCCATATGTTTTGCCTATTTGTATAAAGCCTGCATTTCGAATAGTGCTATCATTATTGTAAATGTACGTATATACTGCGATTGAACATAAAATAGCTAAAAGCGAGCTATTTCCAACGGTACAATCTAGAAAATTGCAGCTATCTCAAAGTAGTATCTGAATGTGAATATTCCTTTATAAAGTGCTTCAAATATACTTTGGAATATAGTTAATAGTTTTTCATTTCAGTTCTACTTTCATAAAGTTTATCCGCGTTATAATAGTGTATTGCTCGGCGACTTCACTCACCATTTTACTTCAGAAATTTTTGTGTAAAGAACTTTCTTCCCTCGTTAAAAGTCAGCGATGGAAAAATTGTTCTCACTGGATACTTTCGCAAATGAAGTTACCTATATGCAAAACTTTTCAATTTCTGCGTCCTATTAGCTTGTATCAGGCAGCATAAATGTTGAAAAAGTTGCGTTCTTTATGTGAGAAGCTGAATAATAAGCTAAAGTAAGCAAACGGGGACTGTTAGCGCCGCAGTAGGCGTCAGTTGGATTCGAGTGCCAAAGCCCAAAGGCGACTTTTAAAACATTTGTTCTCAACCGAGTAAACGAAATAACCGAATATACCTATGCAGACTATATTCCCACTAAACTCAACCCGCCCAACATTGGTTCAAGAGGTTGCACTCCCCTTCATTTTCAAAATTCCAATATACGGTTTTGTGGACCAAGATTTCTGTCAGAGCCCCAGCCTCAATGGCCCACTCAACCAAATTGTCAAACAAACTATCTTACCAGAAAACAAAGTTGAGTCTTTATACTTACAGAATTTTTCGAATTTTAGTAAATTGCAAAGACTCACAGCTTATATTTTATGTTTTATATACATATAACTAGCTGACCCGGCGAACTTCGTTTCACCTAACAGTCAAGGAATGTACTTTGTTTTTACTTTTAACTTTTATAGTTTTTGTATGATTTACAAATCAGAGACCATTACATTCTTTGCAGTAAAATATACTCTTTAGCCATTTTCTAAGTGTACTGCTAAATGAACTACAGTGGGGTATCTTTCATCAGTTTTTTTTTTCTTTTTTAATTTTTTTTTAAATATTATAAAAACCTTCCGTGGGCCCTAAGGAATATACACAAAAAAAATTATCCGAATTGGTCGAGCCATTCTCGAGTTATGCGCTTAGCAACATTCATTTTTATTTATATAGATATAATTGTTGAAACCCATTAAATAAATATGCTAATAATTTATCCATATCAGAATTTAATTCAGCAATCAATACTTTGTGAAAAATTGTACAAATGATATTTTTACAAGGGAATACCAATACTTTACTCCAAAATAAGATATTGCCTGCCAAAACACACATTAAAACAAAACATATATTTATGTGTCGCGAACAAGAAATATGCGTTGGTGGCATATTTTCTAATTCTAACTATGACTATGACACTAAACATCCTATTTTACTTCATATATTTATCAAACATACATACATATACGTAATTATCATTCATACATTTATTTATCAAAAATCATATTTAGACATCACTTATTATACATACAAGCAGGCCCGCAATTAATATTATCCATGGTAAGACATAAATGGGTCATAGGTGGCCGTAATTTGGCGCATAAAGTTACACATGAATGCCACACAAGCTGCAGGTTTAGGGGCAAAACTATTCAACCAATTATGACTGTTCTTCCAGCGGATAGACTTCATGGGAACTTTGTCTTTTCTCGTACAGATAATGTTCGTCCTATACTTATAGCTGACAGAAAGGGTAGAGGATGTAGACTGATTAAACCTAACATTTGTGTGTACGGGCAGTACACATAGAATTAGTAAGTGATTTAACTACTGAAGCCTTTATTGCTGCATTAAATAGGTTTACGACTAACATGTACTGCGACAACGGTATAAATTTAATCGGTGCTTATAATGAAATAGCGAAATTTCTTAAAACAAAGTGCAATGACGTCAGTGCTTATGCAGCGGAACAAGCAATAAACTTAAAATTTTCCTGCGTATAGCTCATACTTCTACGGCTTTAGCCAAATGTTCAGTAAAGTCAGTTAAGCATCATTTGAAACGAGTTCTGGCATTATCCCGTTTAATCTACTAGGAAATATATACTGTACTCTCTCAGATGAAGGGCATTCTTAATTCCCGCCCGCTTACACCTTTATCCTCTGATCCCAATGAACTCATTCTATTAAGACCGGCTCATTTCCTTATTGGACGCACAATCATAATATTGTCGCAACGTACCACCACCTCTCATGACCAAGCACGATTGTGTGCGATACCACGCTACCAACGAGCTCAAGCGATAGCAGACCACTTCTGGAAAAAGTATCATGCAGAATACATTTCAGAGCTCCAGAAAAGAAATGAAGTGGCAGCGCAAAGGTGACGAGTTTCACATTAGAAAATTAGTAGTCATGAAGGACGACCGCCCTCCACCAAACCGCTGGCTGCTTGGAAGAATCACACGTCTACATCCTGGACGTGACGGTATCGCCCGCGTCGCCTACGTGATCACCTACTGGGATACTACGACGGGCGTACAATCGCCTGTGTGTTCTTCCAACAGAAACAAACTGTTCCTTGGACTATGCTGTTACAACCCGGGGAGCCTGTTAGCGCCGGAGTAGGCGCACACATCTACATGGGTGCGCACACGCTCAATAGCCCTCCGAGCGAAGACGTATTACATTCATTCGCATATCGTCCGGAGGAGTAGGCACATACGAAGTACTATTATTTCTTCTGTGCACATACGCTTTATTGTGTGGAAATTGTCATTAACATTAAACTGCCGAAGCTGCGGGCATCAGCTAGTTATCAATAAATCTTTTGAAAGTGTAGGTGTACTTTCAGATTTATACTTTTACAGTACTAACTGCTGATTTTATCTTTGATAAAAATACAGGAATTTTACCTTTGATAAAATAAATAAGGAACGTGTATAAACATAGATCTTAATTGTTTCATGTATTTTTTAGTAGTACATATACACATCCGAGGATAGTATAAAATATGGATTGCAGCCATTGGTTTGCAGGAAAAATGCCGCAACACCACTCTATTCCACTGCAAGCAGACGTCATTGTTTGCGAATCCCTTGTCTACAGCTTTTGTTATTATCCCGGCCTCGCCCGAACAAAAGAACAGTAATGTTCAACAAAGAAATAATTATAGTTGGCCGTAAGAATTATTATCATAGAATTAATTTTATCTAAAAAATATGTTTTAATTAATGCAGAATTCGTAATAAAGAGAAATGCACTAGAAACTTAATTTTTAGATTATTTATTGAAAGGATATTACAACAATATTCACTGTAACAGCGATGTAGACATCTTCTACATGGAAAATGTGAAAAAATTTATCGACATATGTTGCAAATATCTTTAGTTAGCCCAACTCTTTATTAAAAAATATGTAGTTAAAATTGTTTTAATTTCTTTATTTTGTTAACTATTTGGATTATGTAATTTTGCCTAGCTTTAAAAACATGATTATTATGTACCATACAAATTTTTAGTCTCCTATGAATGTAAAATTACTTGGTTTTGATATTAATTAATACTGTGTTAGCTGCTAATAGTCATAAAAGTTGTATACGCCTTAGATGACAAATCACACTGGATGGATCAATCGTAACAATTTACTTACAATAGTTATCAATGCATAGTGATAAGTCAATGGTGTATCTAATAAAGATAAATAAATAAATAAATAAATAAAGGAAGAGGCTATGGTGCCAGGTTCTTTCTTTTGGAGGTTCCAGGTCCAGGTATTATAATTATTTTTTCATTCACGTTCAATGTTTTGTCCATTAATACAAGCCCGTAAATAAGTAAATCATCATTATTTATTAATGTTACGTTATTGTGTTTCATAGGAGACTGCTTCATAAAAGAACTGAGAAAACTCGGACCACAAATCAATTCTAATTGGGTTCGCCGACCTGTAATTGGCATGCCACATACCTGCTTGTAGAAAATATTTTTTCCAATTACAAAGCTAGCAATTTCTTTCATAGCCTGTAATTTGTCAGTATTTTCTTCCAGTGGTTTTCTTTGATAATCCATTGGTTTTAATCGTGGAAATATCGCGAATCACTTGCCAGTTGTGTAATTTAATGATTGGGTTAACGTCCTTAGAGTATCATTTTGTTCAGAAGGTACATGTGAGGTAAAAGCATGTAATTTATAAGGTGTTCACTTTTATTACGTTTTCAACATTCTATGTCTCTAAATATAGTAAACTATAATTGTGGTGGAAGCAAATGTGACCTTAGCCATCTGCCACGCTTAGAAAATGTTTTATATTATACTTTTAACTATTTATTTTTGTTAAAATTTTAAAAGATCAAAACGGCTACTGTGACCTATCCATAGATGATAGATAATGCCACAGACTTATTTTTATAACTTTTAATGAGGAACAATTGAGACATACATTATTTTCGCAGCGCACGGGGTGGAAGCTTTTCAAAAGCACGATTTTATCACGATTCACGACTTAGTTAATAATTAGGCTCTATTGTGGCTCTACTTAATTTATACATAAACACAAGTAAGTCTGTAAGTAACCATCCACAATAATGGAACGCAAATGGTAAAAGAATGCAAGAGAAACGGAGATGGGGAAATTATCTCAAACAATTCCTGTACAAAACTCCGAAATATGCCCTGTAGAAAACCAATAGGCTGGGTGCTCGAGACTTTGCAGATTGGTCTCAACCAAATCTGGGTAATTTTTATATTATCATAAACATTTATTATTCTAATAACAAAAATACCTGCTGAACAAGCAAGATCAAACTTAGTTTTGGTCATTACTTGGTCAACATGTTTGTTTCTATTTCATTATAAACCAACTGGCCCACATTTTTCTTTTAATATACTTGTATATTTTGCAGTTCTTGTTAATATTACATTCGAATATGACGACCGCGGTGTTTGATTTACAATTCTGTTTGATCCTTCCGGACAGGTAACGGATGGATGGTGGCAAGCCGGAGATACTCTTGTGAGGTATTTATGTATCGTTACATTAAGACATATTACAAAAATGATACATAAGAAACATAAGGTTGGAACAAAGTTACTTTTGCTGATTATTACGTACTTGTAGATACCCAGCTTATGCTACTACGCAAGAAAATTTTGAATGGGAAAAGTCTACAACATAAAATATGCCTAATGCATTGTTTAGTGGTGTAAAACCATCTTCGTATTTTTGCCTTAATTACACAAAATACATTTTGACTGACTGCAGTTATGCCGACTGGTTTCTCCTGTAGGTCTCCTAAAATCTAACGTAAAACATTTTGACATTTTTCGAGTACAGTGTCGTGGGCAAGCAATCGGGTAATATTACCAGCTCAGCTTCTTTCTATACTTCAACGCATCAGCATCATACCTTTTGGCATTCAGATATACTTGGATGGAGTTGATCAGTTACCATCAAATAGTTTGTCTGCTCTATTATTGCTGATGGGCATAAAAAACCTTTTACGCCTAATTTATAAGCATTCAAGAACGATTATCATGAAGTTTGTGAGTCTATCGTATATTTTGAGAAGAAGGTATGAAAAGGCTTAATTAAAAGCTTTCTTAATTAGACTCGAGGCGGCACAATGCGCTTCAGAGTTATAAGACAATAAGTAGGAAGTAATTAAAACATTAACGTACAAGTCAGATGTTTTCGTCCGTTCATTACGAAGGTTCAACAAGTTCCCTTAATTTCTGCGGAAAGTGAAGACGTTACCTGCATGTGTTTCATGGTCTATTTCGATTTGCTACTTATATATTATTTTAATATCTACCTATTATAATTTTCTTTTATAATTACAAATAAATTATTACATATCTGCTTCTTTTATGGAGAGATAGAATGTATTTGTAAAATAAAAATAATAATTATGTACTTTCAAAAAACAGACGAACGAAATAAAACTGAAAGGCGAAAAATAAAATAAACCATAAATTGTATCAAGATCCTCAATTAACATTAAATAAATAGTTTTGATAATAATAAAAGAATAATCAAAATCGGATCATCCAGTACAAAGTTACTGGGGTAAAAATTCCTTGGATGAACAATCAAACCTATTTTCGTATCTTTAGGTTAGGAATAATATTTTCAAAAAATAGGACCAACTTCAAGATCTAAAAAAAAGAATCGTCAAAATCGGACCATCCTGTGCCGGTTAGTGAGTGATCATACATTAAAAAAAACAAAAAAAAATATACGTGTCGAATTGAGAACCTCCTCCTTTTTTTCGTCGGTTAAAAAACCAAAACAATACCTTCTTTGTTTCGTCTTTTTTCTTTGCCAGCGACGCATCAGGAATACCTTTGGAGTTACTTCACTTTTTCATTTTTGCTGTTTATGCACATCTACTACTGTGTAACTCAAAATAATCATATCCTATTTATATTTTTATTATTCACACTAATTAATTCCGAAAGTTTGTGAAGATGTTTGGATGTTTATGTTAGTTTAGCATCACACAATAACCGTACATTACAGTGGGAAAATTGGGACATTTATAAGTGTGAAATCACGTTTTCATGGGTGAAGCTGCGGGCGAAATCTAGTTATGTATAATATGCATGCGTTAATAATACAAAACAACGCAAAGGTAGACATTACCTAATTGTAAATCATCCAAAATAGAGCAGAGTACCGTTGAACTGTTATGAGCTGGTTAATAATGAACTGTACACAGTCTAATTAAAAGCGGAGTTCATAGCTAATTGTCTGTTAGGCAAATAGAACGATCCAATTTCATATTTATGTACGTACATGTCGAGCAAAATTTCCTCGTTGCGTACCCTGCTTTTAATAGAAACATGGTATTTATGACATTGTTTTACCACTCGTATAAAACTATAATATATTATCCGTCCATCCATCAGCCCTTTGGAGGTCCATTTAAATTTAAACTCAACTCCAACAAAACCAATTTGGTAAAACAGAAACAGAAAATATTGACGTTGTTTTATACTAATAATGTATTATCGTGTGAGAATACTTAAAAAAACACATGTGTACTTATGTATGCACGTAAGCAGTTATACATACCTCTTACTTATAAGTACCTCTCGCTCGCACCCACGATCCAAGACAACTCCTAGCGAGTGTTGTGCGCCTAGTATCACGCACCTTCATAATGTCACTTTTTGGCTGTCACATCGTAAACACTTTACTCTCATAATTTTTTCCAAACGCCCCATAAGAAATACAACTTCAAAAAAATCTTTATCCAAACCGGATTGCTTAGCTGTACATTCTATGGCCCATTAAATATTTCAAATGCAGGTATCCCAGTTGTATAGCTCGTGTTCCTGGATGTACTTTATCACCGTTGCGCTTGAGGGTACACTTTATTACTTACCACTTTGTTTCTTGCAAATATGTATGGCTTTACAACTTCAGGTAAGTTGTAATAGCAAAAGTTTCTTAACAGTAAGATTACCCCTTTGCGCAGCTCTAACACTTTAGTGAAGTTAGGAAAAATGAATAAAGAAACTAAATACACAACATTTTTGAATTCTTTTTATATTTTCTTCAATACTTCAATTTCAACTACATGATATTGATATGGTTGAAATGTTTTACAAGAAAACGATTACATACACAATAAATGCTTATTTAATAGTACAAGATGTAGGTAGGTATATCGTACACTTATCTCATACTTACATAATTAGTTAAATAAACGAATATAAGAGAAAACAGTTACACTTCTTTATTTCCCCTATATACCTTTGTTTTTAATATAATTGATATTAAACGACTTTCTTTTTTGCATAGTAGCTCTTAGCGAACTTCAATAACCAGTGGCGGCTGGTGGATCCTAGAAGTGGTAGTGCACTGTATAAGCGTATTTTTAACGACTGCCAAGAAAGAAAAAAAATATTTTTCGATTTACACTCTTGTTTCAAATTAAGAAATGGCCTGGGCGGTCCTGCCGATTTTATTTCTAATTTTTGTTCAAATGTTTTGTTGTTACTCTTAATAAAGTCAATGTTAAAGTTAGTACTCATTTTTACATCTATTTACTCACGCACAATGTCCCACAACTCAGTAACTATATAATATTGAAAATCCTTGCAGAATGTAAACAAATAACAATATAAAAGATCATTGATTAGCAAACACAAAAACTCCTTCGAGCTAGCCGGCGATGCGCGCGCGAATTTCGTCAAAACTTCGTCCCACTCTCGGTAATCTTCGGTGTGCTCGTGCGGCGCTCGAAAGTGGTCATATTTCGCCGTACATTTACTATTGAACTAGCTCTGTCTCACGCCCCAGGCGTTTTCGGTTGCATTTCATAGAAGTTGTATGAACACTCGCCGTGCGCTTGGAGCTAGCGCACCGGGAATATTGAGTCCCGCGAAATTGAGTCTAAATGCTTTAGCAAAGAGCTTAAATTGTTTTATCATATTTTCGTTAATATTGGATAGTACGTTAATCAAATAATTTACTAAACATTTTTTGTTTTATTTTTCTAAACGTTCATAAACGTTTGTATGTATTAAAATCTGGCAGTTCGGCGCACGAGTGCACTTAAAGTACAGCCGCCCCTGTCAATAACACCAATGAAAAATGTGTTTTTTTATTTCATTTTATGGTAGGTACTAAATATTTTAGTAATTTAAAAGAACCTACATAGAAAAGTGTCCTAGGAGTAGAAAAAAATTTCTTCATATTTTCAAGCTATGGTTTAATTTAATCAGAGTTAAAGTTATATTGTTTACTTTTTATAATAAATACATTTATTTTATTTTTAAACTTTATATTCAGCGAAAACAAAGTAAATAACTAGACCATGGCTGCAGGAACGGGCATGTTTATTTTGTTTCCTCAGAGTATTTTTGTAATATCATAATACTTTGAGTATTCAAGTCGGTGGGTACGGTTGTCTGTGCTGTTTGCCCACGTGCGGGCTCCCACGACTCATTGTTCATCGTTGTGGTAATTTATTGAAATAACCAGACTGCGTAATATTGAAGGTACTAATGACCTTTCCTACCAAAGAGTTTACAAAACACACGCTCTAATCATTTTAGTGATGATAACATAGCTTATAACGTCTGGATTATGCTTATCTACGTTGTCTGCTTATTTCTTCAGTATAATCTGTAATGGAAATAGCAGACGATTAACATTAACAATACAATTTTTCCCTTCAAAGGGTTCTACCATCAGCGCGCCGGATTTTAGTCGCCCCTTACGATACCCATCCGGCGTAGGATTGTTAGTATTCTAAGCCTTCCCAATACGGCTAGAAATTCAAATACTACTTAACTATATAAGTAACACTATTATATTTAACTTCTGCACTTTTTTTCATTGCATTTACAAACAATACTATACCAAATCTCACATTCTGTCTTGATGCATTAATCATTAAAAGGTGTACAATTTTTTTTCTTTTTACTTCACAATATTAATTAACACTTGTGTACTTGACAGAATTAAAGACTAAAAACAAATATAACAGTTGCGTGGGTTATTCGAGCGATAATTATAAGAACACTTTACGCTACTGAACATTTCTTTTAATGCCAGTTACATATTTTGTATTTCCGTAGTTAAGGTATAATTGTTCTATAAATTGAACGAAAACGGGTTAACTAGTAGGTTAAGAATGTTTTTGCATTGTTAAAACAGTAAAGGTATTGGGTTACACTCATATCTGAGGTAAACAGTTATGTTTAGGAGGTAATATAATATTACTTTATTGTAAAAAGTAGGTTAATAATAACTAAGCACGATTTGACGTTTTGGAACTATACTAAAAATATAAATAAAACTCTAGATATTTTCAAGTTGCATCACTTAAATTTTAATAACTTATTATTGACGAAATTTCGAAACAGTTATTGCCTACCAAAAATTAATTTAAAATGGTATAATTTTTCATCATCATCCGATTTAAGTGAATCTATCTATGAGTGTGTTGCGTGAAAAAAATCTGATATGTATTACATAACATAATGCTGATACGATGTACCATATAATACGTAAGAGTATTAGCTAATGTTCGTCATGAAGAGTACGAGCGCTACATTAACTGTTGAACAACGGCATTATACAAATTTGCATGTGGACTTAGTTCCGCAGTTTGCTGTTATGGGTTTTACGAAATAACGTCTAAAATTTTCAGCACATTTCTGTGGAATTAATACTGAATTAATATTAACACTCAAGTGAAATTGTATACAAGATCTGTGGCCAAATGATGAATGTTCTGATAACACAATGTGTCTCCAATAATGTCAAGTATGCTAGGGTCAAATGTCCGATTACGTCTATTCCCATAATGCCTAAAATGCAATGTAAAATATGTTCCAGGTATTTTTACTCCTTTTAAAATAATTTATAATATTATACTAAATATTGTTAATTTTCCCTATTTTCATATGTGGCTCGAAAACTTAAACCTTAAACTAGCTTAATGTTTTTTAAACGAAGAGTTATCTCGGCCTAACAAGATATTTAATTGAATCCGCCCCAAGGGTATCAAAACATTCATTATGATAATGTGCACGACGAAAACTTTTTCATTGCGTCTGTTGACGATACTCAGACTTTGACTTACGGTTTTAACTAAATTCTTGGATATTATACGAATATATAGAAGTGAGGGGTCTTGATGATCTCATTCGTCGTTGACAGCGAATAGGCGGGCCGCACCTGTCACGTCTTCTAGTCCTCGCAATGGCTTTTATATTCATTGCCCCAACAGCCGATTGATTGGGCTTCGGAAAGATTAATCATGAAAGTTCTATTGATTTTTATATCCGTATATACCTATATACATATTGAAATTAGGTATACATATATAATAACTGATTTTTGTTTGTTTATGGAAAATATTTGAGCAAAAATATTAGTGGAGATATTTGTTAAAAAAGGTATATCCAATGATATTATATATTAAAAAGAAGCAGATAGGTTATAAGCGCGCGCGTTGTGAAACTCAAAAAGTTCCCAATTGGGAATTCTTGTGATTAGTCTGCGTCGAGCGCAATCACGAGCGTGGCGCATCGTAGGTTCATACGTCCTTACGAAAATAAATCAAAATGCCATCCTGTGTGTTTCGAAAGTGCACCAATTATGACTCCAAGGTCAACAAAACACAATGAATCTCATACCACATTTGAGTACACTAAGATACTTAGATTATTTAGTCTATTTCAATTATTTTTCTAAACAATCTAATAACTCATGCAAAGACGCCATATTCAGATGAAGAAAGAGATAGCGATCTAGTTTTGACGCATGAGCGATAAAGAACGTAGCCTATATAGATTGACGCGAGCGACAAACACTAGCTGTCTTTTTCACTATTATGGTTTTAGTAATGCCATCCTTTTTACATAATTTGCCAATGTACTAGTGATTGGTGTAGGGAAACAAAAGATAAACGTGTGTGTGTTGTAGCTCGGTCGGAACAGATTTTTCGGTCGATTTGTAAGGGCATAACGTATCTGTATTTAGTTAATCTTTGGGTATATCCCGATATAAATAGTTGTTGATATGAACAAGACTATTATATTTATGTTAGCATTTAAAAAAATAACGCTAACTTACACAATACAAAAAAGATCTTAAACTAATTACTGTAATAAAAAGTATAGAATATAATGCGTTTTTAAATTTTTATTTGGTACTCGATTTGTCTGTGTGTATATTCCTGTTAACTCAGAAACGGCTTAACTGATTTGAATGCAATTTTCACTCGTTAATTTGAGTGTAAATAATATGATAGTTGCAAATAAAACCTATATAATATTCTCCTGAGTTAGATATCACTAAGACCTGTTGTATATCCAATAATAAAGTCAAATTTTATAGATAACTACATAGGAAATCGCCCTCGCTTCGCTTCAGGAAAAATAGTAAAAAAAATATAATATAGCCTATGTCACCCGAGGATAGTGTGCTTCCCAACAGTGAAAGAATTTTTCAAATCGGTTCGATAGTTTCAGAGCCTATTCAATGCAAACAAGCAATCAAATCTTTCCTCTTTATAATATTAGTATAGATAAGTAATTTATAACAGCGCGGTAATTCTTTATCCTCACAAATCAAACTCTCCACTGATTCTGCGGTGAAATCATTATAACTGCAATTATTACGGTTAATCTGAATATTAATTTCGGTAAATTTATCATAATAATGACTATTGATCCTGTGTTAATAATTTATTATGGTTAGGAATAGGTAATTAATGTAATAAATCGTCTCTTTATTGTGCAATAGAGGCTTTATGTAAATTTTTGCGTAGTCGCTTTTAAACTATAAATTAATCAATTAATATAATTAATTAATTAGTAATTTGACAGAATATATCACAACCGTTATGGATTACTAAGAAGAATTAATAAGCCCGTAACCATTCCACAATAGATGCAAATTAACTTAGCCGTATTGGAGCGGCTTAGAATACTAATCCAAAAAATATATGTATTTTGAGTACCTTATTGAGTGTGTGTGTACCTATGAGTGTGTAAGCGTTATTTATTTATTTATTTTTAGTTAAGATTTAAACCTAACTCCCCAAAATGTTAAACTGATATTACTAAAACCCTATGACACTTTTTTTATTTACAAAACAATTATTTACTAATACCTATAACGCTACGTGATCACCCTTAATGGCACTTGGTTAAATTCCTACACCAGCTTATGTCTGCCTGGTACAATGATTGCTAAACGAGACGATTATGTGAATCGTCTTTGCACTGGACATGCACGTAAGACTCGACGACATAGTCCCAGATTGCGCTTATTATTTATGACGTGCGTTCAACCCCCGCAATTTCTATCCGGAACTTCCCTTCCTTCCTTTTATTCCAATTTCGCAATGTTAAAAAAATATGACGATATTATTGGAGGATCCAACTTGTGACCCCCGCCGCGGTCAAGCGGAAAGGGTGGTTTTTATTTCCAATCGTGACGCAAAACTTTTCCAGTCGCGTTACGATAAATTAAAATAAGGAAGCCAACGATGTTGATATTTGAAATATGTTATTCTGTTTTCGCTGAAAAATTAGAGAGAGAGAGGGCAAGGAATAAATTAAATTCCGGGACGTTTCGCGTTCGCAACACAGCGATTGTTTTTTCGTATTATACCAAGAATTTAATATCGAATCTTTTACATTGTACAACACAATGGAGGACCAAATCTAATAAAGATCGTAAATTCGTTGAATGGCAACATCTGTACTTTAATATTATCCTAATTTTGATTTAATTGTATTAAGGCCGGTGTTTCTTTTTATCGGTACTTATTTGTTTTTTGTTAGATTATTAAAAATCAATTTAATTCTACAAATATTATAGGTAAATGTGAAAGTTTTTGTTGATGTTTGTAACTCTTTCACGAAAAACTTCTCAATGGATTTTCATAATTTAGAACGCGAGTAGACCATGATGACGACGAAACCCGCGGACAGAGCGCTAGTTTCAAACTAGTATAAATTTAAAAATAAAAGACCCGCTTGCTGTCAAAAAACCTATCATTATATGGCTTGGCCCATTAATGGCTCACTACTGGGCACGGGTCTCTCCTCTTGAGGAGGCCTAGAGCATAATCCACCACGCTGCTCCAGTATCATGATATACCTTTTTGAAATTCCTATGTTGAGCTCTTTGATTTGATACCCATATTGCATTATTCAATTTATTTTTATTTTTTGATACTTCAAACAATGGCATGTCACAGCAACCATATTTTCACTTATCTAAGAACACTTCGATTATCAAGACGAATCTAACAATGTCTTAATTATATAAATCCGTTCAGCGGTTTGGAAGATACGAGGTCATAAAGAATATTACATACAAACATACATACAAGATACGCACGAAAAACGTAACCCTTCCTAGCAGTCGGATAATAATAATAATAATAACGCTACACACTAATAGCGAACCTATTATGAACCTATTATTATTATTAATTCTAATGGCTCACGGAAATAATAAGTAATAAGAGCATTTCATTTTATTTAATTTTTTCAGTTGACGATAGTAAAAAGTACAGAATGACTTTTGAAATCGTAAATACTGCTTAAGTATCGATATGGAGCTTTTGTATAAAGGAAGCGAAAAAAGCGAAAGAAACGTTACTGAAATGTTTCATTTAAGCGGTAATTACCACAATATTTATATTATAGAAAAATGAATTATTATAATATTTATGACTAGGAAATCGCCCTCGCTTCGCTTTGGGAAAAATATTTAGTAAAAAATATATTAAATATAGCGGGGATAGTGTAGCTTCCCAACAGTGAAAGAATTTTTCAAATCGGTTCGGTAGTTTCGGAGCCTATTCAATGCAAACAAACAATCAAATCTTTCCTCTTTATAATATTAGTATATAGGTAGAATGATGTTTTTGAACATAATATCCCTTAATTCTTATGTCGTTGCCAACAACTTAATCCAGTATAACTCAGAACAGTTCCAGCACGACGTAATCATTTTAAGACTTAAATGCATGAAAGTTTAAATGGGAGTTGACCTGTTTGCAAACGTAGCGAGCTGGTTTTTGCATAGGCCCCATTTCAACTTACCATCGCTTACATATTTATGAGTCTTGTTTCAAGCGAGCACAGAGCGTGGCGGAGATCGCAGAAAGAAAGTCAAACATTAATGAATGCTTAAATATTCCGGACGTGTGAATAAAGAAATGGATTTTTACATGATAATACCGTGGACCATGGGATTGAATGCATTGGAATGTAAATTAAACGGGATTTACAAGAAACGGAGTGGTTACGCAAACATTGACATAATATATAATATATTTGTATTTGTAGTGCTTGACTGACTATTTACGACAAGTTTAATTCGTGTAGATTATAAACGCATGCTTATAATTAGTTCCCATTTAAAATAATGTGACGTACGACAGTTTTTCATTGCCTTAAACATTGTTCATCAATAGTCTTCAATCTGAATAGGAAGCAGGGGCGGCTGTACTTTAAGTGCACTCGTGCGCCGAACTGCCAGATTTTAATACATACAAACGTTTATGAACGTTTAGAAAAATAAAACAAAAAATGTTTAGTAAATTATTTGATTAACGATCTATCCAATATTAACGAAATTATGATAAAACAATTTAAGCTCTTTGCTAAAGCATTTAGACTCAATTTCGCGGGACTCAATATTCCCGGTGCGCTAGCTCCAAGCGCACGGCGAGTGTTCATACAACTTCTATGAAATGCAACCGAAAACGCCTGGCGCGTGAGACAGAGCTAGTTCAATAGTAAATGTATGGCGAAATATGACCGCTTTCGAGCGCCGCACGAGCGCACCGAAGATTACCGAGAGCGAGACGAAGTTTTGACGAAATTCGCGCGCGCATCGCCGGCAAGCTCGAAGTTTTTGTGTTTGCTAATCAATGATCTTCTATATTGTTAATTGTTTACATTCTGCAAGGATTTTTAATATTATATTATATAGTTACTGAGATGTGGGACATTGTGCGTGAGTAAATAGATGTAAAAATGAGTACTAACTTTAACATTGACTTTATTAAGAGTAAAAACAAAACATTTGAACAAAAATTAGAAATAAAATCGGCAGGACCGCCCAGGCCATTTCTTAATTTGAAACAAGAGTGTAAATCGAAAAATAATTTTTCTCTCTCTTGGCAGTCGTTAAAAATACGCTTATACAGTGCACCACCACTTCTAGGATCCACCAGCCGCCACTGATAGGAAGTATATCCTAAATGACTCCGATCACATTTTCACAAATTCCATTCCGTAGTGATTCCGTTGTGGTCATCTATGCCACAAATCAAGAACGGTGCGGGTGGAACCTTAACCTTTTGAATTAGCAGATAATATATACCTAATAGTTAAATTCTGTTAGTGCTCCAATGATTGGTTGACATTGACATTTTGTATTTTCCCTAACTTTACAGACATAAATGGCGGAAGAATAGCCTGCCGAATATACTTCTACCAGGCACCTGGATTAGAAAATTGATAATCTCAGCGCAGTTATGCAGGTTTCCCGCTACGGTCGACAACGCGTCAGTGACGCCTACGGTGTTCCTGAAATCTATGGGTAAACTGCTCAATTAACTGGTTAGCATAAAACTGGTAACATAAAATAGGAAACAACTTTTAACGCAAAAGAGGAAGCAAATCAGTTTTAACCGGTGCAGCAGCATTTTCCATTTTATGTTATTAAATATAAGCAACATATGAATATGGAACATAGGAATATGGATATTGACATTTTTATGATGCCATTAGTAGCCTTCAAGAAGGCAATAATATCAGCATTATAACTCTCATAATACTGTTTAAATTATTTTATCTGCTTGTATCAGTTTTTTTCCTATGTTCAACATTTTCTGTACTATGCTGTATGTATTTCTTTTAAAGCCACAGTAGGTGAAACTTTGTATTATGTTATTTTCATTGTGCCTTTTTTTTCTTTTTTAGTTTTCATTACATTGTCTCTTTTCACGTTTACTTCTTTTGTGCATGTGATGTTTACCTATAAGTGGTGGTACATTTATTGCTTTGTTTATTTTATAGAATAGATTTAAGATTTAGTAAAATGTAACTACCGTTGGTAAACTTAATAAAATGAAATAAATAAAATAAAAACATTTAATGGGTTAATGTAATAAGTACATGGACAGAAGTATATTAAGCTATTATTTAACGTCGAAACTTAGCTGTCTATTCCCGAGTCGCAGTTCAAAGGTAAAACCACTATCAGATGTATACCGGACGGTTCTCTCTTTGAGTTATGGCCGACCAATTCCGGAGAATGCATTTCCGGTGTGTGGTCGTGGTTAGCCGCCGATGATCAGCTAATCGCTCAATGAATCATCACTAATCAGTGACTTAGGTATGTGATATAAGTCGTTTGTGGTAGAGTAACTACAGTTTTTGTATACTAAGGCTTTTTTAAAGTTGAAGAGTCTAAATGTTTCAAGAAATAGCAGTTTTAAAGGTTTTTGTGCTACAAAAAAATTCTTCTTCTCATGTTATTTTTTCTAAATCGCAAAAAAATATCAGGTTCTCCATTTTGTCGCATGACTTTGGTTTTTGATACATACTTATCATTATTCTTATTATCTATACACGTAATGTAAAAATACATTGATTCCTTCAAGATATTTGTACAGTCGGCAAAAGACTCAGAGGTATGCATTGCATAAAACAAAAATATTATTCGGTAATATTTAATGTTGCATAATATTTGTATTATTATCAATGTTAGGTAAATCGTACCTCGCTTATATATAATACAACAATTATGTAATATTAAACATTACCCAACGTTTTTGTTTCATGCCCTGCACACCTAATTCTTTTGCCGACTGTACAAATATCTTGAGGGAATCAATGTATTTTTAAATTACGTGTATATCTTATAATTTATGAATAATTTGAATGTAAAGCGACGAGCTACTTTTTACGTCGTTGATTCTTCACAAAAGGCAAATTAAATTGCGGGTGTCTAAACGAAACGAGGCGGGATTCCTTCACGTTTTATGACTTAAAAAATCTTTGCACCGTTTTATGCCGGATTGTCCTAAATAATTACCTACGTGCAAGCTGACCCTCGTTGTAATCCGAGGAAGAAACTCTACCCGTGCGTAACAGCTGGAAGTTACAATTATTTATAGTCAAGATTTCGGCTCTTAAAAAGTTTTTCCATTACAAAACTTATCCAACTGAAGGAGCTCACAGTTACAGTACATGAATAGTAACGAGCACGATCTAATTTGGATTTGGAATTGTTTAACATTTTTGCCTTTTTCTTTAATGAGAAATGTGATTAAAGTTTGTTAATCTGATTGTATTTAAATCTGAAGACCTCTTCTCGCTTAAAGCTTAATTTAATAAAACATTTACAGACAATTTTGTGTATAATAAAAATAGTGAATTTTGAGTGTACATGATGATGTGTCCAGATGTAGTGTATGCGAGCCGCTCACGACCTGCGAGCCGCTTACGACTTGCGAGCGGCTCACGAGCGACGCATTCGTCAGATCTGGACATACCTTAAGACTTACAAATACTTGTCTTGCCTAATTAGTTTATGAAAACTTACCTATCAGTATTTAAAAACCTACTATAGCGACACGCGTCTATCAATAATTCCGTATTAACTATCATTCTTAATTAGCTATAATTGTAGCTTCATAATTATTACATAAGTTCAGTAGGTAGGTTGTACCTGCAAGCTTTAACTACATTGAATACAGCAAACAACCATTCATTAAATTCAAATACCTAATTCTTGCGAACCTGGCAAAATGACAATGACATCATTACAAAAAGTAAATAAAAAATATTATTATTTTTATTCCTGAATTCATCATAACATTACAAACAATATCTTATTAATAATATTATAATTATGCTGTTATGTTACACAACTTTTATTACCTTTGCATTTATAAAATTAAACCACTACGTAACGCGCAAGTGAAACATTGCTATACATTTAGTGACAGGCGTTGAAACTTCCTTTAATCTGGAAGTTGTAGGCGGCAAGGAAAAGCTTTATCTATCCATACAGTGGAAAATTTAAGTGTCTTCAGTGAAGGGAACCAGATGGTCTCGCGGTGAGCAGGCCTTGCCGCCCTGCCACATAAATTATGGCTTGTCGAGCCCTTGTTAGAGTATAGAGAATTCGCGACATTATTCTCTAATAGCAGCCTATTAAGTTACTAGATTAGACAAGGGTACACAATGTTTTATGGAACGCACGGGAGGTATTTAAATACAGCTATGTTATTTTACCGCTTGGGGTTGGTATTTAGTGTTACTTTTTATTAAACTGTATAATAGTGTTACTTTTTATTACTAAATTTTATTGTTTTATTGCAGTGTTAGTAATAGTATTATGATGAAGCTAGAGAAACTGAAACTCTCCCGACTATAAACAGCTATTAAATTTTATGAAATTGGAACTTAAACTATAAAGGAATTTCGATATAATGAATATTATATCTGTGACAAAAATATGTTTAATATTATAATGTTTGTACGAGACTTCGTCATTTAGGAACAGATATGTACTTATAAGGTTTTTGGTCACGTCATTGGTAATTCGTCATTCATTATTATTATTCAATTGTTCTACGTCCGTCGTATATAGTAGTTCCGTAATCACGTCCGTCCGTCCGTCCAATTGTCTGTCCGTTCGCAGCATTAAGGTGAAGTGGGAATGATTTTTTTATCGTCTACCCTATAGTGTAGGGTATTGTTTGAAAGGTCTTTCAAAAATATCATGGTTTTTGAAAGACTATCTTCAAGGGTCCGATTGCAAAATATTTTGGTTAGAGCCACTTGACTCTCCCTTAATTAAGTAGTTAGTGAGTAATTGTCAATGAACTACGGGACGTGGCCTGACACGTACTTTGAAGGAATTATTATAATTCCCTGATATATTTTATAGGTACTTAATTTTATTAATAACGTGACATTAGTTGTTATTCTAAAGCATACAAACAGAAGCAACTTACTTCGCTACTTGCTTCTCAAAATCAAACTTACAACAAGACCCCAGGCTATGAGATAGTTATATCTTCATTGTTATTTCACACAATTACTCTACATTCCTCACGAGTTCGCCTCACTTTGGGCTAACTTTCGCTTGTTTAGTTGAAGTGAGAGATATAACGATGTAGATACATCCTCTATTGCATCTATTTCTGATTCTGCCAAGCAATGCTATGTTGCACCTAACTCAGTAACATCTTATTATGGTTCATTCGGCAGTGAATCCTTCCAAACGACGAAAGGTGGGTTCGATTACTGGTAGATTACAGAAAGTTGTAGGCTGCTACGAAAGTTTTGATTTTATCAATACCTATTTGCATTAATAAAATACTAATATTTACATTACCAAAATGTTGTATCACAGTAGAAAATGTATACATTTTCTTTTTATACTTGTATGAGTATACTTTATTTGAGAATTTTTTACACTATAAAACACTAATTGTAGTTTACTAATGTGGAATGGGTACAAATTGCGATAGCTTCGAGGTGAGAATCTAAGTTACCCGACAACTGTGAGAGGTAAGTTTTGAACAATTGTTGGACAAGGATAAGGTCCAAGGAATTAAAGGATATAGAAGTGACGCATTTTTAATATAATGTCCATTTTACGGGTATTTTCTTATTTATGTAAACGACTGTAACTTATATTTATGACTGTATTTGAAGATGAAATAAATAAATATGTTAAAAATACTTTCAAATATTTTATTCATGCTGTTTGTCACTCAGCAGATTTTTGCCATCCTTGAGTGCGGCAGTTAGATTATGATAGAGTTAACATCGTAGGTACTATTGAGTTTCAAATCAGCTTGCAGCCATTTGACCTATACATATTTTATTTAACAAACTAGCAAATATAGCAAGTTAAATAAAAGCTTGTAAAAAAAGAAAAAGTTTCCATTTATTTCATTGTTACGTGTATATTGAAATCAATGAAAAAAAGGATTGAAATCAATGGTCTCCTTTTAGAATTGTGTCAAATTTTTCCCTCGGAGAGACATTTTGAACTAACTTTTTCGGTTTAAGAAAGTCAATCAATTCTTTATGTCAAATCGCTCTTCTCTAATTGCCGTGACAAGCGCCATGTACCCTCACTTCAAGCGTTCGACTTTGTCTAACTTTGTTAATCACTTAATGACAATCCAAGCCGTTACATTTCTATCAATCATCATTATAAGACAATGGTCAAAGGTTTAAGGGGAAGTCAAGGTGCCTTCGTCTTTTATTCTTCGGCTCTCCCCATCACGCCATCTCTCAGTACTATAGAATCATTATTATACAAACCTTAGTGGTTTTCAATACTAATCTATGATATTTATGTATTTTTTGTTGAATCATAAGTAAATAAAAAAATAGTTAGTAGCATGTTACTTATTATGACTGTGTAGGATTATTTATTTATTTTTATGTCAGCGTTTTACATGCAACACAAATTAGGTAACATGGCTTCAACCATGAACAGAATTTGCCAATTGGCATCAAGTTCACTTTTCGTATCTCCTATGGTAAGGTTAATGCAATGAAATAAAAAAGCTCGATAACAACTGATTTTAGATCTCGCACATTGCTGAAGTCCATACTTCAGTTTTACATTTTATTGGTGGATTTAAAGTTCAATGCATAGTGTTACTTTGAGCTGTATTCAATTCGACTGTATTTTTTTGTTTTCTACCTCAGAACTTTCGACTGGGTGAACCGATTTTGATGATTTTTTTAATCGAAAGCTGGTGCTTGACTTAAATTCGAGCGAGATCTGACGAGTAGTTTTTGAATGATCCCTAATTTTGAAGTCGGTTATTCTGTGTCAAGAATTATGTCAATATATAAATGTTTCTAATACCATAAAATTATTAATTAATTTCATTGCTTCCCTTAATCATTTGATTGTGTCAACGAGTATCTATTCCAGTACCTTTATCGATACGCCATACTCGTAAAATAACAATGTCTTGAAATTGTTCCGTGCAATTTGTGGTTAAGTTTGGTACTTAATTTGATAGTTTATCTACAGCTGTGCCATTTGTGGGTAAAATAGGAATAAATAACTTGGCTATAGCTGATAATTCGCTAAACACCGCTGCAGCTGGTCGTTTGCGGCTAATAGTTTCTGAAACCAATAATTAAACACTGGCCTTAATTCTAGGCTAAGATGCGCTAATACTAGACTACAATCAATGGACTGAAGTAAGGAGTTTTTTCTAGGGTAGTTTTAGTTGGACTGGTAGAATTTTTGCTCAATCTGAATACCAAATTTCAAATGAACATCTGCCTTTTTGGCCATTATAAAAATAGAGAAGACAACCGTTGCGCTATTATGTGATGCAATATCTGTAATTATTTTTCCTATTTTATTATTTAACAACTAAATGGTATATCTGTGATATAACCACAGAAGAAATAATAGTACATAATAGAACTAGGAAATCGCTCTCGCTTCGCTTCGGGAAAAGTAGTAAAAAAAATATATAACACCCGCCTATGACACCCGGGGATAGTGTAGCTTCCCAACAGTGAAAGAATTTTTCAAATCGGTTCGTTAGTTTTGGAGATCGTTCAATGCAAACAAACAATCAAATCTTTCCTCTTTATAATATTAGTTTATATAACAGTAAGTTAAGATAACAATATTAAAATTACAAAATAAAAAAGAACAGATTTTCATTAAAACGGTCTCAAAAATAATAGGAGAGATAAGTTCTAAACTTAAATGTAGGAACATTGTACGGCTACGGAGGCCTACCTCTGGGGAGTCGTAGCGCTACGAGTCGTAGTCGGGCGTAGCGAACGTAGCAACCGAGCAGATCTATGACTTTCATAGAATAACCTGTAACATAAATTATATTGGCGTGATTTATAATACACATTCACTTAGTTTACAAAAATCCTGTAGGGAATCAATATATAAATACGTGGAGGAAAAACTTTTATCCTTTTTAACAATAATTACGCGACGGAGTACAGTTTACATGGTATCCAATGTAAACTTTAACTCTGGCATGCAGGAAACTAACATTCTTATAATTAACATGCATAATGGAGGCCATGCATGATCAAGTATACTTGTCAAGTTTGCAGCTGATTTGACGCGGAATCCAGTAAACTTGACTGTGTATGGTAATGGTATCTGGCCATAGAGCTATCTCAACTAAGTCGCTAAGTCAAACTGCAAACTTGAAAAGTACACTTGATCGTGTATAGCCATCATTAGAAAAACATGCAATTAATAAAATATATATAATTAAAAATTATCATGCATTTGACATACCCACGCATAATATACACACAAATGTCAATTTGAAGTAACCCTTTGATACATTAAAAATTTTAATAGATAATATATTACTTAATTCTCCAATATGATATCCATAAAATACTTGTAATATGGGAGAACAAACAAAATAACAAAACAAAAACCTCTCTGTTAATATTGCAGAGACCGGTGTGTTTATTCTAAAGCCTTCTAAGGCAGTGTTAAGACGAATGCAATCAGTATCGTTCATCGCCCCACGCAACCGGTAGTTGGATTTCTTGAACCGTGAAATTTTATCAAGAGAATTAATCTCGTGAAACTTTCCCCTTGGACAACGCTCTTTTTTAATCCGAACCAAATTGATTTCAGCTTTTCAGAACGACTGCTTGAAGGTCAGCTTTGATATTTGGTGAGATCAAAGACGCGTTGAAAAAAATATCTAATTTATTGGTTTCTATGAATATTCAATGAGTTGTTTTTAATTAATAAAGGAGTGATTTTTGATATTTTTGCGTTATTGAGGTAATTAATGAATTTCATTTCAAGATTTGCTGGTACTATTAATTCTATATCGATAACGCATTAAAATTGCCTAAATATCTACAGTATTATGTGATTATGTGATGGTTATCAAGGTACAAAACCACAAACTATTTTTATTGCAAAGTTGAAACACTCGAAATAGCTGGTGTGACTAATAAAACTTAAAGTTCGAGAACACTTAATTAGTTCCTGTCTGAACAATTTCAACCTGATAATTAGACGTATTATTGCGACACGCAAAAGGCGTTCGGTTCTTGCAACGATATTCAAAAACTATTATTACCTGCTTTATTATTGAAGTTGGAGTTCTCCTTAAGTTAATTAAATTTTTACTTCCGATTGAGTATTCGTGATGACATTATGTCTATAAATAAAGTATATATATTGTAAATGCACCTTAAAATTATGTAATACTGTTTCATCATTATATTTAATTGAATGTATTTTATGAATGTATAAACTTGTGCATCACTAAATTCAGTTTCAGAATTGTTGTCCATCCATCCCGGTTTTGTATCCAGAATAGTTAACGAAATTACTTAGGAATACGTCAAGAGTCGATATTAAGACAAGTAAATAGAAAACTAAAAACGTTATAGTAAAAACCGTTTACCTACCTAATGAAATTATTGAATTAAACAAAGAATTTAACGTTACTTTTTTCGATAAAACAAAAAACCTAATCCAACGCTTTGTATTATGAGCTTGAAGAGCTCATAAATAAGGTTCAAGTTGTGAATATTTTATGAACACGCCGCCATTATAGCACTGGGTAAGGATGTCCGGAAGTTTCGATTGTGTAAATCTGTTGGTGGATATTTGTATGTTTTGTAACATATCTATTATATCGGGACTGTCAGGAAGGTATTATTATTAATGATCGTAATCTATGTGTGAATTTTTGTGTCTTTAGTTATTTATTTCCAATTTGTTAAAACTGCTTTTACTCGCTAACCTTTCAGACAATAAACCTCGTAAAATATTTCTTCCTGACTAATGATACGTCTAAACATTACTTGGGAACAAACACTTATGTTTTATACAATAGTTACGCTTCGAGAGTCGAAACCGGGAACTCCTGCTTAACCAACTAATTCATTGTAAAAGAAGTTACAAAACAATTTACTAGCATGTACACAAAGGTTACCACAAAATAGCAATCTCCCAACCATTTCAAAAAAATAACTCAAACTTATATTCCCAGTAGCACGTCACAAAAAGCGCAAAAGCGTTCAACAAACTGCAACTTTTCACACATTGTTGCAAACTGCAAAAACGCTCAGCTGCGCAAGTTGTCGCTTACATCAAATTTCCGCTTTTTATACCGAGTCGGCGATCGAGAGCATTGATCCGTCGTATCACGCCGAGCGACTTATAAAACATTCATGACCTACCACGTAATTCATTCATGATACCTCAACGCGACGCGATCACAAGCCCGTTGGACGCAGTTATTCTTATCTGGGCCATTCACAAGCACCATCTAACTTTTAAGAGTTCTTGTTTCGTTTATTCCCACTATTTTACTGGTGTTTTTGTTGGGAGATTTGGAAAGGAGTTCGGGAAGGAAGTTCTATAAATGAAAGATGAAGTAACAGAAACTCTTTCAACGCGCAGTCTTTCTGCAAATGTGTTTCAGTGACAGGCAAAACCCGCTCACGGGCGGGTAATAACCGGCCGAGTAAATAAATATATTTACTCGCAATAAACAATATTAATCACAATCTGTAAATGTATGTCTTAACACTGTGTAAATTATGGATGTGGGAAGTTGGTCTCAACTTTAAGGTATGGCGTAAGGTAGGTAATAAGTAAAACGGGCCCATAAAATCAATTTACAAACATATTTCCCATATTTAACATAGTAAAATATGCTGTTTATTTTATATCCACCATTTTTGTACCGATACAATCCGCGAATAACTGAAAATCCTTTTCGAGACGTCTAGAATTTTCATTACGAGGAAGGGATGAGACGAAGCAAAATCGAAAATCTTGCAGGGACGCGGGGATTATAAATGCAGGAGTGAGTTTAAGTCACGGCTGTATTCCCCGTGCGATAATCATTATATGTCTTGAAAAGACGTTTTATACATATATTTTGAAATCATATACCAAATCAGTAAGTTAATTCTAATTTTTATAATTTTTATATACTTTTACATTACTGTTGTTTCAGTTAATTCGATAAATAGAATATTATTATATGTTTGTATGTGAGCACTTAGTTAAGTTTTGTGGGTTCATGAATTATGTGAATAATGGTAATGTTCGAGATTGTCTTATTTAAAAATGAACGCCCCTCCACTATTATTATTGTTACAATCTATACAATCAATCTGTTGAATATTTATTTCTACATCAACAACAAAAATATTTATTTGAAACCAATATACAGTAATAACTTAAGTTTAGGTATAGACAGATTGGTAGGTACAACAGGCGGCCTTATCGCTAAAGACGCGATTTCGTCCAGGCAACATTAGGGCAGAGGATAATTCATTAAAGAGACAAAGTAGTGCTGTAGTAGTGCTTAATTAATGAATACAGATTTAACTATATAGATAAATAAGGTAATAGTAATCATAGCAAGTAGTCTGCAATGTTATGGCGAAAGAAAGGATTATTATTCTTTTAAAAGTATTTATTGATTGAGCGCAATGACAATAGACAATAACAATGAATTCCACAGTTGAACATCCCTTGCTGAAAAAGTTTTAGCAAAGAACGTAGAAGAACACAGGAAAACTTAAGGCAAGATTAGTAGAAGATCGTAGAAAACGATCATGAGCAAGATGTCGATACTGAAAAATGACTTTTAGTAGTCAGGTGCGATAGGATTAAACAGCTTGGAGTAAAAAGATGCAAGAATATGAGTATCCCGGCGAAGGTGGATTGTGAGCCACTTGAGTTTTGTGCAAAATTCGGAGACGTGGTCATATATTCCGAAGATTAAACATGATTCAAAGGCAAAGATTTTGAAGTAGCTATTCAGTTATTCAATTACTCCTTTGTTACTTTGTTTGTTTGTTTTAGACACAAGGTGAAACATTTTAGGGATAAACTGAAAACATAACCCAAATAATTTTAGTGACAAATGGCTATAAGGAAATATAGTTTTGTTAAAGATGATAGGAGGCACGTGATTCCAATCGATTTTATTAGTCATCCGTTGGCTGCCGATGATAATTACTTGTAATTTACATGTCTCCACTCTGATACACACGCCAGATCATCATTTACAGCCCCAATAATTGCTGGGAGGTCTTCCTTCAACTTTGCCTTGTCTATAGATCTGCAGATCATCTGCATAAAAATGGTAGGAAGAAGAAGTAAATAGAGACTTAAAGAATATATAAATATAGATAAGAGAAGAGGAGACAACACGCCACCTTGTGGTACTCCAGCGGCAGAATGAGACCAGGAGTAATATGTGTCCTAAAACCAAACTCATTGCCAGCGCTCCAGGAGGTAACTGCGAAACCACTTAATTGCAGTCGGAGATATGTTAACAGAACGTAACGTGGCTAGCATTAAGTCATGGTCAACAGCGTTCAATGCATTGCTAAAATCCAGCAGTGCCAGCACCGTGACTTGCCACTTATCCATTCATAGAAGAAAATCATCTGTAGTTTTTAACAATGCAGTAGTCGTACTAGGGCGGAAACTGGATTGTGAGGGATTCAATAGATTGAAATTGGTAAGATAATAAATTGGAACATAATTGTTGATAATAATTTATGACGCTCAAATACTTTTGAAAGAAAAGGAAGAATGGAAATAGGATGACAAATCAGAGAAAATGGAAGGATTGATCTTCTTGGGAAGAGGAATAATTCAAGCAACTTTCCTGGGAGTATGAAAAGCACCAGATTTAATAGATGAATTAGGTATACGTGTTATAGTATGAAGGATGAGGACAAGTATGGGGATCTTACGACTAATGCTATCACTGTCAATTGCGTCAGAATGTATGGATAGTACGCTCAGTTTAACATCACGATCATTAAATTGAGAAACATTAAATAATGTAACAGAAAATATTTCGTAAATATTTCCACTAACAACTGTGACTCCTTTTTAAATTAGAAAATCATTGCCAGCATTATGGAATGGAATAAAAATACTAATGCGGAATAAATAAAAATATGTTATTTTTATTCGCTTTTCGCACAACTTTCTGCAGTGAGACAAATCGGATTGCCAACTTATCAAGAAATATTTTGAGGCTCAACAGAATGTTCAATTACTTTGGCATGTGAAAAGCAATGTCTGCTAATAGGAGGCTTCGATGCGCTAAGAATGTTGACTTTCGAATAAGATTAGCATTTTCTTGAGATAGATGATTTAACGACGCATACCACGGATTCTATTTCTACAATATTATTCATTTTGGGATTTTCGTGGCAAAATAATAAAGACCATTCTTTCATATCTTTATTTCAATACCAAAGCAATTTTTTAATTCTTAGACATTTTTCTACAGGTACTTTACGTATTTTTGTTTTGTATGCCAATATATCAACCCAGTTGCATGGATCCTGCTAACAACTGAATTGCGTTGACACGGAGATAAATATTGGCATAATTCATATTTCTTTATTGCGTCAAACATGGTACATAATAATATGGTGGTAACAATAACATGTCAGAGGTAAGCATATTTGGCTGGATGCAGCATGCAATGTCAAATTTACATTTATTTATTAAAGTAAGTTTATCAACCTTGGATTTTGATAAGTTGGTTTGGAGTCCGTGTATGGAGTATGGAGAGTGGGAATTACGCGTAGTTAACTAGTATTTAGTTTCCTAGTAGTACTTGCGTAGTTTTTTAAGAACATTGCATTTTTGCAATACTTAATATAATTAAGTATATTTTATACTATGAAGTATGTATTTAGATTTATCTTTTATATAGTTTCCTTAAGGTAAATCTTTACCAATGTAGCTAACTGACGTGCATAAGTGTATCAGTGATACCTACATGAATAAAATATTTTGACTTTGACTTTGACTTTGACTTTGACTTTAACTGCAACTCGAGGTAATGTCACTTTCATAAGAATTTGGGTCAGCGTCACGTAAGAACCTTCCTCCGTTCCTTCTCTCTTCTCATATTAAGACTACTAAAGACAGGTCGGTAGTCTATTTGCGTGAGTTTCGTTCGCAATAAGGTATTATTTGCTACTAGTGACCTCCCCCTTACTTTGCTTCGAGAAACCTATGATATTAAAAAAGGATAGAATTCATGAAAATGAAAAAAAAAAACAATAAGTATTAACGTAAGTTTAGTACAATACAACAGTGCCAACCGCATCCAAATCGTTTAAGCAGTTTTTGAGATTATAAAGTGCGGAATAAATGCACAGATCAACAAGCAAAAATTCGAGAAATCATTGGTATCTATTAATAAATGTCATCACTTAAATATTTTGTGTACTGTACAGTACAGACTTACGATAAATCAGATGAATAATGTGTAGTTTTATTAATTTCAGAACCACCGATATAAGTCAGAATCTTTCTGTTAGTAGGTACCTACATAATATATTTTACAGAATTACAGGATAAAATATAACTAAATTTCACCATAAAATTATGAAATAGTTTTCAAAAGATGGGTACTGAGAGTTTGTATTTAATTTCATAATTTCCTTTAGATTTCCGTGTCAATTTTACAGAGCTTTTGAATCTGGTGAAATATTAAAACGACGTATTTTTTGCACGGAGGTGAAACGAAATTTTTAATTAATTAGCGTATCTTTACATCAGGCAGCAAGCTTTTGCCGTTATTATTTATTTGCACCTTGAAAAGGCAACTCCATTAGTAGAATGAGCGGCGTCGGATGAATAGAGGTCATTCAGTAGATGTCGCAGTCTGTCACAAAGAGTACTGTAGGTAAAAGGAAATGTATAAATACTGGTAAGTTCTTACACGCTGAGGGAAAGCATTGACTTCAATGAATACGGGCGAGTGTCTGCTCACAAACACATTTTCGAATAATCACACGCTGATTTAGTGGAATTGTAATTATTGTTTTGTATAATTGTATTTATTGCAATGAAAGATTTTTTGGTTTGATTTAATTTAATAAGGATAGATGGATTAATTTAATAAGGATAAACATAAAGCATTTATAATCCTAAATTAAAATTTAAAAAACCTAGGACAGTTTTATTAGCACTAAACATAGCAAAGAACACTCTCGATTAAGTCATCTTTCAAACAAAAAAGCTATAATAGATCAAAATCGGTTCGTCCAGTTGAGAGCTACGATGCCACAGACTGACATACAGGTACACAGACACACAGATAAATAAACACACAAACACGTCAAACTTATAACACCCCATTTTTTTCGTCAAGGGTTAAAAATTCGAGATATTATTATGCCCCTTACTTTGCGATTTATTTCCAATCTCTATTCAGAGTTAATATAATTATCGAGGCTATTGATCTTAGTTTTACTTCGATATCTATATGACGCTATTTGTGTTATTGAGCCCTTTATGACATTAGGCTTATAATGCCGATCTTTGACACACACACACACACACTTAAATTACACGTAAATTAACGTAAATTACATTAAACTTCATGTAATATAATCTGAATAAGCCAGTTCAGTAAATTGATAATGAATACATAATTATGGATATTATAACAACTTACCTATCTACCCAGAAAAATAAACAGAGGAATAATTATTTCCATTTGATGTATTCAATTTGTGATTTTTTTGCAACATAAACAATTATCTTATTTTATATTACAATATACTCTATCACCTTACTAATAACACAGCTACGTATGTTGTGAATCAATCTCATTAAGTCCAAAAATATTATTATACGTACACACGTATAATATTTGTATTTGTACATTTGTATTTGTTGTGACTACACAGTAAATACAAATACAAATGAGCGCATTAAACATTTCAGAACTGCACATAAGACCCTATGTGTTGACCATAATTATATTGTAATATAACCAAACAGAGGTGCGGTTTTAACTTTGTTGGACTCTACTCCAAGTTAAACCGCTAAAGACCAGCTCATTAGCGTGATACTACTCACGTAATGTAACTTGCAGGGTTCAAGTATAGTTGGAATTCCACAGAAGGTATTAGTTTTCCCAATCTCGGTGGCTTCGACGGGAACTAAGAACTTGGAACTCCTACGACTATATCTTATTAGCCTATTGATTTATGCGACTGTGTGGGGGAGTATGGGAATTTAGAAGATTGAATTAAGTGACTTTACAAAGCAATCTATGCTAGTTTAATAACATGTCGTAGCTTTTTACTTCCTTTTGATGATTGGATTTTTGATTGATTGCCCAATTTTTATACTTGCAATTTAAGTTGGTTTGCGTAAGCTTCAAAAACTCGAAAAATTCTTCGCTGATGGAGCTCAATGTTTGACACAATATACTAGCTTTAAACATTGAAGTATT
This sequence comes from Thymelicus lineola, assembly GCA_963932265.1. Taxonomy (NCBI): domain Eukaryota; kingdom Metazoa; phylum Arthropoda; class Insecta; order Lepidoptera; family Hesperiidae; genus Thymelicus; species Thymelicus lineola. The sequence goes on along the minus strand of OZ010687.1, from coordinate 6,150,258 downwards.
GTTAGGTACTAGCGTATATAACCGACACCGCGAAGTGCGAACACCATGTATGTCCCATTGCATTGACGCCACGTAGCTTCAATCTTCAATGGATTCGTTCGATTTTGAAAGGAGAACCGGGGCTCAATTTTGAAAATCGAACCTCCCGGGCGGGACACACATTTTGTTCAAGATGTCTGTTCTATGACATTATACTTCAATGGCTTTAAATAAATTTTTTGTAAAGTTTTTGCGGTAGTGACATATCTGCGACCAAAAACGGTTATGTTGCAGCACAAAGTCTGCCGGCTCAGCTAGTTGGAATTATATTGTAATAAATTTCTTTTATTATTAGTTTCAACGGTATCTTACTACTACTACAATACTAAAAATACTTAAATTTATAACCATTTACAATGAGGAAGTTGAGGAAGTTAAATAAAATAACCAAAAGTAAAATTCACTGTTACTTAGCAGAAACTTTAAAACAGTGTACTAAAGTAGTTTTTTTTTAAACTGATGCAATAGAAACATCAGGGTAAGAACATTGTTTACAAAAATTCCCTGGGATTGAATAGCAAAGGAGCAGGCACGTGTTGGATTCGGATATGCGATAACGAATGCAATTTTCCGGGTACCTGACTGCAGTTGAGCCGCTTGCCTACAAAACTACCTACATGAATACAAAGATACAGCCAAGTTTAATATTGGAAAGAAGACTTATAGACCAACTATTTTAACATTTTTTTACTGTAAAGTTACCAAACACACAAACTCACAAACTTTACCTCTTTATAATATTACTATAGATATATTATCATACTGTAGTGTATGGTATTACAATATTTGTGGTCTATCCAAATAAATGATTAAAATAAATTATTATTATTAAATGGACCATATTTTGCTCCTGCAATATAATTTATGATGAAACAATAAGTATTCTCTTTCCCTTCCATAAGCTACTCGTACATATGTGGGTGGAGCATTCCTCACAATACAATCTCCAGGGATCAACTATTTAGAGCGGATAAGCCCTTTCATAGAAAAATTAACAATACCAAGCACTTTTATGTAAATGCAACGAAGGGAATCTAATACGTGGTCAAAATTACCCCAAATGAGAATATTATGCGGCACGTATAGAATATCTAATATAATGCCAGCCAACTGTTCGGGGCGATTTAGTTACCTAGTCAAATTCTGTTCTGTAAAGGATGGGACAGACTTATAGTTTACCCAAAATGTACGTTAAATACGAGTATAATATTATGCGACCAGTTGCGAAATGATTACGGAGTCCGAATACCGAGTTCCGTTTCTAGAGCAGATATTTATTTAATATTTGTTTAGTAATGTTTAGTTACAACAAGTACAAATTGTATGTTTTGGTTTTGTGTCTTACACTAGAAGATATCTAGTGTAGTGTTGTGATATTGTGAATAGGTGAATATTAACACAAATCAGTACTATTACGACACGAGGACTCCTTATGTTGCAGTCATAAATACACAGCAAAATATGATTTCACCATAATCAGAAAATAAACGAAGATCGAAAGCAGGACAGTGGGTTAGTTAGACATTCTTTGTGACTCCACTATACTCACCAATATCATACTTTTTAAATTTCAAAACCATTGCTATCTTTAAAACGCATAAAGACGTTCAACAGCATTAAGCCCGAAAATCGATGGGGACGTCGGCATATTCCCCTTCAGAAACTTTCTAACGACATAACCGCGTGCAATTGATATGCCCCAAGAGTAGGCCCATTGTAAAGAAAGGAAAATCCCGAACCGAAAATCTTAGGAGAGTTAGGAGTCTCCAGACCCTGCATCAGTATTCAACTCGTGTTCCCGCCCGGTGTCGGTTGCCTCCCCCCTGCGGTAAACTCCTTCAATAATTTGACTTTGTTGTTATAACTCAGTTTCAGTTGTTTGTCGTCGTCAGATTTATTAGTTTAATGAATCGTGCAAGTCAACGTTACCCTCATTGTTGGAGGTGCAGTGATACTCTTTCAACTCTTTGTTACTTGTAGGTAGATGAGATTCGTGACTGTTTGACTAATGACTAATAATAAAGGAGGTGTTAGTCAGCGGTTTAGGGGTCTATACATCTTGAATCCTCCTTACTCGTGGTGCATTGTTCTCATCAATGAATGAAGCATTTCCATTTTTCTTTTAATTTTTTTTATTAGCAGTGTCAGAGTTTGTTGAGTTGATTACTCTATAACCTAGTAACTTGAAGGCATATTCCAAGTTTGATTCCTGGTCGGAGCACACTTTTATGTGACAGATGTATTAGGCATTTAACTTCCTCTCACCCTATAAATAGGCCATAATGAATCATTTATAGTAAGTAGATTTGGATAAAAGTGTGAGTCACAAATAATCAGGCCCCTACACGTTCAAAAATGTCTTCAATGAACAATATTAATTATTGATAAAGTTAGATTTGTTGCCAATAATTCAACAAATCTAATTATTAAGTAATAGTATCAATAAATAAAACAACAAAATGATTTACGAGTTAGATATTTAAAATTTTACTTGTAAAAGCGAAATGCTAACAGTAAACAAACTATTAATCTATCACCAATTTATTCCCTAAAGCCTGACTGAATTTCGATGTAGATATTCATCAAATTCCATCGGCATACTGTTAAAAAACAAGGTACATGCGATGTGTACCCGTATTTTGGATTGGTTCCATTAAATCAGCGCATTGTCGTGGCCAATCCTATTGAAGTGAATAGCGTGCCGTGTACCGTCCTAGCTTCATCAAATTGCATTGAACGGACGTTAGAGCACTCATCGAGCGTACCCGTTATAAGGGTAAAAATTTGAATGGAATACGTACGGAGATGAAAGGCCGAGTGACGCCCACTCCGCTCTCAGCCGTACTTCCGACCACTCGGACGTTGGTCACAATGGATCGGCGCGGACCGATCTGATATTGAAATTGGAGCTGAATTAACGTTGATATCCTTTTATTAGTGCTACGGTATTCAATACTACTGAAGCTCTAAGTCTTAACTCTGCTGACGTGCTTTGGTTAGCTGCAGTAATTTAGCGGAACTAGCTTCATGTTATTTATTTAAACACGCTTTAATTATTGAGTCAAAATGTAGATATGTTGTAAAAAAATATGCCTACTAAATTGTATAAGTATAACTAAGTTTTATAAATTCAGCAGCCGCTTAAAAGATATTTTCTTGTTTTGGGGAATTGAATCCTGCATGTTTCTCAAACTTATTAAGCTTGTAGACACAATTATTTTAATTTATTATTATTTAATTTGGTTTCGAAAAATAATTTGAGAAAATCTGAAAAGCGATGTGTATAATATTCTTAAGTGTAGCGACGTTGCTACCATAGACTTAGCTTTTCTTACTTCATTAAAAGAGCTGTGTCCAGAGGCATGCTTAAAAAATGAAGTTAATTGCCTTCAGAATATTATAAAACGTCTCAACATCTGTTGAATATATTTTTTACTAAAATCTGTAGTCAATCCTGAAATATCCAAAAATATTATACTTAAAGCCGCCTTAAAAAATGCTGATCCCAACTTTCCTTGAAAACGTGACTCGACTTCTAAGTGCCCACTGTTGTCTTGAAACTTTGAAAATAGCTGCGAAAGCTTATAGATTTAGTCAAATTTCCATTCCACTGTGTCAAATATATGATGAGGCAAAACATTCACAGTCACGAAGGGTCTGTCCCCTAATCATGACCCCTGTTCATCATTAATGATGCCATCCCTCATGTGACGGTATTATGTAGGTTACTGTGCAAACAGTTCTCTAGGGTGGTCCAACGATAGATTCCCTGTGGATCAGAATAAATTTAGATACAAGGTTAAGATGAAGTTTGCTACGTTTTCTTATTATAATTATTAGTGATTTTGAACTTTATTGTTACATATATTTAAGGGTCGAAAAATTTCGGTCAGTTGTACAATAACTGAATATTATTAAGTTCGTTAAAACATCATGTGAAAATAAGGTTTATTTATATTGGGCAATATTATTAAACATTAATATAATTAATTAACACTTTAAAAAGAAAATTATATCTACATTCAAATTTTTATCGATTACCAGCTTATCAATAAATACATACATATGCAGTGCATGATTAGAAATTTGACACAGAGTCTGTTTAAGTAATTCCAAAGTTTAAATAACGATCATGTTCTCAAAAACACAAAAATTTATGGCCCATCAAATAATAACCAGCTTAATTGGGCATAAAATATTTAAGATTATGTTGACAAAGGATAATCCTTACCCTTTCTTATACTTGCAATAAATTAAACGCACTTTGGATTGTACGCCGCATGCCGCGACCATTAGATCCCCAATGCTATAGATGAGAAATCTGTAACCCTCGTTAAGTTCATATTTTTGAACTGTCCAACTTTCTTCATTGCAATTTCAACTATAATCGTAACTAGTTACAATTCATGTTTGTGCGAGGTATAATACTATAAGTTTTGCACAAGATAAGACTTTATCGAGTACAAAACAAGGCGTAGATATGATTCTATCAGGAGGGATGCGATAACATGGTGACCTACATCTCTAGAGAGAGACTAAGCAGCATTAGTTGCGTCTACTGGGGATTATATTTATAGGGTGCACTATGCACATGACATTTTTATGTTTTCGGCATTGCGTTGATAGCAAAGTATTGTTGTAGGCACGTTATAGGTTTTCTTTTCATTTAAATGTTATTGATGGCGGTTTTGATACGGTACTCCGATTCCATACAACTGTACAATGGAATTTAAATATTTTATGTGGAACTAGCTGTTGCCCGCAGCTTCGCATACGGAAATTATGTTTTACCTTAGTTGCAAATTTGAAGCAAATCGGTTGATGTTTTAAAAATATTTCATACAAATTTTCATCCCATTTCCCAGGGAAACCTTTTAATTTTCTGGGATAATAAGTTTCCTAAAAAGTGACCCGGCGTATTAGTAACAACTTCACCAATTTTCATCGAAATCCGTTCAAGGGTTTTCATGTGATGCCCGGACAGACAAACAGAAAATTGAGTTTTAATACAGTACAGATTTAACCCAATAATCAATATTATTTGATCAATATTTGATTTGATATATTTGACAGCTACATTGATTTTTGTTTCTAGTTTTATTATTACTGAACCTATCCAAAAATATATAATTGATTCGTCAATTATTATTATTTCAATAACGTAGGTGTGTTTCATCATATTTTTCAGTCATCATATTTGATGACTCGTAGGTACTTACGTCGAATTTCGTGAATTCAAGAACAATGCAAAATAAATTCACTGCAGCATAGTTTGAGAATAATAATAATAATAATAATATATAATAATAATCTATCGTTATAAACATCATTTAAAGGTAGGTAATCAAAAAAAAACAATAAAATGTTGCCACTTGATTATAAAGTAGGGGATTCATTTATGAAGTTGGAGTATAATAAGTTAATAATATTATTTATAGTTACTAAACGTTAACATTAAAATTAATAGTTAATATTTAGTGTATGTATTTCAATAAGGATACCTTTTTTAGATAATACAAAACGCTTCTAAAGCCAATAAACTTAAAACTTGAAGAGGGTTATAATGTATTTACCGTTATTTTTCTATTTTATTCATTTTTGCCCTTTTTTAAGACCATAGACTTTTTATAGGTTTTCCTGTAATATCCTCCTGTAAAGTAATATCCTGTAAATAACTTTTTTCTGTATTTTTCTCAAAATTGGGGGATGGTCAATTTTCTTTTTCAATTTTCGTTCTTTCTTAAATAATTTTAAAACTATCCATTGCACAACTATAACAAAAATATTTTGAATGTTTGCAACTTTTAAAATATGATTTCGTTAAAAAAAAATTGTTTTCTTTATACCTTCGTGTTTGGGTCACAAAAAAGCACATGCGTTCCAAATTTAAACTCATTTGGTCCAGTAATTTCGGAGAAAATTGGCTGTGAATGGCGGTCGCCAAGACATACGAGGTATCCTATAGGGGTTCCGTTCATTTTTTTCTTTCGGAACCCTAAAAAGCAGGCCATTCACAGTCAAGTAATTACGATAAAATTAAGAGAAATTTAATGTCTTCTCCCCTTTGGCGACAAACGCAGCTGCCACTATATTGTCTCTGAAATTACTGTTTGGATTTCACTACAGTGTTATTTGCTCATGCAAATCAGCATTTTGTTTTCATCCTGAAACAAGATGATAGAGAGGGAAGTATAGAAGACGACCGAAATACGCTTTTAACACCAAACAAGAGGTGCTAAAGTTATTTGTAACGAATTTGCATAAACTATTAAGAATTACCAACTGAGCTTCATACTCGTATGTTCCTGACTATTTACTCGTTACTTCACTTTAATTTAATGTGCTACATCTGTGCCCAATACGTTTGTCTATTTTCAAAGTAGTATTTATTTTGGTGTTTGTAATTATAAATGTAAATTTTTAAATTGCACGGTGCAATAATATTTAGTGTTCTATACATAAACATATTTTTTTAAGTCTATGAACTTGGCATAGTAATAAAAAAATAGCTCTTCTTGAACCAAAAAAAAAATAAACAAAAATTGATTTTGATTATTGATTTTCCAACATGTTCAAAAGGTTCAAATATAAAAACATTCTCATGCCATTAAAGTTAGTAATTCATGCTAGCAAAAAGGACCAAAGCTCGTTCGTACATATAACGTACACGCGTTGTTTGGTACTGGCGGGGTGAAAATTGGTAAAAATCAATAAATATTGCGTTCCCCTAAAGCAATGATGGATTGTCGCACTTATCTGCCGGCGACATCGCTGACCGAAGCAAACAGTTATTTTTACCGGTTCCTTTGTAAGGCTTAGGGCTATTGTTATATTTTGCAATCTGAAAATAAGCCTTACGTTTTAAAACATAAAGTGCAATAAAATTTACTTTTAAAATATTTGATACTAACTTTGGGGATGGGGATTAAATCTTGGAAAAACTTGCAACAAAAGTATTCGCAAGTTATTGGGATAAAATGGACTAAAAATGTTTTTTTTTATATTGGGGAAAGCCCTGGAGTTTTCAATTATTCCTACAATATATTCTGTAACAGAAGAGAATTAATAATGTAATGTTAATATGTAGATATGTACCTACATATTTTACAAGTAAATAATTATGAGTACGTTATGATGTCTTGAACATTTTAGTATTGATTAGTATATATAATATGTATGTTGATTAGTTCGGATTTACACCTATCTCTGATGTACGCACTTATTTTACATTCTGTTAATAATAAATTGGTATTAACTATTCTAATAACTGAATGATGGCGCTGTATTCAAGTTACTAATAACATTTCTAACAGTATATCTTTCAAAGAAACAGCAGCCAGCTAGTTTTGCATAACACCAGTAATTTTACAGCTCGCTGTAGAGGAGGCCTAGATCATATTCCACCAGATTGTATACCTACTTAGGTATAAAGTATTACCGCATTTGTGACATACATGTGTTGTCTACATATATGTATATATGTCACAAACGCAGTACATTCCCAAATAGGAATTTTCTTAGCTTTTAGCTTAATACGAAGTTCAACGCTCGCCATTAAACTCGTAAATATTCGATTTTTTGTCACGAACAGCCACATAAAATACTATAAAAACGAGAGTTCCCTATTGGAAATCATAAGTAATCACGTATGCGACACTTTCGTGTCTAGACACCATACAGAGGGCGTTCCTTGCGGGAGACCTTCATAACAATGACACTCGACTTTACATAGCCAGGGTATCCTTATTTATTACGAGTATGCACGCAGTGTCGACTGAAACTGAGTATACAGGCAAAATGTATAAATTACCATTTAAACTTTCCTAGAAATGCAGTGGCAACAACACACAGTTCCTAAAATGTTGTTCACTTAAAATAAAACGGTGTCAACATACCATTTAGACTCCTACTCGTTTTGCAGTATAAAATATAGTAAAAAATACAAGTTACACACGTCACAAGTTGAAATATAGTCGAAAAACATGAGACATACAAACTGAGGACATAGATACAACTTGAAAAAAAGGTTCAATCTAGCTGAAGTAGTATATAGTAATGTGTACATGCATATCGCCTATTTGCTTAAATTATGTGTTATCTTGAAAATCACAATTTTACAGGGACCTATTTTGTAACTTTCAAAAAATATTCGCGTCAAAACGAATGGATATTATAAGTAAATTTAAGATTAATATATATTTCAGATTAAGGTGTATTATAAGTAAAAAGAATAATAACGAAACAAGGTGATTTCAATTATCAAATAAAAAAATATCAAATTTTTGTACTTGTCACGTTATTAACGCAAAAAGGCGATATATTAATGTTGAGACATTATTTCTTATCTTTGACAATTTACTGTTTCTTATAAGGCATTAAAAGCGAACAGCATAGTGTAGTGCCTCCGTTAAGAGATCTTAAATTACATGATTATACGAGTAAAGTAGAAAATTGAGTGAGAATTCTGGTCGAATTACTAGTCTAGTAATGTTCAGAAACTTTAAATGTCATCAATTTAGCGCCGTCTACTTATTCATTCTAGACCAATCCGCGAGTGTCAGCAGGCCATTTATTGTTACCCTGTAAAGTTACCTAGTTCAAAGTTCCACTTCACGTCTTGCAAATTGTTGCAATTTTATGCAGAAAATTACATTTTAGTTGGAGAATAAGCCAAAGTCCAGCAAAATTAGGACTTTATGTAGGAAAACTAGTTTCAAAATGGCTTAATATTCTAAGAGACGGATTTCATGCTTTGTTGCTATCAATGTTAATTTGATTCTTTATTGTCTTTTTTTTCTTTTTAAGTCTGCGAGTGTTATAGTTAAGTATTTTTTAAATAATTATTTTTCTTCTAAGACCAAATTAATAACGTCACTCGTTATATACGATGTTTAGGAGTCTGTGCCAAAAGTTCAGAGAGTCTCGAACGGAATTCTATAACTTTCACCTTACGTATTATAACATATTTAAAGTAAAACGAGATCTCTATAAGATTTCTTACAAGTCTGGTCGTGCATAACACCCAATTAGGTAACAATGAGATATGTATACCCAAAGAAGTGAAAAGTTACCTACAATGGAAAAAAATCTCAAGTGTAACATGTGATGTAATCTATCTTAGGTAATGGACTTTGTGTGAGATATTTTCGTAGTACAAAAACTATACTCACAAGATTAGGCGAAAAATAACAGCTACCTATAGATCCGTTGCTTTATCAGGAAAAGCAATAAATTGTTAATTCCTCAGTATTCTTGAGAAATTGGAATTTTGCGTTTCTTGTTTTGCTTATTTCTAACAGTTAATTATTATTTTAATTTATTATTATTAATAAGACAAGTGCTAGTCAAAATTCGAACGTTCTGTTGTTGACATCGCATCAGTGTTTTGCTGAGGGTCTTTTATTGTTACATTGTAAAGCTTTCGAGTTCCAAGTGGCAGTTCGAGAACTTGAATATTCTTGCAAATTTGTGCTGAAAATTATATTTTAATATGAATGGAATTTTGGCACGTTTTGTATATTTCCTAATATACGTATATTTATTGATTTACTTTAAAATCAAGCAAGTAAGATTTTAGCAAAGGGATATTGCTCGCCATGCGAGCGTCATGCCAAATTAATATTATTATGTGGAAAAAAATAACGCATTATAAAATATTATTATGTAATTCAAAATTCTCGAAGCAAGTACCGGTACTAAATTTGATTTAATATCTACACGAATACTAGGAAGGATTCATAGATAATCCCCAATCCAACCCTCCGATATTAACCCGTTCGAACTAACGACTTCACTATCGCTCATGGGCACACACATGCGACTGACAGAACTGTTATTACATCATTAATAAAATTACAAAACTCAGGCCCATGTGCTGAGCCGTTCTAACTTTACGGCCCTATTCGGACATCCAAAGGGTTGGCTAAACTTTACTAGTGTTTCCAAATAAATCAATTTAGAAAGACGTTTCCGGATTTTGCAAAGTTATCGTGAAGTTTTATATATTTTTTTTATTTTTTTATAAATTATAAGTTAATGCTTGACTACAATCCCACCTGATGGTAAGTGGCGATGTAGTCATTGATGGTAAAGTGCATTAACTTAGTAAAAGCCTATTCACTCTTGCCTTGAAGACACTCACATTATAATCGAGCGGAAATACCGACGCGTGCAATTTATTCCAATCCTTCGCTGTACGCATAATAAATGACGAAGCGAAGCGCTTCGTCCGTACAGGGGGAATGTCAACGACGAAGGGATGGATACCCGCCGTGCGTCGGGACGTTCGATGGTGGAATGGGGATGGCGGAATCAAATCATATATTTCCTGCGCACACTCTCCAAAATGTATCCTGTAGAATACCGAGAGGCTAGCAACTCTACGCCTGTGCTCCAGGCTCTGAAGATTGGTTTCAACCAATGTTACAAAGTTTCTATAAAGTATGAATTAATAATAGGACATAATTTACCTTACATAATTTATGTTTTTTTATATATGAGAAGAATTATAGGTGCCTACTAGTAGATACTACTCCAGCACTGCTCTCGAAATTCAGACGCAATTCAATCGATCAAAAGTTTACTCCACATTGATACTTTATAATATTTTATTTTCGTAAAAAAATATTAATTTATTTATGTAAACTTTATTGACCATAATATAAAGTATAATAGTACAAAATGGTGAGCTTAATGCTTACCGCATTCTCTACCAGCTAATCATTAAACCAAACCGAAATACACGAAGAGCGGTATAATAGATAGGTGTTAAGTTAAAAAGTATATTATATATATAATTATTTCAATTACTATTCTTTCATGAATAAATATTATACGTGCATACACATATATTATGTATATCTTGTACGCAGAATTGCAGACATTAAAGTTTCCAATCCTGCGTTGATACCAAATTTCGGAACCATCCTTTATTAATTTTGCTGTGTGGCTACATCGGATCCTATGCAGTTACTTTAATTAAATTTGGGCAATGATCATCACTAGTTTATAAGGACGTTACAATTTCAATGTGTGGATTGAGTGAATTAAGCCGAATCACGTTTGTCGATTCCTTTATCGCGTGCTGCAGTGAGCTGTTTCATTAATGTAATATACTTTAATTCAAATAAAAGTAAGTGAATCCAACTCGTTCACGATTTTAAAAAATCTGAAAAGAGTTCTGTGCGAAATTACTTAGCGAGTCTTTGTTCCGTGAATAATCTGGAAAGCAATTATCTCAAAAGCGTTAACTTAATTACTCGTAAGTACTATTTGTTTAATTTAAAAACTTGACTTAAAAACACTGTAACCCAGATTGGTTTAAGAGTCATGTATCGTGCTTACATGTTTGTTAAAATGGAACTTTACATTTTAACAAACATGTGCAAACTTTATAATATTATACTTCTCTTTTTAGGGTATATGAGAAACCCTTTCAATGGTCTCAATCACGTATAACCTTCTGTAGAATATGGGCCTTGTTTAAAGACGGATGAGAAAAGGAAGCTACATCCCTCTTGTCGAGATCCATGGATTCTATTCCACCCTGTTTAAAGGTTTTCGCAACATAACCTCGACGTCACTTACACTCTAAAATTGAAGTGAATTGGTTGTACTTAAAATATGTGTCAATTGCACGTGGTCCACGATTTCGTTTGCTTGCAGTAAAGAAGAAGCGCTTAAAGCCCAGCAGCTTGCGTGTGTGATCCTAAATGATCGACTAAGTAAGAGCGGGCGCGGTCGGTAGTTATATGGGTGACTTCTAGAGGCAAAACTGTCTTGAGTTTCCATTGAGATGACACGTAAAGCCATCTGACCGTGTGTTATTGTAAGATGTCTTTGAGACATATCGGAGGCCTTCGGGTGACAGGAAATCTTCTGGCTCTTGGGTTGCCCACTAATCCTTTCATCAACCCGCAATGGTGTAGCGTGGTGAAGTTTGCTCTAGGCCTCCTCAAGAGGAGATTAGTAGTAGACAGTGAATGGTTGCAATTTCAGCGTTTGTTTATGAAATGTAGCAAACCATGTCATACCATTAGGTAACCGACGAAATGCTGGCTATTTGTACTCAAATTTTATTCCTTCATTACCTAGGTAACTTTTGGATACTCACAATTTTAATATTTGATACTAATATTTCAACCCAATCATGATTGTGATGATGATGATCGTGATTCGTGTCATGGTTTATTCATTTTTATACTTTATTCACTGGTGCAGTTTTATTTTAACCATCTTCAAAAAAAGGAGGAGGTTCTCAATTCGTCTGTATTTTTTTTATGTTTCTTACCTCGGAACTTTCAACTGGGTAAACCGATTTGGTGATTCGTTTTTTAATCGAAAATTGTAAGTGTGATCATACTTAAATTAATATCGAGATCTGATAATGGAATCCATGAGAAAACAATGTAAGTCTTAGTATGTGCGCGACAAATGGACAAATAATTCAATATCACGCCAGCCAATTTCAATGATTCTTTTTTATTGTTACTGCAAAGGATGTACTTAATTTGATGTCGTTTTTTTTTTTAAATTGTATTATAACTTTTTAACGTCGATTTTTGTTCATAAGTCCTATATAATTCCTAAGTAACATAAGTCCTAGGTAAATAGTATAAACATATCCTTAAGTAACTGTTTAGTAATTATAGCGCTCCAGTTTCGGGTATTAATTGTTTGCAATGAATATAAAAGTGTTGTTTTTCTCGCTAATGTTTCTCTATAATTAGGAAGACATAAAACACACATAAAAACTCGGAAAAGGGCAGGATAATATACAGTTGCCCTTATCCGGAGTACCCTTAATACTGTGCTTAAGTGGGCGAGCCAGAGATGTTCGGAGGCTTTTCGAGCCCAACACTCCTAAGCCTTTTAATATCGCCCACAACGTTTTCAGATCTTACACGTTACTTAACTTTTTAATGGCATTCGTAATGCGTAACGTGACGTAACGAAATACCTTATGAGTGGTTGCTAAAGCTTGTTTCTTTTAATGATAATATTAACTAAATTCGAAGTTGCCCAGTTGTTCGGTTAAGTTTTTTACTGCATAGTTAAAAATTAACATTTAACTAATAGAGAAAGAAATATTTAAGAATATTGTTTTAATCATATTGTTAGTAACAAGTATATACAGTGTGTTTGTGTGTGTACTAGGTTCTTTTCAATAGGTAGATACATACATACAGATACACGGTACAAGGCAAAAGCAAGGCGACAGCAAAAATTTGATTTATCAAAAAATCTGCCATTAAAGAAGTCATCCCCACCATAAATGAATCAATTACCCAAAGTGAGTACAAAAACGCTGTGAACGTCCTTCAAATCATATTTTCGGTAATAAACAAAACGCCCCTCGATGGGGACGCAACTTAATCAAGCAATTAATTGCTAATTGAATTACATCCGTCACCACCCCTGAATGTTCGGGCCCTAGATTGGGAATACCTGTTTTGCGGCCGGATATGTTGTCCCAATATTGAATACTAGGAAATCGCCCTCGCTTTGCTTCGGGAAAAATAGTAAAAAAAATATATAGCCTATGTCACCCTGGGATAGTGTAGCTTCCCAACAGTGAAAGAATTTTTCAAATCGGTTCGGTAGTTTCGGAGCCTATTCAATGCAAACAATCAAATCTTTCCTCTTTATAATATTAGTATAGATTAGTAAACACGACAACTCGAGATGGCAATTTTTCTGTGGTATGATATGATCATTATGACCCTACATCAAGAAGTCAATATCGAAATCTATGATCATTATCGAATTTTGGTATGCAATAACAGTTTAATGAAATTAACAAGCAAATCACCTTTTTATAAAATGACATTTTTACTCATTAATCTGTATCAAATTAATTTATAATATTATCGCTACATGCTAAATTAATAATCTTCTTCGATAATAAAATTTTCCATTTTATTTTCTTTTCCCATATCCCTGTACGAGGATTCATTCTTAAGATTCTAACATAAATGTTCGCATATCACGGTGTACCAGGCTCCATCAACACCACCTGGCTGGATACTTGGCCTTCGCCCACAGTTCGGTTCTCGCGTAGTTTTCTACCCCGAACGTGTAAACTGTGGAACGAACTTCCTGCATCGTTGTTCCAAACTATGAGATGGGGTCCTTCAAGAAGCGGGTCTATTGTTTTCTTCGAGGCCGGCAACGTATTGGTGACTTAAAAACAAATATATTGGGATAATCAATAAATATATTGGGATTTAGAATAGGTAGGTAGTGCAATTTCGGGGCATTTCAACATTTTATGATGTTTGATTTCATTAATCCCAAACTGGACTACCTATTCCAATTTATGATTATGATGTTTAGATTCGCCAGTTTGCTAATCTACAGAAGCCCAATTTTTTATTTTGTAGAGATAATGTCGAAGATAGACATAATCTCTCATCTTAAATCTCTACGAGACATGTTGGTAAAATGTCTACTGAATTAAAAAAAATGTTCTGTTCATTATTTTGTTCATTCGACATTTCCATTCGACATGAAATAAACGTTTCGTTGCTCATCATTTGCCTGCTCGTTTGCTTGCTAAGGTCATAAAAAATTGGATATCCAAGTTACATTGAAAAACGCGCTTTGCTCGTCCTATTATTATTCTTGGTTCCGACGAAGTTTTCCTGAATAATATAAGTTCAGCTAAAAGTTCACAATGCATGAACGGTCTGTTGAACTTAATGAAGTCATTTGTACGTATATATTCAACTGTCATTGGCTTTATAACAATGTGTATAATGTAAAGTAATAAGTGTAAATTGTTTGTAATATATGTCAGATGCAGTACTCGTATTACGAAGTTAGTTGCTGTACGATTTTACGACTGTTCCCTGTTTGTTTGCTCCAATGAACTAATATATATTCGTTTACTGGTTTGCTCATTACCAGGCTATCAGAAAAAGTATTATAAAATATTTATTTTTATTTAAAATAAAGTTAGGGTAAATCTGCACAAAACGATATATCGGTATAAAAAGGGGTCTATTAGATCGCAAGATTTGCTTGCAATATTTTCCACTACACTGGTCAAATCAAGGCACTGGGCAGTGGTAATTGTCAACAGAGCAACACGGGAAAATTTATTATATTTGTTTTTTTTAGTGTATTGGAGTTTATAATTTTTTTATTATTATAGCCGTTTCTAGAGGCCAGTGATTTTCTTCGTAAAATGTCTACTTATGTAATTAATTTTAATTCCTAAAGTAGGAAATAATATCAAATTAAAGTTTTATTTGAGTAGAATAAATATTCACAATATATTTACGTCGATTATCGTATGGCGTTACGGGAATGTATCTTAAAAGGGGAGTACCCTTAGACTTCTACACGAGACGTTAATTACAGTCGATTATCCTACGAAGCACTATTTATTCTCTCTCGCGCGAACCACCGACGCTGATCAGTTAACTTTTAAAGCTCATTAAAATTGATGGTTCATTCAGATCGTGTAAATTTCCAGACTAGCGGAAAATTAAAACGATACCCGAGGCGACCGCGCGTTCTCCACACGCCAGCCATACACCGTCCATTGAAAAATATGAAAAAACTAAATTAAAAGAGAAAAACCATTTTAATACATTAACTTTCCTGTAAAAAGTTTATCGAATGTGAATGTGCTGGTATTTTTTTTAATTTTAAAACTTCAGCAATAACAGAAAAACGTGTGCTGTTTTTCGATTCCTGGCATTCGATTTATCCGAAAACAATTCTCGACGTGCTAGCAAGACAAAGCGGAGTAGCATTTACAAAGGCATGTACACACTAATGTGAGCTGCTGTTTATCAGGCAGTTACAGACGAGCCGACCGGACCACAAACCCTGCTAAATACCCGCCAATAATGTATTAACCCGAGTGTCGAGCGGAGATTTGGTTTATGAATTGCAACCTCGAATTGAATGCGAGGAGAATACAATGGCAACGGATGTATTATACTCGGCTTGATTTAAAAATTCAATATTAATTTAATTACATCTGGTTCCAATGATGAGGCCGGTTTAATGGTGAGTGTATTTTATGTTTTTAACTTTATAATGAAACGTATTTTCAATAGATATTGGCGTATTGTTATTTCGACAATGTTCATCTGAGATATAATATAAATAACAACTCCATAATTAAAATTACTTTAAAATGATATTTAATTATTTGTGTATTGCTTATTATTATTTTATACCAAATATAAGATACAGAGTTTTTGCATAGCTTTAAACAAATCGGATTCGATTTTGAAAATATTTAAAGTTGTGTGCATTAAGACCATGTCATGAGGCTTGTAGTGTACGGAACTGTTATCGTCTGTCTTTCTGTGTAGTAACAGGGCTATAGGAGGTTATAGGAGTAATTAGTTGTGATTCTAACAACTACGACAAATCCATTTTTCCGAACACAGATTTCAAATATCGAAACTATTTTTGGAATTCGTTTTTTTCCTGACACCATCATCCTATCATCCGATTGGCTTCAACCTATTAATGGCCCACTACTGAGCACGGGTCTCTCTTCAGGAGGCCTATCATCCGATGACAGTTTAAAATTAATGTAGTTTCAACGAGTAAATCATTATAGATAATTATTATACAGGATTCCCTGTAAGAAACAGACCAATGGAACGTGCAGTAGGTGTAGTTTTGAGAGTTTATTCTGCATATTCAAAGATATTCTGATTGTAGAATTCACGCAGCAGATATACAACATTCTGGCATTGTATATTGTTACTGCAATCCATAGAAATAAGTGTCATAGTCCAGGCAATCATCGACTTATAAACAGAACTGACGTCCTTTGAAATATTTCTAATTCGAATACAGAGCTCGTCACTTACGAATTTTCCTAGCACAGTATACTTTCTGTTAAACAAATTAGCACTACTACGCCTCTAATAAAAGCAGTCATCATATAGCAAGTCTCTAATAATATCTATTCATTTATTCCGCGTTACTAGCGATTCTACTACCAGTTGTAGCACGGGTAATTTTATTTCTAAAGTTATTAAAGTTATTCTAAAGTATAAGGTTATTGTAAAGCGTTTATTCAAAGTCGTGAGATGATAATGATACTGAATTATTTTATTACATTATAATTATCTGTGCATTTTTCCTGGGCATATTTCATATTATTCACAAACTGCAGCAGCTATCAAGAGCTTCTCTTTACTTGTTCCAGCATTCCAGCTATTCTTGTACGTCTTTGCTCGAAATAAAGTGGTGCAGAAAATGAAATGACTTTTAGGTAATTTAAGTTATTTTATTAAAATAGGTATTCAAAGACCAATACAAAATTAAAATCCGTTCAAAGATCGTGTTTATTGTTGTCATGGTTAACATTAATTAATAGACGTTAAATTAAAAAATAACATTATCACACGTAATAGGCCTTGAACAACATAGCGACGTTAGTTTAAACATAGACACCTTGCTATACTTAAATATTGTTATTTCGCAAGTTTTTAAATATATTTTTAAATCCAATCTTAGGAGTTTACAGTTGTTATAAAAGTGATTGTACTAAACTTTTATATTTTTATTACAAAGAAAGTTGTTAGGTACCTACCACACATTAACTTTTGCTTATGGAACTAAACTTGCACTGTTTCCAACATTCTACAATACATTCACGTGTGAATTAAAAAGTACAAACTATATTTTATTTAAATTATTACAACTTATATCATGATTACAATACGCTTATACAATCGTACATTTAATTACGCAGAATAGGAACTAGAAGGAATTTTTCATATTTTAAGATTGCATTGACAGTACCTACTCATAACTACACTACATTTTACGACTCAGATTCTTAGTGATAAGCAAGGTATCTACTGGATAAAAAAAGTTGAAATACGGCCAGTGTAAGCCCGCAGTCACATTGGTGAGACAACGTAACTTGATTAAATTATTACTTTATCGAAATTTTTTTATTAATAAAAATGGTGTTCATCTCTATAATCTCTATTGTCTCACTAATGTCACTGGCGCAGGCGTGGTATAGGTAAATGGCGGATTAATTCACTTTACATATGTACACAATTAATATTATATTATAGAGCAAAAATATCAAACACAAAATAAATATATTTCAAGTAAGACGATTGCCAAAAAAAACATAGTAGCTAATTTTCGTTGAAAGATCAGTCAGAATAGCATAGTGTTTTCTGTACAGCTAGCGCCAATTTTATTTTTGATTAAGACTACTAAATATGGTTAGGGAAAATAAGTAATATAAAATTTTAAAATAAAATTTTATTGACCACCGGGCTAAGCATTTCCATGTGTAATATCATAACGTTATTAATTTATTATTTATAATTAAATTAACAGACTTTATTTTTTTCTCCAAATAAACATTTTGATTTTTTATCTTGTGTATGTTATTTTTTTCCAAAACAACATTATATAACGAAGAATCAAACAGTGTAATATTATTTAAAATAAATTTGAAACTTCATTAAAAATACTACTCGTGTGTGTCTGAAACTGATACGTTGAGTATTGTCATAATAATTTGAAAAACTAATGCCTAATACAGCAACGGCGTCGCGGCGTAGGCACAAGTGTGACACGGAAGTTGCGCAAGTGTGGCAGACATGTGGTATAGGTGTGCCGTCAGTTCTACCTTAATTTCATTATGTAAGCGAAAAACGCACTAGATAATATAATCGATAGCCTTTTACCCGTACCACGTGTCATTTTAATGTTTTGCACCTTCTGTATGTGTCAATTCACACGTGCGACAGACACGCCACAAAATGTCGCACAAGATTATAAAGTCTCGCACGTTGTACTGACATCATTCGCATATAATCCCTGCTTGCGGCGCGGTCGTACATGTGAATAGACTTTTAATAATGTATGGCCTTACGAAACTATAGCCTCATTTGCTACATTTTCATAAAGTAATTTGCGCGTTCATTATTATAAGTGTGCATACGTCTTAAGTGTCCTAATTAAATAACATTTTTACTATTAATAATACATACTTAATACAGATGATATGCAATGATACAAGTCGTGCTATATATTTATAACACGTGGCTAAACTCATATCACAATTTATTACGTAGATAAAAATTTCCATAAGCTTCATTTGTTTTCGCATTCACAACTCCAATGTTACTTTACTTTTATAATGTAGGAATAGGGTTATGGCACTTGAAAATAACTATAATAAATATGTATACTATAATACAATTTTTATCCAATATCCCAATGAAGGTTTATTCAAGTTTACAAATTGGCGTTCAAGACTAAATAGCACTACAATGCTTTCGCCGTTTAAAAGCACAGTTCAAACTGATCTCAAAAATCTATGATACTGTGTGTGCAGAACTCTTACTAGACACTGTTAAAACATAAATACTCGTAGTGTGAGTATTCAAATCCGCTTTACAGACGGTTGTGTTATTGGCTTTAGAGCAGTGTTTCCCAACCTTTTTAGGCCATGCCCCACCTTAAAATTTCTAAAATTTTTATGCCCCCATACATAATTTTATCTGCGATATCTTGCATTGCATTTAAATAACCCAAAGCGAAAGGGTTAAAATCGTGTCGAGTCCATTTTAACATTGCCCCCCTGTGGGGCGTGGGCCCCACGTTGGGAAACACTGCTTTAGAGGATCTTTAACCATCTACGCAGTCTTATTTAGTTCTAGGTTTTTTATGGAAATAGCCGGCAAACGAGCTGACAATCCACTGATTGTAAGTGGTTATCGTCGCCCATGGACACCAGCAATACAGTATGTAACAGCCTAAGTAATTGCTGACATATTCGATGCTATAGGGAAATTAGCTCTAAACCTCCTGACTTGAGAATAGAAAATAATAAGGGAGTAAGTAATATAAAATAATGATGACTTTATTTTGAAAATCAAACTTACTAAACTGTATATATACACTAACGTGATCTATTTATATCAAATTATTGCCAAGCGTTAATTTGTGTTTTAAATGTTTTGTATTACACTTAAACTAATGATATAGAATTACAAATTCGTTTACTGATATTAATATGGACATATCGAACGATTTCTATCAATCCCAATAATAACAATATTTACAATTCATTAGAGCTAAGTGTTTAATACATTAATTATATTTAATAAATCAATTATTTTTCAATAATTCTAGACTCAGCTCTCTTACAACTAAATTGTTACATACTCGTATTTATGCTATTTACAATCAAAGACAGACACAATATTACAATAATTAGGATCGACTAGTTATATTTCGAAATTTTATATTTTAAATGTTATTTCAAAAATAATATAATTATATGCCTAATTAGCAACATAAATTATAAATAGTAGGCTGATTTTTTAGGCTAATAGTCTTACACTACTAGTTACTACAAAAATCTTTTAAAAAATCACTAAGAAAAATTAAGCCGTACTCAGATAAAATTTCCTAAGAAAATAATCACAATTCCGTTTCACTGTCAACCAAATCCATAAAATACGTAATCCTTTTGTCCTTTATACGATTCATATCTACACAACGTGAGGAAGAACTGTGATATTCTGTCTTATTATCACTTGTAATTATAGTGCACTTAAATAAACATCGGTCTATACGTCCGTTTGGCACAAGTCGCCGAAAGCCGGCAAGGCGTGATACTACCGAGTCACTGAATCCACTCGCGGATGGGGCGCTGGAGGGGGATGAGTGGGTGCCAGAGATCCCTGAGAGACCCCACTCAAAACTGTCTGGCCATGCCTGAATGACGTAAGCCGTGCCAACGTCCTAGTTCCGTCATTATCGAAATTTGGCCTTTCATATTGATGTTTCGATCTTATCCTTTGAGGCTGCATTGCTTGCAACTCATCATAACCACCGTCACCTGCGTAGTTTTCATCATCAGACTCATCTTCACCAAAAGCTCGATACGTTGCCTCAGTCTCGGAGTTCTTTCTCGACCTTACTCCGTATGTTCTATCTATGAGCGTCTGAGTCACATCTGGCTTAACGTTTTTATCATTCTTTCGTTCTTCCAAACTCTTATTATATCTAATTTGAGCACTTTGAGTCTTATCTAATGAAGGTAGGTCGTAAAATTTAAGAACATTAGGGTGACCTTGGAAATATTTTTCACTGTACACATTTCGATTATAATATCCTCCATTACTAGCTGGATAAAGTTCTTCGTCTGGAGCATATCTGTTGTCAAAATTATCGACACTTTTGCCACCTGGAGGAAACCAACCCTGTTGAAGAGATACAAATTTTGAAAACTATACAGACTGCGTGAATTATGTGAATATATATATATATATACCACTTTTCTTTTTTAAATAACATTGTAGCTACATTTTACGTTATTTTATCTAGTGTAATACCCATTGTATTGTACCAATAATGATCTAGTACACTACAAAATATACCTACAGATTTGAGTATTAACTTCTGTTCATAAGTTTGTAAAATTCTTCTGGTTGGTTGAGTCAAACTGATTCTTAACTAGAGCGTATGCAACGTATTGCAGAACTATTACAAAATGGCAAATTACTCACCAATGAACTGACGCATTGCCTGGTATTAGCAACAAGAGTAACCGAAGCATAAGCAGCGGGAGAGGTAGCGGTTTTACTAGTATTCCATTCATTGCCAGTGACTCGTGAAGATGTCACTTCAGCGTATTCCGGTAATGGTTGTGCTACTTTATCATACTCTGAAATGGCTTTTTCTTTGCTTTGATTTGTTTTATTACCAGACATGCATAAGCCCGGTTGATTTTCCATCCACAACAAAGATTCTGTCTTCGTTACAGTATTTTTATTATAACAGCTACTTAATGGATGTGACAGTGACACTGCTGCTTTGATGTTCATTTGTGTAACTAAACTCGTGCCATTTGAATCTTAGAACAAAGAAAATTAATTAAATACGTATTTCAAAACCTATAAAACTTGGAAGAATATTTTATGTTTTAACTAGAAAGAACAACGTTTTATAACAAGGTAAGATACCTACTTGTTCACCCAAAGCTTATAAATATAAATACAGTATAGGAGAAACAATGCAAGCAAAATTGGCTTAAAAGTAACTGGGTGAGTCAACAAACGAATTGCCTGAAGAAAACAAAATAGAAAACATTTACATTTACTGGGTCTTTATTTCTCGGATTTGTATCATTCCTTTGTACCCCAAACGTGAATGTAAAGTGAAAGAGATCCACCGCGCTCGCGAGAGGGCTCGAGCTACCTTTCAACTCGAAAGTAATCTAGCACCCCTCCCGTCGTCGCATGGCAAAGCCTCCATCAAACAAACGCTCGGCACTCTGTGCCACCCTACGACACCCGTTGAATCTTTTTAATTTTGAAATTCTGATGCTGATTCCACAAAAAAATTAAGCACTTGGAGATAAGCCGTGTGGTTATTTCAGAGTAACGTTTTCGTTGTTCTTTTATTACAATAACAATTCATTGCAACTTAATACAAAATATTATTATGTCGACATTAACCTCTGCTCTCTTCAAATAATAAGTAGTCTTTCGCGCCATAGATGCAATGCTGTGCAGTTACTATTCAGTTGGCAGAATTCAGACATCCTTACATTACGATACCTCTAACTAAGGTATGATAATTTCATAAAATTGATTTATTTATTACTTCAAAAGTCAAAACTTAATTTAAAATCAACTCAAACATAGTGTATTTAAAAATATTTACTCACCATATATATTTGGAAGAGATGATTTTTTAGCAAAAAGATTATGTTTGCGTACATAAATAATACCACCAATCATTATGATCTTGAACAATACGATGGCTCCAATTAAAAAGTAAAACCACGTTTCCATAACGAAATCTCCAGCCACTATGGATACTTCACTGTTGTTGGGATATCTGCAATTAAAATAATAAAAAGTCAATGTTATTGTTATCGAATTTTTAATGTGAAGAGTATTTACAAAAGAGACAATGCTTTAACAATGAAACATTTATTGATTTTGAAGACAACATTTGAAATTTTATAAATTTTCCAACAAAAAAGACAATTTTCATACCTGGATAAAGGATCCAATCCTACTGAACGCGAATCAATGTTCAAGTACACTTTTTGGCTGAATGGACCCAACCCAACGATAGTTTCAGCCGCAATTTGTACGGAATAACTAACTCCCGAAGTTAAATTGGTCATAATTAAACTTGTAGCTTGTTGTACTGTTGTATTTATTGCTATCATGGATTTATTCGTTGGCAAATCTAACCAGTTCAACAGAACGTTATAACCTGTTATAATTCCATTTTGTAAATGAGGTTCTGGAGGAGACCATTTCAAATGAACTGTTGTTGTGTTCACAATAAACATTTCTATGTTTGTTGGCGGACCGTCGGGCACTAAAAAAAAATATTTTATTAAGTTTTCATATTTCAGTACATTTTTGTATTACATTTCTTTTATAATATGCGAATAAATACATACCATCATCTAAAGTTTGTGCTATTCGGGAATTTGATGGTTTGCCTTCAAATTTTTTGTAAAAAGGGACCAGGAAAAACTCGTATCTCGTATATTTTCTCAACGATGTTATTTCATACCCTGATACATCGTTGGAATGCAAAATAGTTTTCATCTCGTAGTCGCTGGTTGAATTATCCAGGGAGCGAAAATATATGAAAAGCCCCTCTAAGTAAAAGAAATTTAATATCTCCCACATTAACTTAATTGTCTTTGAATCGATTGGTGTTGCTTCAATCAAGTCCACTATATTATCCGTCATAATATTGTTTCTGTATTCAGTATTGTTAGAAAATCCACCTGACTCCCAAAATGCAGTGTTGTCTTCCCTGACAGAAATAGAATCTGACACTGGACTTGGAGCAGATAAGCCATGAGAATTCTCTGCCCTCACAATAAACATGTATGTGATACCAGGTATAAGAGATTTTACAACATATTGTGATTGGTGGACTCTTTTAGCTACAACTACCCAGCCACGTGAATTTCTTGGTGTATTGTTACCCGACAGTGACTCTCTCGAAAACATTTCTACTTGATAACCCAGTATAGATGATGATCCAATTTTATTATTTTGATTCCAAGTAATTGTAACACTTGAATCCGTAATATTGTAAACCAAAGGCTTAGTAGGTGGACCTGGTAATGCAGATACATCTGCAGCTCTAAAAAAATGTATATTTGGATTTGTAGGACTATCTACTTGTAGAAGTCCACTCCATACATATTTTCCATGTTGTGAAGAAGCAACACACGTGTAAGTTCCAGTATCAATTTTGTCCAAGTCTTTCAAAATAAGTGTTCCATCATTAGAAACGTTCCTTTTATGATTTTGTATTAATGCTTCCCCTTCGAAATACCAAGCAATGATTGGTTCAGGTGTACCGATGGCCGTGCAGGGGAAAACTGCCATCGATTTTATAGGTAACGTTTGGTTAGAGGGACCGTTTGTTATGATTGGCGGTGGGCGGTCATCATCTGACGTCACGGTTAGTTTTCCTCTAACAAACGAGCTGCCTGCAAAATTTACCGCGGAACAAACTATTGTGTTACCACTATCATTTTTATTCGTATCATTGATAGTCAAAACGGTTACTCCATCCAGTACAGTAGAAGCATGGTATTTTCCTTTTGATGTTCCAGGAAATATTATCGTCCGATTACCTTCTAAGCTCCAAAACATAGTAGGCTCTGGCTTTCCGGCAGATTTACATGTAAATGTTGCAGACGCTCCACTTTCGGCTATTACTGAATTTGGTCGCAAAGTAATTGAAGGTGGATCTATAATAAAACGTATATGTATGTATTCATGGTATTATTAATATGTATCTTATATACTATTTATAAACAAGTGCACGCTAGATTAATTTTATACCACTTTTCCATTCCTATTACAATTGCCTATTTACAAAATTACTTTCATGACCTTTTGTGACCACTGATATACGTGTACATAAACTGTTAAATAAATAAAATAAATAAAACATCAAGTTTAAGAAATGAAAAAAAATATTTGAGACATTTTATGAAACACAATTGTTTTTGGGGGATATTTCTACTATTATAACACCTCAAACAAGAAAAAGAATTAACTAACAGTTATTCAGCATAATAAATATAGAAACATAATTACGTATTATATTTAAAATATCTTACCATACACAGTTAAGTAACCACTGGCACTAACTGCACCAACAGTATTATCAGCTTCACACGTATATTCTCCTTCATCAGATAGAACAACATTGTCTAGCCTTAGGCTTCTATCATCTAGCACTTTCACACGACCGAGGGGCATATTGCCTCCACCAGCTGTTCTCCGCCACAATACATCTGGTAAAGGATCACCACCAACTCTACATTGGAATGTAACTGTGCCTCCAGTTTGTGCCACGACATCTTCAGGACCCGCGATCAAGTATGGTTTTACTGTGTAACAAAAAATACAATGAATAATTTCAAATTCAAATATTAGTCTGCACAAAAAGTTCACATATTGAATTACAGGTCGCTTGAAATTATGCTATATACTCACTGTGTATTCTAAGCGTAGCAATGGCAGATTCTCTAGTACCAGCTGCATTCCGTGCGATGCATTGATATCTGCCGGCATCAGTTTGCCTCGCATCTTGTATGGCAAGACTCCCACCGTCTACTAAATGCATTCTGAAGCAATATTGTATAGAAATGTATAGTCAAAAGATATTAAACGCAAAATAATATTGAATGAAATTCATTTCTTGGAACAAAGCTCATTGTAACAAAGTCATTCAAATATGGGGCGGAATAATTCAATAGGAAATTAACATTTAATAAGGGGTCCGGTGAGGCTGAACTATTCAGATTTTTACTTGATTGCTTGTCGTGCACTTCAGATATTCCCCTTCTCTTATAACTTTGATGTACACTCCCCATACTGATAATTATTTTTATGCTTCAACATATCGTATATGCTCCCTCAAGGAGTAACTTTGCGCTCAAAAATTCATAGGCTATTTGATTGAAAAAGTTTGATCAGTTTTAAATTAGTGCATAAATGTATCAGAAATATCTATGAATAAATTATTTGAAATTAAATAAATTCGTCTGTCTGTATTAATAAAAACACGCATTCAATATTGATAATTACTAACTTACTCAATAAATTTGTATTTTAAAAATACTTACAATAAAAAAACGCTTTTGAAGTTAAATTAAAACTTATGATAAACAATTGACTTTAAAATAGCATCATGACTTCCCACTTACTTAAAATATGATTGTATAACGAGACATCTGCTAGGATATTACGATAAAAATTAATTAACATAGGGAAACTGCAGCCCACGAGAGGAAATAAGCAAAAGATACTTGTAGTCTAAAATCGCTATGTAATTATATAGCTCTGTAATGCACGAGTGAATCAAGTCGAGTGACTATTCCACCGTGAATAGGACTATCTTGTTTCCAACATCCCATTTAACTCTAAAGAGCTCTTATCAACTACCCTGATTTTACTTTGAGTGCGCTCTATGAAACTGTCTACCTAGATGGCAACTTTCATTCAATGTTTCAGCTTCACATTAATATTTTAGCTGCCGGATTTAGTACATTTCAGCACCCATTTCGTAAATGGAATGGATATTGTTCAAGTGCGCGTTGTAGTTTATTGCAATCCTGCTTTAGAGATTTGTGTTATTGCTGAAACATTTACTGAACATGAAACATTTCAAATTCACAAACCTGGAATCACCGTCAAAATGTAAAATCTGCCCATTTTTCTTCCAATAAACCGAGGGCTCTGGAGAACCTCTTGGCGGAGAGCACTCCAATACTACAGTCTCGCCTTGAGCCGTCTGAGTGGTCACCGGCTCCAGCCGGAACTCTTCGCGCAGCACTATAAGGAAGTTATGATAATGTAGACACCTTTTCATTATTTTAAAAAAGAAAAAGAAATTTTCTACAGGGTGAAAGCAAATGCTATAAAAGTAAGTATAAACTTACCAGCTACATGAAGAGTAGCGTTCCTGCTTCGAGCTGTTCCGTATGAATTGGTAGCTTCACACCAATATACACCAGCGTCGGAATGAGCTCTTCCATGTGTAGCTCTGAGGAAGAATAATCCACCAGCTGGCAAGAGACTTCTGTGGGTATCGGACACTACCAATGTGCCTGCTTTGTACCATCGTATTGTAGGCGGTGGAGACCCGCCAGCGCGACAGTTTAACGTAGCAGGCTGATGTCGGGCTACAGTGACGTCTAAAGGCTGTTCAATGATATACGGTGCTTCTCCACTACTCATGTAGTCATCACTTAGACCACCATTCACAGGGCCTGTGGACAAAGAGAGAAATAAGTAAAATTATTTTATTAACCTACTTATTTTGCTAATAATACGTCATTTGATGTAGGTAGGCCTTTAGTATCATAATTTATCTTTGTTAGAACTTTGTTCAAAGAAGAAGTCTATGATTTAAGGTATACTTGTATTTGTATTATAATTCAGTCCTTTTGTTGCAGCTAAGTACGGTTCTTGAATGTGCCATATGGCTTTGCTCCTCCCACATTCTAACTACTTCTAATGCATAAACTTAAAGCCTTTAATTTTGATTTAGTCCAACAATAGCCCTTCCTGGTCTACGGTAAATTTTAATAATAGGTGGAGTATGTCATTTGCAGCTACTCTAAAGCAACGTACAATAATAATGAGCCATAAACATAGGCGTTTTAAATGAGAGTCCCCCAAGGATGCTGTACGGGCCCCAACTATTTTACCGTGTTTACTACGAACGCGCAGATGTTGGTTTTTGACACTCGAATTGATGTATGTCTATTGTTGTTGCCTTAAGCTATTGTTAATACGACACAATAATCGATTAAAAAAATACATTGTCCGATTTTACCTAAAATGAACCGTTGGTAATGATCTGCGACTCGATGCGACTCGATTTTGGAACAAGAATAAAATCGATATAGATTACTCTTTTGTGCAAAATAATTGTGTTTATTTATTCACGTGTCCCAACATTGTGAATGCGGTGCGGTACTAGGGCTAATCTATAATTGAATCTCCATTCTGTTATCTTTTGATTCCCGTGCGTAAAAGAAGTATTATGGTATGTCGGTTACGGTTTAGGTTCGAAATGAGTTAGATACAGCAAAAGATTGCTCATAACGCGTTCTATCTTTCGATTTGTATTGATATTTAATGAGATAGGAATTCCTAGACAAAGTTGCAACTGGTTACATTGTAGGGACATTAAGTTGGTATCAGTCTACTTTGCAAAAATCAAATTAACAATTGTTGCAAAGTAGACTAATACTAGCTTAATAACAATGGATTTTTGCAAAGTAACGCATGATAATATTCACTATAACATTATAGGTCTGTTTTCTTTTCATGGGTTTTTTTTTCAATCATTTTTATGAAACAGAGGAAATTATCATTATGCGCCGGGTGTTGTTATACTATTTTTATTTTAAAATGACTGAATAAAAATTGAGTTGTTGTACTACTAAAATGCAAAGTATATTATATTTAAATTATTCATAAAACAAAGACCCATTGTATAATGACATTTTATTATAAAAAATATCAAATTATCGACTGTTAATCCTTTTATGGTGTAGTTGTTCAGTATTACTTTTAACAACATTCTATACTACTGGGCTTGTTTCTTTCTTTTCAGTTTTTAACGTGATAACGTTTATAAAGACGATGAGCCTGAGAGGCATTCACGAAAACCGAGTAACGTCACGAAAGCGCGCGCAGCATTAGAGAGAGAGGCACGCTAGACCGGCCGTCTCTCTCCCACTCAAGCGTAATCGGTCCGCTTGGAAGAAAATCTACAATAGCGTCATCTCTGTTTATAGGTATGAACTACTTGAAAGAACTTTACACAGTACATCGACTCGGACTTTAGTTGTAGTCAAGAAAATCACAGATGTCGCGCAGCTCCTGATATTTAAAACGATTTAAACCAAATTTTCAACTCAAATATGTTTAAAATCGTATAGTTAGTATGAAATTTAATATTATAATCACAGTTTTATATCTTTACCGTGTTATAATCTAGCTAGATACGCGGGTCGCGGTGGCGCGTCAAGCCATGTTCAAGCTGACACAACTGGCGAGTAGCACCGCGGCTCCGTGCGTAGGGCTTCCATTACGTTCTTACATTACATTATTTGTATCATAAATTATTCTTCTACGAAATAGACGTTATCACGTAAAACCATTGTCCGTAAACCGACTTTACAGACAACCAATTTTTTTACGTAGTCGGGTGTTTTGTTTTACTAGTTTTTTTTTTATAAAAAGTGGTTAAGCAAGTACTCTATACAGTGGAACCGCTAATTCACTAGTTTCACTAATTACAAATCAGCTTTCAAATTTTTCCTTTACATATGCCTAATCTAATATCTAGGTCATCTGGAAGTAAGTTATGTTTTTGGTCCTATGTCAGTGAGTTAGTCACCAAAATGCGGGTTTTTGAATATTAATACAACTGTTTAAACTATATTTATGAAATTTTTTGTTCTAAATAAGCTAAGAGGTTTTAATAAATGTGCCAAATTTTATGTATGTAGGTTAAATAGGTCTCGAGTTAAGGGTCAAAAGTACCTCGAAATAGTTCGTGTAATATTACACATTATATTTAAAAAATTACTAGTTTCTGTTTTATTCCTTTGTATTCACCCAACTACATAACATCTGGATGCTAAATTTTAACTTTCTAGGTCATATGGAATTGGGTTTATTTTTGATGTACCTATAGGTCAGTCAGTGATAAAAATTATGATTTTTGGACGTTAATTAGATATTAACGTATATTAATAACCGTTTGAGGTATGCTTATGACATTTACGAGTAGAGCACATACGTATTTCGTAAGTCTCAATAAATGAGCCAAGTTTGACAGGTATATGTGGAATAATTTTCCTGTTTTAAGGGGGTCAAAAGTGACTCCAAATGAGTAGTGTAATATTACACACGGTGCTGCTCGCCAGTTCTGTTAACTTGAACATGGCTTGACACGCTACTGCGTGTCTCGATTATAGTCCAAAAATAAGTCTATATAGAGGAAGTCTTTTCCAAATGATATTTACAAAATGGCTTCAACGCATAATAAATAGTCTGTCAACTTCATAACAGACATGTATGTAGAACTGGTATAGCAGAACATCCTTGTACGGAGAGATAAAAATAAGATTTAGCGGAATGCGTGGAACATAAAATACTGTTTATGTTGATCCCGATACGTTACTTTATCGCGCATAAACCCAGTTTTATTGCATAGTTGTTTGAAGTCGATCGATTATTAACTGTGGATGAGGTATTGCTTGATCAACAACTTTTGTCATATCAGGATGTAATAGGTTGACGGACCAATAAAATATTTAGTGGTTTATTTTATTATGTTATTTTGTTTAAACGATCGCAATAGTTCTTTATTGCGTGGATCGTTTCAAGATTTGAACTATTCGAATAGGACCTGTTTTATTTTTACCAGCTTTTTAGGGTACGAAGTATTCTCAAAAATAGGTTATATTATGATGAGTTTATAATACAAAGAAAACTATCATGGCTATGTTAGCATAAGTAATTATGAGTAATAGCCGATAAACAGTTACTTCGGAACAGTACATTGCGTTTCGCCTGACACGCACTTGCCCGGTTTTTCTTCTCTCTTGTTTGGCAAACCACTTACCATGAGGTGGATCGTTATCTCGTGAAATTGTCTTAAAAACTCATGACTCTGTAGTCTTTATGATGACTCTTTACTCGTGGGTATCTTACTTACGTCAGGGCCAGTGACTACGAGTACATTCGATTTCAAATGTCAACTAGATTCATGTGAAAGCACTATTATAATGACTTCTGTGGTGACAAATAAGTCTGTTCGCATGATGTTTATTACTGTAAATGCTTGAGAGTCTTCGTTTCAAACGTGCGCATTGCATTCAATCCGCTACATGAGCTGCGGGTGGAAGTGGGCAAGCTCTGAGCGCGTGTGCTTGATGGTATTTGAATATCACGCCAGTGAGCTAAATTAACATGCTAGTTTTAGTAGGTCTGGGGCCTTATTGTGAGTATGTTATTGTACCGACTAAAATACTTGGAATTTAAACCAATTCCCGGTCGTAAGAAATTATGTTTTTGTTGCTAAATTCTTACACGTGTTACCTCTTCTGCTGGTCCATGGTAACATCTGGTGAGAATTGTACAATGCCGGTTCAACCGAAATCTTTTGTAACAAGGATTAGTTTTTAAAAAATATCTCTACAACTGGTGAAAATTTTAGGGGTATAGAATATAATATTTATTCTAAATACAGACTAACACCCCGCATTATCCACATTATTTTGAAAAATATTATAAGTAATTCAATATTTTATGTTTTTTTCAAGAATATGCGAAATTCAACTTTGAAAGTTGAAATTAAAATCACTAATGCATAAAATATTATGTTTTTTTTATTTATATCTGGCTGTTAACACTTATGTCTCGTTTTTTTATATTAAATCTATTAAATAACTAATTTGAATGATAAATAGTGCAGAATATTATAGAAATCAATATTTAATTTTTGAAGTTATACTTCTTTTGGCGCGATGGTGAAAAATGATGAGAGTGAATTTCTACGATGCGCGCGCACACCGACACCTAAATTCTGCATCGTGAAGTTAGCTCAATTCTGTATTTTTTCTGTATGCAAAAAAGTTTTCACAGTATTTACCTCATTACAAACGATTTTATAATCGATTGAATTGATTCATAATAATCGATTGATGGAATATAATAATATATTTTATGTATTATTTGTTAATTATAATTATAATATTAATTTATTTCTTACATGTTTTCGTATTCCATACATATTAAAACTATGTAATATATTTTGAATTACCATTCAATCGTTACGCTAATTTTATTAAATTACATTTCGAATATTTTGACATCGATTAATCGATTGACAACAAAGATGATGTAATCCCTATTAATGTCATTTTGGTAACCATAGTATTTATAAATAACACCACTGTACTGTCATATTTGTCATCGATCTTTCATGTTTCTACGCGTGGTTTTTTGTATTTTTCTATTAAATATTTTCAGCGTACCTATTTGGAGTCCTATTTACTATTGAAAATCATCGACACGCACACAGTTATTTTAATTTACTGTTGTATTCGATTTTGTACTTGTGTTTTGGTGAATGTGTTTTCGCAGTTTCGCTACAATTTCTGGCAAACCAATACTATATGAATATGGACTACTTAATCGCCTGTTTTGTGACTGACAAAGGTTCAGAATAAGTCCTGAACACTGGATAACGTACCCTATACATCTTTAGAAGATCAGTAGTTTGCTGTGGCCATACTTACAATGAGTATGTTATGGTATCTTGATTGGGCAAGGACAAGGTACCAACGAAATATAGCGCCTCCTGCACAACTAGACGAACTATTAATATAAATGATAACTAATAAAATCTCTTGAAATATGCAATAGCTTTTATTATACAACCTTTTTATGACATTCGTTTTGGGTAAAAACCATTTAAGTAGTAGATAGTATAAAAGACACCCGCCAACTTAGTTTTAACCATTAAACTCGTAGATTCTATTGGCAAGTCACGTATTAATTTTGGGATTTTATTATAGAAATGTACACCAAGCCCTATGAAAGATCGTTGCACTTTACTTTGGCGGAACGAAGGCGTAATTAATTGATACATTCTTTTTGTTTGGCGATTATTAATATCAAAATTTTGTTTATACGCGTTTATATTCTTCCTTATAAAAACTACATTATTAATTTATTAAGTTGGTTAACCTTAGCTGTGTGTTGTTTAGTTTGTACGATTCCCTAACATGAAATATTACATGTTTCTTCTGATGTATATAAATATTATTTACTAGGTTGATCCAAAAGTAACGATAGTAAAAATGATACACGTTCAAATAAAATAATGTATTATTTTACAGTCTCCTAACTAATCAGTTCACATTCTCGGTAGTTATATTAAAATTACAACAAATTGAATTGCTTTAAATTGGGTTGGCATACGAATGATCCAAACGCACGCCTAATGATAAATAATCACTATCGGACGAACATGAATCATCAAAACTGCTCTCAGATTCCGTATCACACTCGTCTTTCAATTCTATAATAAATTTATCAATTTCCGCGTCTAAGCTTCCATCCATTTTACAAAACTTATCCTCAATATGTCGCACATGTTTTATACGCAGTCGGGTTTTTTGTATTTTTTAATTTTTTTGTGTGTAATAGACCAATAATTGATTCAGTTGGAAAAAATATTAGAACACGATTTCGTGAGCCATGACCACGTTTTATGCTATAATATGTACCTACATTTGCCCAAAATTCTTCTGTATTTTCATTGAGCGACTCAGTTTCTTTTGTTTTTTGTATTTATAACACTATTTTCTATTTTAATTTTCAATATTATATTACATTGGTAGAAAATGCAAAAAATCGGGAGAAACGGTCGCTAAAACGGGATATCGGGAGATGATAACCAAAATCAGTAGATCTCCCGATAAATCGGGAACTTTTACAACACTCGTCACTTGACAGCAAGTAATGCTAATCTAATGGGAAGGTAATGACAGCTTGTCAGAGGTAAAATAACTGTGAACGGACTGTAGTAGTAAATAGTAATCGATACTTGTCTTTGGGACTAGGAGCACATTCTTTTTCTCTCCTTAATCTGTATTAAAGTTTAATGCCTGTCGGAAAATAAATTATTCTTCAACTGAACTGAATAAAATCTTTCATTCCCTCCCCCCCACAAAAACTGGTTTTACAGCATGGTATCGTAATAGTTCTCGTAATAGAACATAGATGGTGTTTTTACAATTGTAAAAACAGAAAAAAAAGATTTACAATTGATTTGTTTTTGCAATTGTAAAAACACCATCTATGTTCTATTACGAGAACTATTACGATACGTAGCAAAGTAATATTAGAATATACTACAAAATTAATCACAGATGGCGCTTAACACATATAGTTTGGCTATAGAGATTCGTAAATTAAATTATTTCAAAATATTATTTCATTTTATTTTTAGTATTGCTGTTTTTGAATATTGTATTTTGAACAATGTTTTTTTAATATTGTTTTTTGATTTTTTTTTCATGTCAAAGAAGTATAACTTCTCACGCGCGTACAAAAGTACACGCACCCTTTTTTTTTAATTATCATTGTTCCACGTGTTACT
Organism: Thymelicus lineola; assembly: GCA_963932265.1. Taxonomy (NCBI): domain Eukaryota; kingdom Metazoa; phylum Arthropoda; class Insecta; order Lepidoptera; family Hesperiidae; genus Thymelicus; species Thymelicus lineola. The sequence goes on along the minus strand of OZ010687.1, from coordinate 6,116,004 downwards.
GTCACAAGTAAATCATAAAATTAATGAATCGAATCGAAAAGTTGCTATCGGGGACACAGCAACGCCAAAGGGAGTGATTTTTCAACTCACACGAATAGTTACGCTCTATTGTTCAAAATCTTTGTTAAAAAATGTTCGCGAGGGTGCGTTGAATCCCCCGCTAATTTATACTTCTTGCACATGTTGACACGCGTCCGGATAAAAAATAAACAAAAAATCACTTATAGACATGGCTTTTGCATTTAAGCTCGCCGTGCGACCGTTACGACGAATGAGTCTTAGAACGAGTCGTTCTGTGTTTTTTGTCGGTTAAGAATTGATAGCTTTGTGTGAACTTCGAGTATGTTTATCAATACTGGCCAACGTAAGGTGGGCTCACTAGAAAAAGTAGGTTTATGGCTTACATACCTATGTTCAAAAGGGCTGCCTTTAGTCTCGGATCACAAGTTTGTCGACATCTCACTGACATCAAACGATAGAATTCCTTTGATTGTTACGTATTACATTTTTTTGGGAATTCTATCCATAAAATGTAATAAATAGGATTGTTGTTTCTTATATTCGCATCAGCACGTTTTGGCTATGTAGTAAATCAGTAATGCAAACATAATTAAAAATAATACTCACGATATTTTTATAGGATGTAATGAGCTTAGGTCACGGGATCATATTTTGAATTATGTCACCACGCTAGAAAATTTGTCTATTAGCCTGTATTGGATCTAATTACGTCAACAGAGGTCCCATGAAAACGTCAAGAGCTCGTAACTGTCACCCCTTGTAACTCGATCGTAGTTGAATTTGGAATATCTAATTCTAATGAACGTGATTGGCTCCCTCAGGGCGCAATCATGATTTTTTGAACTTTGTACACGTGTTCAACTTTGTACCCCTCTGCAACGTGACCCTGGGCAATTATTACTTGGATTTCAAGTTGTTTCTCTGTTGTACTGGGTGCAATGCGTGTGATTTACATAGGTACAGTTGAATTGTTCAAAGGAAATAATATACGTACTTTGACTTGTTTATTTATATTTTAGTTGTAACAGAAGGACATTTTATAAGTAGGTACGTATATATGTTACTGTAAATCTGTATAATCCGGTATTCTATACGATTCCTAGCCAATGTAAAGAATATCTAAAACGTTCAGGTAACGAATATGGTATAGAATATTATTCATTTCATACTGTGCCTAGGCATTCTATTCAATACCCAATGAGTAGCCGGTAATATGTGGTGAAGAAAATGTTGGAATTTCTCAGGGGTCCGTTCTCTCCGCCACTCTTGCGGGTCCATCTCACTAGTCCCATTCTTTCGTTGTTGTACGTTACTTAGGTAAAGTATTGTAATGTAGCATATATTCATATCATTTCATACATTGCCAAAACGATCCAGGTATTTGCCTATAATAGGACATTGCTTAGGAATTGTATCGAATACCACAAATATACAGATCGCCGGTAACATATATTACTTGATATCTTATATTTTATTTATAAAAGTTTTGTTTACTAAACTTTTTTACTAAAAATCTTTATTTTCACTAAGACCCACTCAATTGTAATTTGACTGTCACTAAGTCTATGTAGTAATAATAATTATATGAAGTAATTGACTGTCACTAAGTATTATTATAAGCGCTCAAAGCTCGATTCTAAGTGATCGACAAAGTTAAGCAATAGCGGTTGCGGCTGGTAGTTGGATGGGTGACCGCCAGTGGCAAAAATTCTTGAGTGTTTCCGTGCTTCAGAAGCACGTAAAGCCGTCGGTCCCTGTTTTTATCGCAAGATAACAGTCGTTGAGCCATGTTGGAGGCCTTCGGGCGGCATAAAGACTTCCAACTCTCGGGTTAGCCACTAACCCCTTAACCAATCCGCACTGGAGCAGCGTGGTGGAGTATGCTCGAGGTCTCTTCAAGTGAAGAGATCCAAGCCCAGTAGTGGGCCATTAATGGTTTTTTAAATTTTGTATACATATTTGTAGGCTGTAGATTGTCCATACACTCATAAGATACTCTACATAAGTTTTTTTTTAATCCATCATCCATCCATCCATCAGCCCTTGGAGGTCCACTGCTGGACATAGGCCTCCCCTAACTTGCGCCACTCTGACCGGTCCTGAGCCTTCTGAATCCAGCGGATGCCCGCTGTCTTCTTCAGGTCGTCGGTCCATCTTATCGGGGGGCGTCCTGTACTTCGCTTTCCGAGACGCGGGCGCCATTCGAGAACTTTTCTTCCCAACGGTGTTTTTTTAATATTATATAATATTTCGTAAATATACAAATCGTACAAGATTTTCTGGGGGGTCACAAAATTCTGGGGGTATGATGGTGAAGTAGTGTAGACACGGTTAATTTATATCAATATATTTCATTACTGAATTCCCAAAACACTCGTTACATTTTACGAATGAGTTACTCGGGAATTGGTCGTATTTTTATCAGTCTCGGTTTTACCAAATACGGCTACATATCACAAGGTCCTGGAATGTCACGGCGAATGAAATAGCACTTAGCGTTTACGATGCAAAAAACGACGCACATCGGTACACACGTGCAGGACTAGAACCGACCTACGACGGAAGGACGGATTAGCCTAATATGAATTTCGTGTTACAATGTTTGTGTTGTAAGTTATTCTAATGTTGAGACAAATTGTTGACACAGTGTCATATTTCAACGGCCCTATCTGCTTAGAACGAGGACAGCTGACGCTTACAAAGTGAACTTTTGGACAGTGGGATGTTACGAGCGTGCGCCTTAATTTTCAACTTTGTAACTTTTGTAGCACAGCATTAGTTTTGACAGGGGAAGTTCTGTTATGAAAGCGGACTTCGATGGAATACGGAAACGACGACGGTTGTGACATTTCTAGGCGTGTTTTGAAAGTAGTTGCGCGCGTGGGCAGATGAAATAATAAAATGGGACATTGATATATTTTTGTAGCCGATATTAGAATATCTGCGATGTGTGCGTTTAATAACTCGTTTGACGACCCATGTGGTGCAATGGTTACCATGTCGGATCGCCACGCCATGGGTCCTGGGTTCGATTCCCAGTGAGGCGGAAATTTAAATGATGAGTTTGAATTTCTGTTTTCGGTCAGGGTGTGAGTGTTCTTGTCTTGTGCATTATCCATGGCACCCACGACACAGGGAATCCTACGTTATTTATTTATTAACGTTTTTATGTATTCCTGAAATAGTTATTAATGAAAATTTCAATCCTTCACACAGGTGGACCATGATGAGAAGTAAGAGATAGGGTACTTATTATTATCCCGTAATATGAGTGCAAAGCTGTGAGCAGAGCGTTAGTTGCAAATATTATTAAGAACGTTTGTGTCCCTACTGTCTACTTACGAGCACCATTTTTTTAATATTTCTCCATAATTATGTTATTTGGAATATATCACTACCAAGATAAAATTGTGGACGATGGTATGAATTAATTTATATTAGGGCACGTTAAATGTGTAGTTTAATAAATTCAAGAGAAGACACACACATACTAACTAAGCAAGTACTAAACAGGGATTTTATGCCCTTATTCTATTTATGAGAGTAATTAGTAATGAATGAATATTATAATAATTAATATGAAATAGTGTTATTTATTCTCTCTGTTCTCCGCCAATCCGCACTGGAGCAACGTGGTGGAGTATGGTCTAGGCCTCCTTAAGAGGAGAGACCCTTGCCCAGTAGTGGGCCATTAATGGTTTGAAGCCAAGTCAAGTGTTATCTACGGAAATCGTAATGTCTTTATGATATTTATTTCCTTTAGCCAGTTGCTTTGCCACGGGTTCAACGTAAACAGATTTGCTTGCATTTTCTCGATAATATACGACGAGAAGGATGAACAAAAAGTAGTAAATCCAATTCAACATTATTTTTATTTGCTCCTGAACCGTCACTATTAATAAGATATATTGGCGCACAGATAAAAGGGAATAGTTTGCAAACTGAAAGCTATCTGATCGGTCTCAGTGCTCGAGATGACAAAAAAAAGATATTTGGCGATGTCCCTTACGATAACATTTAGGGCTCCCACACAAAACCGCGAATTCGCATCGCATCGCAAATATCTGCGAATTCGCACGAACGCACCGCAAGAATTTCCGATCTGCTTCGCATCGCACATTCCTGCGATATTACGTCATCCTTGGTGACGCCATTTTAGTCCGCTCTGAGACAGCTTTAGAGAAAGACGCGCGGCGCCTGCGCCACCTTCTTTGTTTATAAAAAAATAAACTCAAAAGCTCTTCAAATGAAGATATGCTCATTCTAAAATAATCAAAAAAATTATCTTCTTCAGTTCTCAACGCATAGTACTTATTTTGAGTAAAATAGTTCCCATCAGAGTTCATAATCGTAATAAATGGATGAACCCAGAATTTTCTTTTTCTTTTATATCTATTTAACAATAACAGCAGTGCAATAATCTTTTTGCGATCCATCTTACGCTTCCTAAAAACACGTCCAGTACGGCTGACTACACTTGAAGGAATGGTCGCCCTACCAAACGGTTTGCCGCACTAAATCGTATCGCAGAAATTCGCATCGCAAGTTCCTGCGATGCGAATTCGCATCGCATCGCATCGCAGTTTTGTCTGGGAGCCCTTACTTATTAGGAGAGTGACATCTGCATTAAGAAATCTTTTCGAATGAACCAAAAACTACTTATGTAATTTATCGACTTAAAATACCGTGTTTTTTGTACTTCCGCCGTTATTGTGCTCCAAAAACTAAAATGATTTCATTTAACAGCGCGCATTTATAAAGTATAATATAGTTACGACACGAGGGCCGGTGACGATATTCATAAAAGTCACAGTTTTGTTCGAAGCGAGATCGGAGATATGAACCATTTTTCAAACACCGCATCGGGTACAATGACGTACAATATTATATCTATTGTAAAGTACCCGGAGCGATTGATTCTGTTTATTTGTACTATTCTTTTTTCACCGTATTTCACGCAGCATCCATCACGCATTAGACACAAAAGATAGGCGTCGTTTAACATTAGCTTAACTTCTTTACGCTTTGATAACCTCCTGGGGTGTTCTTTTTTATGTACCGACTCAGAAACACAGACTAAAATAATTCAGTCACCGTTATAATGTGTACTGGGGGAAACAGGGCAGTAGAAGTTTGAGATTTTGTGAACTGTATGGTACCGACTTAATTGTGAAATATGCAGGCAGATGCACCTCTAGCGCATGTGTATTGTCCCCGTAATGAGCTTTGTCAATAAGTAACGCTTTCCTCTATGTTAAAAGGTCCCTGGGGTGTTATTATGCTCTTGTATTCGTAAACATAGGTTTAAATAATTTGTACGTGGCCAAAGATTAAACATCGCAGAGGTGAATGAGTATCGAATGTTCATTATTTTAACTATAATTTTAAAGCTCTTATGAACTAGGGGTTAACATTTAGGTGGTTACATTGTGATTTTGTTTATTAGTGAAAGTTATTACAACTTAAATAAGATATAAATAATATTAAATAACAAACGCGTAGACTAATACCCTTGCATTACTATTCCCTATACCTACTGCGAGACTCGCAGCTGCGGGTGAAATGGAGTATTGCGTGCGTAATCAAACCTGGGACTCGTTACTTCGATGGATACGACTAACTAGATCACTATGTCGTAAGTTACTTCACTATTGGAACGAAGTTCCTTATCGCGCGTTGTGAAAGGGGGCTAGACGGAAAATTACGACACTTTTTGATTCTTACGAATGACGACACTTTTTTGAAGTGATTCAGAGCGTTTTACAGAGATGGCGCTGTACAACAAAACAATACTTCAATCGAAAGGAACTTCGTTCCATCCGGGTGTCCCTTGACACCTCTCATGTTTTTTTTTAATACAACGGGAATACATTGCACAGTTGAAAGATGAGTTTTCGGTATCTATCGGTTCGGTAGCTACATAGCTAGTGGTTTTGGCCCCTTAACTAGAGGTTAATACAAAACGTGTTTCATTCCCCTGCTCCATTTCAATCAGATATTTCCTGCAATTAGCTCCAATTTCGTTTCGAACCAGAGACAAATTGAGGCAATATTGTTAAAACGTCACGCTTACTTCTGACTTTGCTAAGTGGTGCCACAAATCTAAGATGGTACGGTGTGGCACTAAATATCGAATAGTGTGGGGGAATGTTACCCCAGGGAGGGCGAGGGTGAGCTATTAGCGTGGTTGAACCTTGACTTCGACATGAATTTGTTATTTTTATTTAAGCATACCATATTAACTTTGGGTAACTTCGTAATTAGCTGTTTTGGAAGCAATGTCTTTAATGTTGTGGTTGTTTGTAAGATACCTCAATGTAGTCATTTGGCTATTCAATATCTAATTTGACAAATAATTGTGTTACTCTGCAAAATTGTAAAAAAAAACATCAAACACTGCACCACCATCTTATGAAAAAATTTACACTTTTTTAATTTTTATAGTTATTCACTCGTTCACTTATTGCGTTCGTTCACATTCACTGCGTATTACTGATATTCATGGAACGCAGTTATTAAATATGACCATTAAAAGGCCAGGGGTAAATGTATCCCTGACATGAAGATAAGTGCGCTGCCTACTAGCAGACAACTGCGGGTCGATATTCAATTAAGATCCTTTTCAGTACCTTTTTTTATTCACAAACCAGTATCAATGTGCTTTTACTGTTGTAACAAAATGATGATGGGTGTTTTAACGTCGATGTGACCATTATTACAATTTTGATAAGGTAATTACTGTTTTAACCGACACGGAATTTTTCATGAAATTATAATATAATGCTGTTTTAGCAAATTTTAGTAGATTTTCTTTTTTTAGTACTTATTAGTTAATATTATGCGCTCATAGCCCACCGACTTGCGTAAATCCTAAGTGATCGACAAAGTTAAGCAATAGCGGGCGCGGTCGGTAGTTGGATAGATGACCGCTAGTGCAAAAAAATCTTGTGCGTTTCCGTGCTTCGGAGGGCACGTAAAGCGGTGCCGGTTGTTATCATAATATAAAAGTCGTTCAGCCATGTTGGAGGCCCTTGGGTGGTTTGAAAACTTCCGACACTTTGGGTTAACCCCTCCACTAATCCGCAATGGAGCAGTGTGGTCAAGTGTGCTGTAGGCCTCCTCATGAGGAGAGACCCGTGTCCAGTAGTGGGCCATTAATGGATTGAAGCAGTTAGTTAATACGTCTTTAAGAATGTTCTGTACCATGCGGCACAAGAATGCAGCAAATCGTCAGTTGATGCGGCCTTAAAAGACATGCGATTCTATTTTACATGTTATACACTCGGGTGCAATGAAATCGCACATTTGATTTTTTTCTGCAAAATACAAATTATTTTTTTTTCTGAAAGATACATATATATTTTTTTAATATGGAATTAAAGCTGGTTTCATTACCTATCCAACGATACCATACAAGCCGTTATTACTTTACCCTACGGCCAAGAATTAATGACAACAAAAAAACCCTAAAATTAACTCCCTTAGGTTACCGTAGTTTGCCAGACTAATGCAGGTATAAAAAGGCATGTTTTGAGTAAAATGTCATCAGTTGCATTTCAACGCTCAAACTGAAAGGACGTCCAGTGACTACAGCTGCAATAATTATCGAAGAAAATGGATACTACGCCAGAAAAAGCCGCTCAAGTCGTTGCTCTAATTGAAGCAGGCCAGAACCAGAGTGCTGTAGCTCGACAGCTGAATATCAGTCGATATTCAGTTCGTCGTGTATACCAGCGCTATCGGGAGACTGGTGGCTATGAACGACGACGAGGATCTGGTCGAGCTAGAGCTACAACTCAGCGCGACAACCGATTTCTCGTAACGACGGCTTTGCGAAATCGTCGCCTGACAACCGTTGATCTTGCACATCATCTCCAAGAGGTGCGTGAAGTGGAAGTCAGTCGGTGGACGGTCAGAAGGAGACTTGCTGAAGGCGGCCTAACAGCGCATAGGCCAGCAAACGGCCCTAAATTGGCGCCAGCTCACCGCCAAGCCCGTCTTCGATTTGCACAGGAACATGTGAACTGGACAGTCGACCAATGGCGAACAGTTCTGTTCTCAGACGAGTCTAGGATGTGTCTCCATGGCAATGATGGACGAGGGCGGGTCTATAGAAGGCCTACAGAGAGATTTGCCCCGTGTTGCATCACGGAACGCGTTGCATATGGCGGTGGTTCGTGTATGTTCTGGGGTGGAATCTCTTTGGAAGCCAAAACTGAGCTTGTCTTCCTCACTGGGGCCAATATAAGGCGTCCAACAAGGGGACTAACTGCTCGGAGGTACGTCGAAGAAGTTCTCCAGGAACATGTCGTACCATTTAGCGGTTTCATTGGAGAGAACTTTCTCTTTATGCATGACAATGCAAGACCCCATACCGCTCAAATTGTAACGCAGTACCTTCAAGAGGTGAATATCAAAACAATGGTGTGGCCAGCTCGGAGTCCGGACCTTAATCCGATCGAACACGTCTGGGACAATTTAAAAAGGAAAATAAGAGACCGAAATATTGCTCCAGCTAATCTCCAGGAGCTGCAAACTGCGCTCAAGGAGGAATGGGACGCTATCCCACAAGACTCTATCAATCACTTGATAGAGTCGATGGGAAACCGGTGTCGAGCGGTAATTCAAGTAAGAGGGGGTAACACTTCGTATTAATAAAGGTATTTTTGTAAGAAAAGGGTGTTTTTTTTTAAGCCTTCATTTCCCACACAGTTTTGTCAAGGAAACTTCTTTTAATAAAGGATGAATTTGTAATTGGTGTTTTTTTTTGGCAGTAGGATAAAGTAATAACGGCTTGTATGGTATCGTTGGATAGGTAATGAAACCAGCTTTAATTCCATATTAAAAAAATATATATGTATCTTTCAGAAAAAAAAATAATTTGTATTTTGCAGAAAAAATCAAATGTGCGATTTCATTGCACCCGAGTGTATTTTTACAAGTTAATGCTTGACTATGGCGATGAAGTCTATGATGATAAGAGCATCAACTTAGTGAAATCTTCTTGAAGACGCTTGAGAGTTTGAATACCAGTATACGAGATAAATCGTTGCTTAAAATTTTAAACATTATAATTAGAGGATTTAGAACCTTAGGACCTCTGGCCTAAGGTGTGTAAAGAAATAGTCTAATTTTAATCTTACGCATTTAGAGCAGGATTGTAATTAACAAAGTAAAGTTAATTACTAAGCAATGAGCTGAGTAGCAAAGTAAAACCAAGGAAAGGTTAAATATTTACTAGCCGTCGGAAACAATGCAAACAAAGCTAACTTTTTACCTAGAATAGATATAGTAGATAAACTTCGTGATAAAACTGGGGCAGCTTTACTTTTACTAAGAACATACTGGCTTGAGGTTTAACGACATGACCTAGTACATCTGTTCTCAGTCTGTTTCAGCGAATTTCGTGATTCTATAACCATCTCACGATATAACAAAGAAGGGAATTTATTGACAATCATAATTAATTTAACAATGAACGATATTAAATAATAGCCTAGTGTAAAGCAATTAGACTGTATGACAGAATGAAATATAAATTTTTTAAAATTTCTGCCACTTACCATCAGGCTGCCACACAGAATTAGTCTAGAAGATCTATTAAATAAACCATTAACTATTGCTGACAGCGCATAGCCTGATCCAGTGGACCTATGAGCATGAAACTTTCTGAGGTTTCTTATATTGTATGAGAGACAACTATAAAATGAATTTTTGAAAATATATGCCTTAAATGGGTGAAATGGCAGAGGCATTTATAAATACAAAATACTAGGTTCTAGTTACCTACCACAAAAAGATTTCTTCTGATTTACTACAACCTTGAATTTTAGTCTGAACACTGCCCTGCTCTTTTATGTAAATTGCCGGCAAAGGAGCCGACAATCCACCTAATGGTAAGTGGTAATCGTTGTCCATGAACATCAGTGACACCAAAGGCATCACTGATACGTTTCCGGCCGAGAAAGAGAGAAGAAAAAGAAAGAATGGCTATCGTCTCGTCGCCCGTGAACATCAGTAACACCAAAGCAATCACTGATACGTTGCCGGCCGAGAAAAAGAAAGAAAGAACTGGCTCTCAAGCCAACGTCCCAAGTTTCCGCGGAGGAAGAAGTACGTGGTAAGAAATTGTGTTTTTTTTGTGTATGTTATACTTACCCAAGCAGAACAGTCCCAGTAGAGACGTGACGACGGCAACCGTGTCCATTCCGATGGTCTACTCCCACATATTAAAGCAAATTGAAGAGCGCAGTCTTCCGAACACTGGTATTCATGTTTGTCGTTTGCGTCTCATCTGTAACAAAAGAATATTTAAACTTTAACTTAAGTATTGTACAGGATGTCCCGTAAGTAGTGGCTCAACCGACAAAAAATTACCTTAGTAAAAAATTCGTTCTAAAACTCAGCTCCTTTACCCTACTTTTCCTGTTAAGTCCACAAATAAGCAGAAATTTTGATAATTCTTTTATCTGAGAGATCTAGCTGCTCCCCTTTCATTTGTCGACACAGCAAGAAAAATTAGGATAAAGGTGCGGAATTTTTGAAATTTTAAATATCATGAAAACGGTGACACGTTTACAAAGTTAATTTTTTGACATATTATAGGCTTACATTCAAGGTATATGTCATCTACAGTTGAGCTACTACTTGCGGGACACCCTATATAAAAGCCGTATATATTTTATTTTAGTAACACTTAAATAATGTAATTAAGTCCAGATAAGGAGTAAATAGCTGACAAACGACCACAAGGGCACTAATGTTTTACTGGCCTAGAAAAATAAGAATAAAGAAAGAACTCTAATTCGGTTAATTAGACACCATAGAGTATAGGAATAGAGCGCGCGTATCGCACAAAATGTACAGAACACATCGTAGGCAGCTGAGTTATAGATACTTATACTGATGAGTGTATGATAGATAGTATGAATTAGGTGCCGATCGGCAACGAGGTATCGATAAGTTATGTAAATATCTTTAATGGGTACTTTTTATGTTCAATATCTTATTTCCTACTATTAAACGAGAAATGTTTGTATATTTATTTAAATATTTGTTTGTAATCACGTTCTCGATAACAGCCCTAACGATTTCGATGAAATTTGCAGTATAGTAGTTTGCGGGGGCGACTAATCGATCTAGCTAGGGCTCATATTATTATATGGGAAAATTCGTTTTCTCTATTTTCATTTGCGTAAGCTCAGTCGCCTAGGTACTTATATTTACATTAGTGTTATCTATGGCACCCATAATACCAGATTATTAGTGGTGGGGCTGTGATTGTGATCTTTATATTGTTGGTTATTTGAAATATGGAAGTCATTTAATACAATATTACTCTTGCTTTAATTTTAGTTCGAAAATCATGAGTAATATAAATGTCTGGAAATCGTATGGACTTGTTAAATAAGTAGGTAATGTATAGAGGTTGATAAAATAAAACTCGGGTTTAGTGTTTACTCTTTTATTACAAAGTCAAATGCTAATGATTACATAACATAAATAATAAATATCGTCTACAGCGTTGGTCGCATCTTATCACTACAGTCTCGCGTGGGGAGCGCTGGAGAGCGCGGTGCGCGGGCGGTCTTGTGCTTGCCCGCCTCTCACCCCCGCGATGCGACATTTATTTTCATAAAAATAAATACAAAAATCAACTTACCGATGAAATGTGATACTGGATTTCAGTTTTGTGTGTTTCCTACTATCGTTTTTGCAAGATGGGACTGCACATTTGACCATTTTGATACGTAAATACTTATTTAAAAATCTCTCTAGAACCGCACACCGCTAGCATTCAATTACGACTACAAGCGGTCGCGGCGGGAACGTCGTGTTGATCTCACCCGTGCCTACTGTTCCCACTTCGTTGCGCGGGCTCTATATGTAATATTATTACTCTAAGTTAGACACAATAATTTGGTAACGGAATTATTTATATAGCCAAAAATCCAGCAAGGTTTAACGATTGCTCAAGAAATAAAGGAAGCTCTACTTTTCTACAATTATTTGCATACTTACAACCAATTCACGTGAATTATACGAAATAAATGACATAAATAACTAAATAAGTTATAAAATCAAAATATCTAAATGCCTACAGTTGATTAAGTAAGTGGACGTCGCTTTCCGAATTCTTGTTCCAATGTAAACAACTTCAAAATATTTATTTGTATTAAAGAGACGTAAACATCTGTCAAAGAAAGATTTGAAACTCTTAAAGTTGTCTTGGTGAAGCTTCCAAAATTATCTTCACGTGTATTTCTTAATATTGCCAACCAATTTTGAGTTTTATGAATTAGTAATAAGGTGCAAATGTAACTATTGAATAAGATTGAGTCAAATTTTAATAAAATATACAAACATACTGTGTTCACATGAAAATCCATCACATGTGTTAAGATTTCATTTATCTTATTTATTTCATTTACTCATTAGTTTAGTGAGGGCACGTCACAAACTAGTTAAGTTAACGTTTCAAAGTTCACATAATGTTTCCATACACACTAATTCATATACTCGTATATTAAATAGGTACAATGAATTCTACGCACACTTTAATTAAATTTCGTCAATATACTAACTGTATTTTACTAAAAATTGACGGAAATTATTAAGACTGACATGTATTTATTGTAACTGACACTTCCTCCAAAATTCCAATAAGAATCAATACACGGATTGAATTTAAATAAAATGAGTTTCAAGTACAAAACAAAATAACTACTGTTTACGACAGTGTTTAACTTTGAACCTTATTAACTTTTCAAAAGATTTCATATTAAAGATTTCCAATTTTGTAGGCTAAAGGATAGAAAGCGTAACTCTTTTATAATCTTTTTACAATTTCGAAGTGAATGGTCCTTATTTAACATTTGACTGATCCAAATTACAATACGAGTAGTTTGGTTAAATTGCACTTGATAAAAACATCCGCTGTATTGAGTGGGTGAGCCACAGTGTGTGGTGTGAATGTTGCTACACGACGAAAACTAGGCTAACTATTACTTTACATACATATATTAAGAATAGGAGGAACCAATATTTCATGTCATTTTGCCGGGCACTAGTCTCTGCCCACGACTGGCAGGTCTCCTGTACATCGCTTGCGGATGTTTGAAAATGTGCCTACTATTATGTACTATTACTTGTATGTCTTTTGTGCTGTGACTTTGATTAATAGATCATCAGTCACATACAAGTTCGAAAAGTGTCTCAGTTTAATGTCAACTTTTCGTAAATTACAATTACAACATATTGTCCTATAAAGCAGATATTATTTAGTTTACTTGTGTGTAGTCATACCTAACAATATTTGTATGTAATGTTAATCTTGCCGAATTCTGATTCAAGTAGCTAATTAATTATGTTTCTTGTAAATTGATTTTCGACCAGTAAAATATATTTTTGGAAATTTCAAAGAATATTTTAGAAAGCTTAACTCGGAATATCATAAAAACTTAAAAATGATGTCAAATGGCTTAGATATAATCGGTGTTTAATCTGTTTCAAAGTAAGATATATTTATTTATTATTATTTAACACTTTATTGTTTGTACACCATACAATAATATACTTAAGAGCACAAGAAAAAAAGAATACAAAACAATGGGCGACCTTATCGCTTTAAAGCACGATATCACACTCATGAGAGTTATCAAATTAATTAAGTCGATATCTATTGTATTATTCATCTGTATCAGAATCTAGTACCTACGCCTTGTTCAGCGAGCTGAAATACTAGGCTAAAGTACTATTATTATTATGTCTTCTGAGACTAGGCTAAGAAACTTCCAATAATTCCAATAAAAATTTGCTGAACCTTTAAGATAAGACAACTATTTATAAAGTTACTAAGGATAAAAATTTAAGAGTAAGAACACCTATCAGTAACTGACAAGATAAAGATAGTAACCAATATTGAGCAAGATTTTCCTTTTAGTTAAACAGTGTTAAGCCTTTTTATTATTTTTATAGGGCACTGATAAAAATATCTTCGTAATAAGATGCTGCAGTAGCCGGCGATAAGATATGCGACACATGTTATAAATATATTATGTAGATTAAGGGACGACCAATAAATTCGCTCTGAACATTATGATAACGGATGTGCTCCAGTGTTTTATATCTTGACAATATTGCTAAGGAAAATGTTAACATTAAAATTGAGCTTGACGATATTGCACACAAGCTAATTCAGGTTGTAGAAATAGAATACTTACTGAATTGTATTAAATTAAAGAAGAAAAAAGAAGATTAAAAAAAAATTAAAGTAATTAACACTAATCATATAATAATCATATTATTATTTTACCTATCACATACATATATGCCCCGGCTGGAAAATGAACCTGATACACTGCCAACTGGCTTACAAAGTCGTAATCTTCAATGAAGTCATCAGAATTAAAGTAGGGACGTAATTTTGCTCCTTTTCTAATTTTTCAAAGTAATTTTACAATTTGGTCAAATTCCTTTGCTTTATTATGTGAAGCTCTTGTTCTAATTTCCATTTCAACAAGAAATTTAATATAATAATAGTTAGATCTAGGTAAAATATATAAGAAACAACTGTCTCTTTTCAGCCAGCAATGATTCCATGGAGACGGTAGTAGACATAAAAAACCTTTACATTTACAAATGTTCCGGCAAAAAACTGTTTTCACAATAATTTTGCGTGATCAGTCATAATTTGTTTACCTCATCATTGTGGGTAACGTGTGGAAATGTGAAATGGAACTTCATTAGTACTATTTGAGCCGAAATTGAATTCGGAATGGGCAGCAACATTGAAATTTTCGAGATGAATGATGATTGAAATTTGGACAACAGCAATATGTAACGTTATTGAAATGCTTTTGAGTATTTGAATAATGTTCGTTTTAGCATTTTATAAGCAAATTCTTTTTATATTTATCAAACAGTCAATAAAATAAGTTACTTTATGCTAAATGAGACCATAATGACCAAATTAGATTCGATAATATTTCATGTCTTCAAGTTTTGTTAAAAGATCCCTACGATATTGTGACACTTCAGAACTAGGATTACTAATTGAATTTGTTTCTCTAACTTGTTTATTATTAAACGGCTAACAATCTTTTGGCTCCTCATAGTTGGGACCAAAAGTTTGGTTCTCACGACGCACATAATTATGCCATATGCGCTTAGTAAGAACGGTTAACCAAAACAAACGTGGCCAAGGTTAAGTTCATAATTTATTGCCACTTGAACGTTGATGGGACGCCTCAACCTAAAAAACACTCAGTATAAACAATGAACTCTTTTGAGTATTGCTTCAAAATCCCTACTCTATTAAATCATTCAAAATGAAACTTTCAATTGAGTGCATTCACAAAAGTAGCTTGAACTATTAATAATCCCACAACGTGTGCAAAGTTGATCAAGTGGTCTAATGTTCCTCGTTAAATAATGCCAATTTTGCTTTACTTAGGCGAGTCTACCTGTTGGCAAGGTTCTCTGTGTTCAAACCAATTAAAACTAACTTTAATTGACCCTTGCGCTAGTTTTGCTGTAACGTAATAAGGCAGTTATTAAACAATGATGCTTGTATTTGAATCTTGTTCTTTTACTTTATTTATTTGAATTAATATGTAATTCACTACCATTAATCACTCGATCATTTTCTCAGTTTGATATGTACAAAATAATTGACTAATCGCATTAACTTAGATCCTTTTTGTAAAATATTTAGTCACAATCACAACAAAGTCTTGACTTGAACACTCTCACATTATAATCGGACAGCAATGCTTATGATGTAAAAATGTACACTAGGAAAAATACACATGTTACAAAAAAGGTAGTACTCACGTTGTAATAATAACACAACTCTATATGCTGAGTCTCTTAAAAAGTCATAAATATTTCAATAAACTTTCCGACTTTTTATTTGTCTGGAGTTTATCGAAAAATCTTTTTGTGACAACATCAACATCGTTAGTTATGTGGCGTCACTCAAGACATAATATGACTGTTGACTTTTTACTTTTGAGGAGTGGTTTAGAGATAACTTTAGCAAATGCACTAAGCGCTGTGCTTCATAATGTTTATTTTTCACACACCACTAGCTACGTCAACATAGTTTATTAACAATGTAGATTGTATGCGGTACTGGATAATATTATTTCTTATGAGTATACTATGTGGAGTACCTTAATGTTTACATTTAAAAATTCCGGAGAAAAGAAATTATGATTCGTTTAGGATAGCTGTGTGATGTTTGCGAACACCTAGCTTATACATATAAGGCAAATGTCGCACGTTTACGTAAATACATAAAGATTGTTGACTGGTTTAGTGAAATCAAAAAAATACATGGCCTCAAAAAGCCCCAAGCCTACGCGTCGAGATCACACGCAGCGGTGACTGGCTATGGTTAGTCAATGTTATTTCAAAAAATAAATGAAAACATTACTTCTGAATTATGTTTGTTTTGACGAAGGCTACCATATTTACTGCGTGAGGGAGCTGAGTGTCGACGTGTCTTAGACCCACACAAAGAGCGATTGATTGTTGGGTTCTTGTAAAATATGAACCGCGCTCTACTTTCAGAATTGATTAATTGTGAGTTGTGACACTGAGATGTGTTTTTAAGATCCAATTTAAGAAACCAACCGGCTGCTTATTTGTCAACGACGAGCCAGTTTATAGTTGCAACTATCATTAACAGTGAAATGGAGCGGCTACAAGGCAATCATAGTTTTGTTGTAACGGGACTGGAACAGATTTAATTTGGAACTTCATATTTAATTTTAGTCTTATTGAGTGACAGTTATACATCAGTCGCTTCTTGCCTTTGTCATTAAATCAATCATCATCTCTTTGTTATTCAGGTTTTGCTTTTATTTATACTTTGTTATTCATAATTTGAATTAATTCAATTCAGCACAACCTTTATTTTACTAAATAATATAGAATATATTTTATCAAATACAGGTATGTAAAATTGTAATATCACAAAAGAGTACCTACTAAAGAATGTCGTCGGCTAAAATTGAGTCCTCTGTAAGATTATGTTTTTGATGGCAGGATTATGTCGGTTTAACGCGTTTTTATCCACCAGCGTTAGTGCGTGTACTGTCAAAAATTGTGCAAGTTTTTGCCAAAGTTTCCGACAAAGACCGCTTTCACAATGGTATATTTTTGTTTGTGCGGTCTCAACTGACAGTTCACGTGATGTATTGGGCTTGGGCAGAGGATTATTTTTGCCTATTTCACGAAGTTTGCATGCAACTATTGTTCGCAGCGGAAGCGGCGTTACAAAGCGGTTAAGAGATTATTGTGAGTGAAATAGGGATCCTGTGAGTTATCGAGATAGGTAACTTGATGCTTCTTGAAATGAATACTAAGCTTGGGGATTCGTTCTCATCCAATTATATTTTAGGATAAATTAAATGGCCTACATCAAGAATGTAATTTTATTATACAAGTAATTAAAAGTTAATTGCAAGTTAAAAACTACTTGCACGAATTTATATAAGGATTTCACTGATGTACATATTAAGGATGTTAATGATTATTACATTTAAATTGAATTACATTACATTTAAAACAAGTCCGGTAAAAAGGGTAAAAGTTATAAATTCAGTAATTTGTGAACGTTAGAGTTCTTTTCTTGAATCGAAGCGATAAAAGATGACTAGACAGTTACTAGTGTAAGTTATAAACGACTATTGTAGTTTAAGTTACAAAACTAAGTTATTTTACTGATACCCAACCAATGTAAATACATGTAAATATTAATCCTACCTACCTCACACTTTATCTCCAAGAAATGTATTTTTAAAAGCAGTCTTACCACATTATGGAATGAAAAAAGTCAGTAGCAGCGTTAACACCCTGGCTTTATCGAGTCAATAAAAGGATGGTGTTTGCATAATATGAACTGAGGGCAATAAAATAAAGACGGGAGAAGTCTACCACACCTGTGTCGTTTAAATGTATTTACCGTGTTTTGTTTGATAAAGTCGAAAAAAGTTAACAGTTATTAAAAAGGATTTTTAAGTCTCTCTATCATAAAATACGGTTGAATGATAATAGCAATCAGAAACGTATTACTCTTGAGGTCTGTGTTAAAACTCTTTGCATACTCATGTTTCGGATTTGATGTGCGGATAAATAGATCTGCGATTAATTGATTTAATCCTCACTTGTTTCTTTGAATATAAATATCGTGATGCTTCCATCTCAATCTGCTTAACGTTGTAATTTTTTTTAAGAATACTAACAATCGGTTACATTATAAAATAACATAGCTTTAATGTTGTCATACTAAGATAATAATATCAAAATCTGTATATATTCTCCAATATTATGCCGGATAATTAATATTTTGTAGTAGCACTCTGCCCACGGCTTTGCTCGCATTTTCCGAGATAATAAGTACCTACCCTCTATCTTATTTTGGATCGTAATTAAATCGGAATAGCATTCCAACATCACTAATTGCATTGACTAAAATGATAGGTGAATTAAGTCTACTCATATCAATTTACCTCGATCAGTAGATTTAAATCACCTGGGTGCATAGGTGAATAAAGTACACTAAAAGTAGACTTAAGACACCGGGTTGAATTAACTCAGGTCAATAAAGTCAACGGGACCAGTTTATCTATGTGCTAAATTTGATAAAAATCCCAGTATTTCATTCATTATGTAATTTCTACTTGAAAGAGTAAAAAATATTCGTACAAACGTTCATATTTATAATCCATCAGCCCTTGGAGGTCCACTGCTGGACATAGGCCTCTCCTAACTTGCGCCACTCTGACCGATCCTGTGCCTTCTGAATATAATATTAGTAGGGAATTGTAATTATTCATCTTCATTATTCACTTTAACGCATGACCCGTATGAGCTATTGTACAAATTGCCGGAACCGTACATTCAATCACAAACTCATGTGTTGTCTTGCTTTTGTCTGCCAATCTACAGCATCGGAGCTACAATTCTAGAACACTAGGTTCTAATCAGAACATGATTGTGGTTTGCAATTCCTTGTGTAAAGTAAACGTGGCATAGCATAGAGCGTTGTGAATGTAAAAATTTTAATCAATGCCATAGAAATGGATGAAAGATACCTCTTTTATAAAATGATTAAAGCCAACGCATTAAATTTGGTAAAACTAATTTGTAAAAATCCACATAAGAATACGCAATAATATTTTTGTGTATTATGCGTAATGGTATTAAACTATTTTAAACTATATTCCGCCCGCGGCTTCGCCCGGGAAAGAGTGGTTGGTTTCTGAAACATTTAACGAACTGTCCCACGAAAACATAAAATCGGGATAAAATTATCCCTATTTTTAAGTCCGGATAGGGTCTGTCTGTGTGCCAAGTTTCATCTATAATCTGCACAATGGTTAGCACGTGATGGAAAAATCCAAAAATCTTCACAAAATATCGCTTATAAAAGCAACAACCCTTAATTATTGTCCCACTGCTGGGCTCGGGGTCTCCGCTCACAATGTGAGGGGTACAGGCCATAGTCTACCACGCTGGCCAAGTGCGGATTGGTAGACTTCACACATCTTTGAGAACTTTATGGAGAACTCTCCGGTGTGCAGGTTTCCTCACGATGTTTTCCTTCACCGAAGCAAGTGATAATTAACTAGTAATACGCACATAATGTTTGAAAATTAAAGGTGCGTGCCAGGATTTGAACCCGGACCCCCGCGTTCGGGAGACCAACGTTCTAACCACTAGGCTATCACTGCTTAAAATAAAATAAAAATCGCTTATAATATCGCTTATAATTTAAATATCGCTTATAATATTATTTAATATAAAATTTGAGGTTTATATTTTCGAAAACAAAACGAAATCAGTGTCACATTAATCATAAACCTTAAAGTATTTGGAACAAATAGTATAAAACGATATTGTTCTAACGTGTTCTAAATTTTTAAAAGCAAAATATTACTATTGCTTCTGTGATTCACACAATTTATACTACTGTAAGTGGAAGCTACTCAATTTATAACAAAAGATTTCAATCGAATGTTAACGCCCACGCTAAAACCAGTAAAGAGGATTCTTACTCGTAGTACATCGAAATAATATTTTGATAGTGACGTTATTATTATTGAATTAATGTGAGTGTTTAACAAGTTTACTTTTGTAAGAATAATAAAAGTATTTGAATTATTAAAAACTTACTTTTTGTATCATTGATTGGTGATCAGATGTTGTTACATTGAAAAAAAGCTTAACGACTGTGATCATAGAGCTTGTAAGTGTTATACAACTTATTATACAACTAATTATACAACTACCTATAAAGTATTAAACTTTTATATAATAAGAAGGTATTATATTTTATTTAAAAGTAAGCAAACACAAAAACTAAAACTTAATGATTTATCAGATACTTACTTCTAAAAGAGAAAAAATATGCATTCTCCGTTATGCGATTCGTATTCAAGTCCAAATAAACCAAATTCTGTTTATAAATAAACGAAACCATCTTTGAAGTTTGAAATAGAGATGTCAAAATGGCGAATGAACAGCAAAAGTTTGTTTTATGTTACGATCTGTGGCACCCGATCAAAGTTTTACACAATTGTGTTACATCGATAAAATATTTATTTACGATGCAGTTTCAAAGAAAAATGTATCGTTAACAAAGTTGTGACGGAAGAGACGGGCGATATTTTCCAGCAAGCGTGTTTTATGCACACGTAAGAAAATTATTTCCATAGCCAATATATTAAATGTTTAAAGAAGTTTTATATTTATTGTATAAAATTTACTAATTTAGAATACGCAGGCGGCTATTTATCGTAACATCCAGTAAACTTTCTTATTAAGTTCTTGAAGTGACTTCTGTATTATAGACGGGGTATTAGGATTTTTCTGTCGCGAAAAAGCGTTACGGCTGCCTGGAGGGGGCAGACGATATATTTATAATATTATATATCTTATTATCATAAAATAAATAATAATAATTAATTTAATTAAAAATTTAATTAAAGAATAGAGCATTTTTAAAAAGAAGTTACGAAATTTGAGCCTTTTCGGTAGAAAAAAAATATACAAAAAAGCAACTCGCTTCGTACGAGTACGAAGTTGGTACGAGGTTGTAGTACGAGGTTGGCCGAATCAGCCCCTGATTATTCTAAGAAAACTATAAGTACCTACATTTAAATAAAGCAGTCTGCATGTAATAACTATGTATATCATCACAAAAATAGTTTTCTACAAACGCTATTGCATTGGCGTTCACATTACTAACGCTAACTCGATTGTCAGAAGTTTTTAAGCCATTCAAGCTTTCCGACTGCTAAACGACTGCAATTTCATTATTGCAAACTTCAACTAATCAACCCAGAAAGAGTGTCCCAAAGCTTAGATCGTTATTATACTAATATCGTATTATTTCAGCTTTCCATGGCATTATGACTGTATGTAGTACCTACTTTAGTCCCCATATAAATATAAATAAAATAAAATAAATAACGCTTCACACTCATAGCCCACACTAGGATTCCCTGTGTCGTGGGTGCCATGGACAACACACAAGACAAGGAAATTCACACCCAGACCAAGAACCGAAATTCAGACTCATCATTCAAATTTCCGCCTCGCTGGGAATCGAACCCAGGACCCTTGGCGCGGCGATCCGGCATGGTAACCATTGCGCCACACGGGTCGTCAAATATTACATAATTACATATTATGTAGGAAATTCATACGAATACTTTTAACCACCGTTTCACTTTATTTGCATTCTTAGAAGGTAGGAAATAAATTTGACTGCAGAAAATATGAACACGAATCAATAAAAACTTAAGCCATATCTACTACTTAATTCATATTTTAAGTTGTAATATTATGACGAAATGTTTAGTTTTATCAATAATTCTATTAATTTAATTAACACTTAACATAATAATGTGAATACAAAACTTTGTCTTCGATTGTTAAACAAGGCTATACTAAGACCATTAACTATAAAACAGTTACAGTTTTAACAAACAATAGTTGCCTTTGTGTCGGCCAACCTCATAATATGTAAGGCTCATTATTTGACACGTTGATAGTGTTGATACAAAGAGTCCATTAGAAGATTAGAATGTATATCTTTGTGACAAATTTGAACTAATGCTGGCACAGACAAGCGATGTTAGAGATAAGAGTTTGTGATAACCTTTACACGGGATTATCATTATTACCCTCCAGAAATTCCAGAATGGACCAACAAGCCAGTTTAGTTACATCTTTTGAAGTCGTTTGTTTAAATTTTCCAATGTATATCTCGTTGGGAGAGAACTAAAAAATGTTAAAAATAAGTCGACAATATAGTTTCGTTGGTACTGGCCCTTTCTGCTGACGAAAGGTCTTGGGTTGAGTTCTAGATTGGGGAAGATCCAATTTTTATTAAACGTATTAGTTAATATAATATACCAACCTAACGTTGTTTTCAATTAATTGTTTGGGTCACTTAATATAATTATTATTAAGTGTGTATAATTTATATTTATAAACAAATATTTTTGCTCTAGAAAATTTTAAACTCAATTTGGCGAGTAAAACAATATTTTTACAACGTCCTTGCAAAAATACCAACGTGAAGCGAAAATATGAAACAGTTTAAAAATCATACAGTTGGGAATTTAAGATCCATTGTGAAATTTTTAGCGTTATCCCGAGATTTCATTGTTGCAACACCAAAATTATACTCTTGACCATAAGCTAAATAAAAGAGTTGCTTTCATTTAAATTGTGATATGTTATACAAAGTTATTATAATATAGATATTTTAGGTACCTTCTTATGCAAAAAATATGCACATTGCGCACTGCAACAACAAGTCATAATAAAATATTTCATATTTTTATGTGTTTTGTTTGGATTGTATCTTCTTTTGATGCTGGAAATAACTCAAAAAACATTTTAAAGTACTGTTTGCGTATTAGTTAGTGCTACGTGTTATCTCGCCGTAGTTTCATTCTATTTTCCTTGTAACTGAATGCATTGTGTATGCACATATTGTACGGCGTCTACCGAGAGGCGCAGCTGCGCATGTAAATCTTGTCGACCCAACTATAAAACTCTGAATAATTTTACACGCCTGTGGGCGAAGTGTCAAATTTTCCACATCATTAAACCTTACTTTAAGGTTGAGTCAAAAATTACCAATAAATGCGGAGTGGCCTCGGGCGCGTATTAGTTTAAATTATCTTCGTAATAATACGTTTGATAAAATCAGTTATTTTAGGAAAATTGCTCAGTGGAACGATGTTATTATAGGTGTCTTATACTTGAGAAGCATGAGAAAAATTTCATAACTACTTTTTCACTGAACTGTTGGTGGTTAAATATTCAAATGTCGTTTGAATTCCGAAATTAGTCAAATAAATTTTATTTTATTTTATTTGCACATGAAATGCTTGATAAATTACCACTGATATTTAAACGTAACCCTCGCTTGTAGTGTTTAGTTAGAGAACATATCTTTACAGTTCTAAGGTGATTCATATTGGTGTTCTTCCAGAAAAACAGTGTAGAAAAATGTTATTATGGGCAAAATAAGTGTAGTGATTGACTGTAAATTTCTAGAGGGATTTAATTGGCAATGTTTATACTTAAAATATGCTCCGAGCCAGAAACAAATATTCAAATAAATTTTTGAACAGCTCTAAAATAGCCTAAGAGATATTACGTTTGAACGAGTATTTCATAGGGTTTGAAATCAATACTTCTTTACTGTACTAATGGGGAGCACGTACAGGTTTCCCTATATGTGTCAATCCTAAGACGTATGATTTCTTAAAAAAATACTTTACCGAATGATTTATTATAAATCGACATTAACAATTACTAAACGTCCTGTCATTGCTACTGCATCAGAGTACATTTCCGCGAAAGCCCCGCCTTTGATCTGTCGGAGTTTCTCGAGTTGGCGGTTGATTCATCACAGACGTTTATTTTGGTCGACGTCGTCTGCTCGTCGTGATGCGAGGCTGTTTAAGGCACTTTGTGAATCGTCAGGGAGAAAAGAGTGTTTTACTAGCAATAAAAATAATGGTTGGAATTGTTAGAAATAATTTGTACATTCGCTTCCCTTTGGAAAAATAAACACTCATGTACTAAAAAGTTTTGATAAGTAATTAATTATAATTACATTTTTTTATATGTGAACCGATTAAAATAAACTAAATCTTAATATAACCTCAATTTTACTAATAAACGTACCTTACGTCCAAGGAAAATAGTTCTTTACCGTGTTCATGAAATAAGCACAGGCAAACAGAAAAAAATATTTTTATCTGATCTGCTGCATTAATAACCGCCAGATGTCACAAATTTCAATTCAAGATTGACACAATTGGGCTGATCACAAGACTGAATAAAGGTTATAAATATTATTGAACGATAAGTGATTTACTTATCTATTTATACCACATTTTTATTCAAATTTCATACAGCCAAGTCATAAATTGAATACTTCACATCAAGTAGTGCTATTTTGATGGTCGAGCAAGTGTTTTAAACAATGCATCTGGTTAAAAGTTTATAAATATTGTATATCACAAATACCTTAGTTTTTTAAGGCTTCATAATACTAATTTGAAATCGTTTCCATATTGTTACAAATATAGCTTCTAGAACCTAAGGTAGTGAGGCCACAACCTAATTCTAACGCGTGGCGAAAGCGCGACTACGTTTGCTCTGGAACGGCGAGCGTGCCGTTAACCGCAGCGATTAAACAGCTACATTGAAGTTGCACAATGTTTGACCACATGTTTCCACCATCGTACCACGCGCACTATCAAAATATTGACTCTCTTATCCGCATCGGGCATTGTGGTACTTTAATACTTACGAGTGTGACCACCTTTTTATTTGCTTGCCCCATTAGCCGGCACTTAATATTGTAAGCATGCATTAAAAAAATATTTGGGTAAGTGGCAATGACGCTGAACATCGAAAATCAACAAGGAATTTCATCTTATCAATCTCATAACTCGCTTGCTACCTAGATGTTTTTTACTTAAACGGCCCCAAATAACCTCGTTAACGCCATTTATTTAGGCCCTTTTTTTGTCAAAAGGGACTTTAAGCATAAAGGGTGGGCATGTAACAATTAAGGAGCCGTTAGGGTTAAAAATGTCACCCCTTCGAGAGTCCATCGTGGGTGCACAGTCCAAAAAAGTGGTCAGTTTTTATCACCTGAAATGGAAGTCACAAAATGTTTATCGCCACTCAATGGCATGTTGATTTATGTTTCCACCCCGGGACCGAAACTCGAGTAAAATGAATTTGATTGTTTAATTGGTCATTTATTTTAGACGATAACGTCGTTCACAGGACTGCTAAAGCTGCTGAAGAGGCTCTTAGATAAGAATAAATTGTTTTATAAGCCGAAAAGTGCCTTTTTTGTATCGTTTGCATCAAGCTTATATGGATTAATAGGGATAACTTTCGGTATAGGCATCGGCTGTTGATCTAACTTCAGATTTATTACACATAATTGCTGAGGAGAACAATATCTCATGCATTATGGATCGCGTTGGAAAAATATGTTCTGTGCTTAAAGGCATTTGAGGCAAAAGTTATGAGTTCATAAAAGGTGGCTAATGACCGGCATACACTTTCTGGGGCCCACCCGGAAAGTGGAAATTAAAGGGTTATCTGTGAATTACGCTTAATTGGAGGGTCTAAGAGTATAGATTGAATTTCAGTCTTTGATTGATGGCGTAACGTCAGCATACCATTTCCGATAAAAACCTGTAACAAAATAATTAATAATGAGGGCCGAAATTTACTATCAACTGGTTTAGTAAAGGTATTAGATATGTATAACATTTTTAGAAAACCTTAATACTGGTTGTTCATAGTTTTTACAAAGTATCTAATAATTGTCACATCGTCATCAAAGTAAAATAAGGGCAAAAGTTTAGAATAAATTCCATCTGTGACCCTTTAGCGACTGAAATGTTTATTTTCCTAGAAAAATAAATCTGGATGAATAATGGTTCATATTATTTAGTTCGTATTAACTCTTTTATTAACAATAAAATAAAACATATTTGTTTGAAAAATTTAATGACTCCGAAGTCTATTTTTATCCGTTTAGTAGTGAATAGTACTGCCTCTCAAGATCATTGCTTACTACGATACAAAAAAGTGACAGAAAATGTTTAATAATATTAAAATTAGCTTTCTATGTGATCTATTCAAAGATAAGTGAAGCAATTGAATACAAATATTGAAATGTTTAATCCACTTCATTACCTTCATTCCAAAAGAAAACGATTGTGGTAATG
The DNA here is from genome assembly GCA_963932265.1 of Thymelicus lineola. Classification (NCBI taxonomy): domain Eukaryota; kingdom Metazoa; phylum Arthropoda; class Insecta; order Lepidoptera; family Hesperiidae; genus Thymelicus; species Thymelicus lineola. The sequence continues at coordinate 6,089,686 of OZ010687.1, read as the reverse complement.
AAATCCCTTTTAAAATTCAAAGCTCCGATTTCACAATGAACGCTTTATGAATTAGGTTTAGAGATTTCATTACGTTATTTATGGCGGTTAATATCGACGTCTTAATATTTATAATTACAAAGCATTTGCATTTGAGTGTTTGTTTACGCTTAGGACGCGATCGATTCGAAAGGTAAGTGCGAGTGCATGAAACAATGTAACTTTCTATATGTCATACAATAATAATGTACAATACATACATATATTATATAATATGTCACACATGTATAGAGTGACGTAATTTTTATTTCTTATTTTTGTCTCAAAGGCGCGGCTGAATGAGCTATCCTAACAACAAATGCACATAATAGGATATTTATAAAAGTATATATATCACGACTGTCTCATTAACCATTGAGTTTTTTAGTCAGGAGCAGACTAAGATAATGCAGAATATTTCTTGTATGTAAAATGATCACGGATGGTTTGTTAAGTATTCCTATGATCTGTGTGATCCAAATATTATGACGGTAGGCTCTAACAGTGAATCAGTCATGATTGATAAGGGCTTTGTTGTGGTTGCGGGTGAATTCCATAATACGAGACGTGATTACAGGATGATCTGTCAGTTGTCGGAGTGGCCCTGTATGTCAGAATGAGGTCCAGTACAAAGTGCGGTTTCTTCTCACTATCACTATAATATAAAGTATCTTTGGTATTACTACTGTTTTGAAAGTGAGTGATCCAATTACAGAAAAGTTTTAAAAGAAACCACAAATTTTTAAACACTGTTGCAGTGCTTATGCTTTATGTTGAAATAAATGTTTCTTTCTTTCTTTCTAAAAGCCCAACTTTGACAAGTAATGGCCACCGATTCCCGTTCTGGTCAAGGAGAAAGCCATAAGCGTGCCAGGTTGCTGCGAGATTGCAATCGAGTTGTAATAAAATGGTGGAAATGGGTTGGTGGTTGATAGAATGACAGGTAAATAACTTTTACAAGGTTAAGTGACCTTTTAATGCACTACGTTTGTCTCCTCAAACCAATCTAATCAGATTGTTTTCTAGGATTGAAAGAGCTCTTAATATACCAAAGTACGTAGTAAACGCTGAAAAAGTTTTTAACTACATAATATATTGGTTTTATTTTGAAAACATGATGATGGCAGTATTTCAATCAAGGCTAAGCAAAAGTTCGATTCCGGTAATAATATACAGATTTGCAATATTGTTTAACGTAACGCACCATCAGCTTACGCTCAAATAAAACAAGTTGTCATTTAGTACGAAAAAAATAAACAAACATACATCTTAAACGCACACAATATCTCCGAATCCAACAACAAAGTACCTATAATGACCTCTCTTGTTAAGTTACTGCTATCACGCTAAATTTATTAGCCACATCGCTTCATACATTAACTAAACAAACGAGGCAAGCAAAAGCAGAAAATTAGGAGCATTCCGGGCTTCGCATGAAAGCCGCCACATTTAAGACCCTGGAACCTATGCACAATGGCGTATTGTTTCCGAAACCCCGCGCACAATGGGCCAGTGTTCGCCCATTCCTCTCTTAATTCCTACTAAATCCTCGAAATGAAGAGCAGTCTGAGTGGCAATCCGTGAATTTCAATAACAAACGCTTCTAAGGAAACTGTATCGTTATAATTGGTTGAACAAAAACTGAACGCTAAGGACCTACACAAAGAGTGCCTTTCATTGCAGCTGGTAGCAAAACACTCGAGAAATCTTATACGAGAGCTTTATTTTATACTGTTGTCAAAATAAGTATGCATTATAACTTCAGGATATAAATTTCAATGCAACGTTACTCAAAACCTAAACATGCGTTTGTCAAAGAAACATTGTTGTAGTTGAGTCATAATTTTTAAAACATCAGTGACCTGTACGTTGAGTAAAGTAAGATTAATTCTTGTTTTACAAATCAAAACAGACATTATTTAACAAGAAATAAGCACTTAATAGAGGTTGCAAATAGCATTTACATTAATCTTGCAATCATCGTGCGCCCGCAGCTCAAACAAACGACGTTTTAATCCAATGAAAGGACAATAAGTCACTATTAAGATTATAAAGTCTGTTCTGGCGATTCGCGAGGCAGTTGCCGAAACGACTTCCAGTAAATTCTGGATAACGTCAATGAAACAAAATAGAGATCGGCATCGGATGTGGGTGGGAATGAGACAGTTAATTCTAATTATGACCGTATTGTGAAGCGAATTTTATTGCTATCTCATTGGCGCGCTCATTACGCTGCCAAACGTAATTGTGCTCTATTGTCCGCTTGACGATATTTTTCTGCAAAGCGTGTGAATCTGAGTGAGGGGACATAATGCTATACGCTAGCATTAAAGGAATTTTGGAACTATCATAGCGATTCTTTTGAGTATCATCTTTTAAACTCTTTTAAACCAGTGGTGCATCGGTTAAGTCGTTTTTGTTTTTAGGGTTTCCAAGTAAAATCATGACGAAAGTGCTAATTATGGTTAGAGTGAAGTGTCGTCCACCCTCGCTGCCTAAACGGTTGGAGTTGAACTAGTAAAAAAATTCTCAATAATTGGTTATATGATGAATTTATAAGGAAAAATATCATGGCTATGTTAGCATAAGATAATGAGTACCTAATAGTCAATAAACTTACTACTTCGAAAATACATTGCGCATGGCCTGACATGAACTTGCCCGTTTTTTTTAGATGATAAAAATATAAATTTTACAAATTTCTTTTGTATAATCATCTAGCTAGATGAATATAAAAAATAATCAAATTTAATGCAAATGTAGGTTCAAAACAAATGTTTTGTTGAAATGAAAAAGATTTTTAATACTTGTATATAACTTTGTTACTGAAAAATGTCTGTTAACGTTCGGTTCAGTTTTGCTAAAAGTACATTGGTATACATATTGTGTATGTCGAGGGTTTATTTCGGTACACATGTTGGCGCTTCAGACAACCACTGATGGACTCTAAAATTTCATCGCGGCCTGTCGGAGCGATTAGCGCCCTGACAGCTAATTTATATACTCAACTTACTGTTCTATTCCCGGAGGGAGGCAACCATAGAACCAAGGCGCATAGATGCGACAATATATTTAAATATACATAATACATACAAATACACTGACTTGTACACAATGTATGATCTTGTTTATGTGTTCAGGGATCGAAAATAATCTTTGTCTATGACGTATCAATAGATGTTTTAAACTCATGGAACTAGTTACCCTGTAATAACTGAAAAATTAATCATGTTTTATTTGGCTGTTGGCGGTTGGAAGTACATAATGATTATTTTAGTTATTTTTATCGAAAAAGTAGTTTAATTAGGTATGGTTGAAGTAACGCAAAAATATGCAACGACGTTATGTAAACAAAAGTCAAAAACTATCGCTAAAGTACTTTGCAAAGAATAATATCATTACGGATTAAACCCGGCAGCTGGTAACGTTCACATCTCATTGCGTTTTCCGTGACATTGATTTCCCCATAAAAGATATCAAGTTTTGCAATAATGTTAGAACATATACGCCTGATTTATTGAAATTTAGATTCTGTTCGCTTTAAGCAATATCGAATGTTGAGTGAATAAAATCTCAGCGTCATAGAAACAGAAACACGAAGACATGAAAAAGAATGAAAGAAAATAATAATATAAAAATTGTATATTTTTATCTATTATTATTATTGGTTAATTTTGTTCGCCATAATGTATTACTTTGTTTAATTAATAATTTTTTTCAATACTAATAACGCCGATAGCAAAATTACTGGATGTCTATAACATTACCATGTCCATTGCACCACATTGTTTCAATAACAACCAACCGAGGGCACTATTCATGAACCCATTGATTCTAAATCTGGAAACATTGGAATGAACTCTCTTGACAAATAATTTAAGTACAAATTGGTCCAACGATTTGCCTCGTAATGGATCTGTTAAGCTGTTAAATATTCGAAGTGCCGCAAAGGAAAGCAATCAATTTTCAGATATCTCTGCGTTTGACATACTTCGGAACAAAAGATTACACATTTATTCAAAAATATTTACTAACATTGCATCAGTTTAGTATGTAAAACGGTTTAACATTTTAAATCTATGATCACTAAATCATCTGTCCACTTGTCAGAGGTCACTGCCGTCCGAAATTTGAACACCTAAACGCCTGGCCACGGGACATTCGCCATAGCGAAAATTCCCCCGCCCGCTGCGCCGCCGTTTGCGCCGCCCGACTATAGCAAGGGCGTAACGGCGACAATTCATGCGGCACAGTTTGACGGCCACGTGACGGATATTCGCCGCCATCAAAGTTATCTCGAAATTGTTTAGAAAATAACAGTTTTTTTGATTAAAGACAATATTTGGAAGATATTGTGGAGAATATCATAATTATGAAAATGAGAGGATGATCCATTCACAACACCATTTAGAGTAGAATTATATTTAAATTCGTTATTTAGTTCCACGGTCGAACAAATGAGAAAAAAATTTCACTGGATCGAAGATTTAACTATTTTATCGAATCGAATTAGTGAGAACATTGCGATTTGAATATGAATTATTTTTACTTTTTTCCACAATCTCTTCACTCATGTTTATATTTATGCTGTGGATGGCCAGACTTTCAAATAGCTGACCTAGTTAGTATTTCGGCAATAAAAGTTTTAACGTACATTTTTAGCGGCAAAAACATGATCAGTACATTTCTATACATTTGTTTTTGTCGTTAGACGCTCCGCCATCCGCACTGCGCGAATTTTCGCTATGGCGAATGTCCCGTGACCATGTGCTAAGGCTATGTCTAACTACTAACACTAAAGCTTTGTCGACCAAAGTTAGTGTTTGTGACAAATTTCTACTTAAGGAGATTATTCTTAATTGCTTTATTTTACTTTATAGTGACACATCGCGCGAAAACTCGTAACTTTGAGTTTCTTTATTAATGCTAAACGAGGACTTAATTTTTTACGCATGACTCAAAAACCAGAATGGCTTAGGTCATACTGTACTCTAAAATAGTATACGATACGTGTGACTTAAACTATTATTTCACGGCGTGAAGTTAGCACCTGATTTAATGTTTCGCTTTTATTTTGTTAGCTCTTTAACAGCGTATCTAAACGACTGTAAAAATAAAGCAAAACACTAAACGCATTCGTCTGTAACATAATGAACAAAGTTACTCAGAAGTTAATTCATTTACATCTGTTAATATGTCACTTATCATAGTTACAGTGCCATAAATTAACAAAAATCGTTACATCGCACGAGTATACCATCTCCCTAAAAGCACGCCTGTGCATAGCATGGCTATAAATTACAAAGCGACGACGCACTAAAATAGCGTAACACCCTAACGCTATGGGAGTATGGGAACCATGGACCAACGCAACCCCGACAAATCTGTCGCCCGGGTTCGAATCAAAAAGATATTGACAGAGACATCCAAACAAAGATTAGAAGCGCCCTTTTAATAAACAATTTATATCGCTTAAGAAATTCCTCAGACAAATGATAAATGCATTAGTCACGCCATGAAAGAACTACGTAAATTGAAATGAGGAGGAAACAATAAGAGTAGGGACGCAGCCGGAAGCATCGCAGATTTTTCCCTGTAATCCCGAACAACAATGGCGTTCAGAGCCATGTCTACCTAGAACGTACTGCCTTTTGTTTAATTAATTATTCAACGGATGGAATAATTAAGCTCAAATATGAAGCCATGATTACTGCGGAATATTCTAAGCGTAATAAGCAATATCGGGTAAGCGATGTCGGCATCCGATTCACGTTGCTCTGATCAAATCGCTTCGAACTCTGGATAACTTGAGGTTACAACTTCACTTCACTCAAGCATAACGTTTGTTGTATATCGAAATAAGTGAATTGCCGCATTAAGTATGGGTATGTATAGGTTCTTAAACATTGAGATTATGAGTCGATAAATACTTGAATCAAAACAAGTAATACTTTAATTTTAAAAAAACATGAGAGGTGTCAAGGGACACCCGGATGGTACGAAGTTACTTTCGATTAAGTATTGTTTTGTTGTACAGCGCCATCTCTGTAAAATTTAATTAATCACGCTAGCGTGATTCAGAAAGTTGTACAGTACAGCGCCATCTCTGTAAAACTCACTGAATCACTTCAAAAAAAGTGTCGTCATTCGTAAAATCAAAAAGTGTCGTAATTTTCCGTCTAGCCCCCTTTCACAACGCGCGATAAGGAACTTCGTTCCGATTAATCAAAACGTGAGTTAAAATTAGACCGAAACTTAACCGCTTATGTTTACGAGCTCAAGCACTATACGGTTTACCTATTAAAGCTATTACAATAACTAGGAATAATTTAGTAAATTTCCTGACTAGTTACTCAGATTTTACCAAAGTAATTTGAAGCGTTCATAGATGTGGATTGCAATAGCGGTCGACAGCTGCGGGACGCGCGTGTCAATGCGAGTGACAAAATTTATTGAGCACAATATGCCTTCGGTGTCGGCTGTTACCACGGCACAAGACATTCGGTTCCATGAGAACATAGTAAGCCACCTCTGCTAACTTCTCCATTATTCCCAATTGAAAGGGCGTCGTGTAGTTCACTCTATGCCTCTTCCATCAAACTAGATATCGATGCCCTGCCGTGGCAGTTTAAATCAACTTGATTTATAGATTTTATAAACATAATTTTAGGGCATCATAATTTTTATATCGAGCATTCGATCACAGATCAGCTTATTTTATTATATTTTTATTATTTATTACATCTTAAGAACATAAAGGATACAATAGGCGGACTTAATGCTAAATAACATTATTTGCCGATCAACGTTAGGGCTGTGAGAGAACCTATGGAGAGAACATAGACCCCCACACCCACACCACCACAACCACACAACCACACGCACACAAATGAATCATTCTTGGTACTCGTAATTATCTAGTCAATCGGTATCAGTCATTTTCCGATTTGGCAGTCATCAAAGGAGTAATCAAGCGGAAACGTGTGCATTACAGTTTCATAGCACTAGTATGTGATCAATCAGAGAGCATTCGCAGTTAGCTGATAATGTATCGCCAACATCCAACATTTAATTGTTGATGGATCGCGACAGGCCCTAACCGACGTTTTCACGGTATCGCGTAGTTTGCGATGTACATAATTTTATCTACAATACTATACGATACTTCGTATGTATCACTTTTATAGGACACTATTTTAGTTGTAAATATATCAGCTCATGTTAACTTGGATCTTTATTTTCTACGTGAATTTTCTAAAGGAAAGCAAATATTACATTAACTTTAAAATTAATCTAAAAATATATGACAATTTGGAAATATTTGGAGATAGAGATTTACACTTAATTTCGTATTTATACGTATATGTGTCAAGAACCTGCATTTTGTTAAGTTACGTAAAACAAATGTTTGGCGCTTATAAATGTTAAAATTGTTATTCAACATGAAATCTAAATGGTGTGAAATAATTTTAACAGTAGCCTCTAAAATATATTATAATAAGTAACGATGCGTTCTTATTGGATATAGGACTTTAGTTTATCAAATACCACATTACCAAAAGGTCGGATTGGTGTAAAGAAATTTACTAGTAAAAAAAATGCAAAAGTCTTATGGTCGTAGCGCACATATCAACTCGGAAAGGAATCGGCACCGGATCGCCTCGCCGTCAACCTAACGGAAGCGCGTTATAACCGACCAACAGCTCCAAATCGACTCGGCTACGGCTAGGCGGACGCCGCGCTTACGGCTCGCCGGCCGCTGTTTGACGGCTCGAATGACAGCAGTTCGCCGACGCAGCGGTAGCCGCGGCGCGGCGCGCGCACTAGGAAACGGGTAGTCGAAGGATAGCGTACGGTGAGACGTAAGCGCGGGTACGGCAAGTCGTCCACGCACCGTACCGCGGTTCGTGAGCTTGTCTCGAGGCGAGGCGATTACGTTACGGATCCGATAAGTGTGCTTTACAGTAGGGAGTTTCATACAAAGAATACTGACATGCAAGAGTTGATACGTTTACGTTCCGTTTACGAGTTGATATGTGTGCTACGACCATTATACTTAAATACAAAATATATTTCAAATTCGGAACCGTTAATTTCACGGAACAATTTATCGTATTTGACAAAAGAGCGATTCTCTCCAGCCACGCATACATATTATATTCGATACGGATTTATTATTTTGTCCTCGGCTACCCTCTTTTAGGTCTGGAAGCGATACGTAAAATGACGGAAGGTACGAAGGACGGTAATGGGGGAAAATTGTACTTTATTCGATTTTGATAGACTTGATGATGGATTTAGATCCCGCTGTCACTCACAGTTTTGCCGGTTTTCAAATTATTCTGAGTGTGTTTTGATTATGGAATCCTATTATGCATAGTTATCTGTAGTTGTAGATTTCATTTTGGTAAAATAGTAGCACCCATGCATGTGTTTGTGTGAAGGATACGAATGTTCTTTCGTTCTGAAACAAAATTTGTACAAGATGTTGTAGCCATGTAGAAGTTGCTAGTTGTAGCTTAGAATTTATTTATAAATAATTATCGCTTTTACTAAACAGTACTGTAATTATTAATGATTACTATATTATATAATATATTATAAAGAAATATAAAATTTACCTGTTCCATACGACAAAATGCTTTAAAATGACATAATTATGTTTAATGGTTTTTGGCACAAGTAGCCTTCAAAAGAGCAGACTAGTCCCAAAATGAGTTTTTTATTTTTATTTATTTATTTCCTGTAACAAAGTCATAACTGACACGTTGCTGTTCAAAAATAACCGGGACTCCCAATAACTTCTCAGCTATTATCCGAATTCAATAAAAACGATCATAATTGTTTTAAGTGTTCCCGCGAGCAATTTGTCTCACTTTACCGAGAAAGATAGCGTTAAGGTAGTTTTATTTAATTTATAGCTACGTATTCATTCTTCTCCTTTCGTATCAGTTTTGGGAGCGATCGCCCACATCACCAATTACCTATTCGATAAGGGTTTAATTTATGGCTCCGCCTTTCTGGATGCGAGGAGAATTAAAATTCATTGTTTCTTATCCTGGAAACAAAAGATATGCCGAGGTCACTGGATATCTTGCTTTATCTGTAACAAGAATAGGCTTTTAAAGCGAAGGGGCGGCTGATAGCGAACTCGGAGGAATAATTACGTGACCTCCTCGAATTGGAAATGCTATTTACTTGCCCCAATGATCCATTTAACATAAAGTTAACTTATGGTCGTAAGACAAAGTCGCCACTGAAGCTGAAAAGGTTTTGTTCTTAAATTAAAATTTAAGAGGATTTAATTGTATTTATATCACCACAGAATAAAATCGACATTGTAAACTTAGTGTTTGGTAAAATACCACATGGTTTATCTTTCTAATGCATTATTATTTACATAGCTCTTGAAATATTTAAAAATAAGTTAAGGTACATAGACATATTTTTGCCCTATAATAAATTACATTTATCATTTGTAATAGTCCGCAAAAGAAATTATTTTCGACAGTTGCATGACTCTCTCTATTGTTTGAAGTCGGCATACGCCATATTTTGTTAAAACCATTTCGAATGCAAATGCGAAAGAAACTGCATACGAGGAACAAAAACAGTTCCAGCAACATGTGCGGTTTATTAATATGTATGTAAGCGACGGATACATAAAACTTTTTGTTTCCCGTACTTTTCGCGAGATCCTTAGGCATGACCTAACTAGGGCACGTCTCGGTGTAGGTAAATATGCGCATAATTGTACAGTATTGTATGTTAAGCATGAGTCCACAAACTGTTCTACTATTAAGATGGGATGTATCCGTTTGTAACTGATGACCTTTGCTGACACCGTATGCTACGGGATTATCATAGGATGTCCATAGGTTACGTATTACATAGAAGTGACGCGAGGACAAAAAATAACAAGTATCTTAAACTAAGATATTATTTAAATTGTAAAGATATAGTGTGTTATTTTGTAATAAAATATTGTCTTAGCTTGGCCATTAATTTGAGGGGATTATATCGTTACGCGAAGATCCGAAAAATGTCGAAATTGTTGATTATCGCCAAATAAGTATGTATCACAATTAAGTATATCTTTCTCATTTTACGAATTATTTACTAACTAAATAAATCAATTAAGAACTAGTGCATTGCTTTACAAGCTGTTAGAAGTCAGTTGTTCAAAGCATTTACGATCTTGTCTGTAGAAATCCTTTATCAGAGGATTAGGAGCTATGAAGTGGAAAATCGCTTACTTCAGTGCTGACTTCAGTGGGACCAAGTTTGTGATCCCAAACCTAGTTTAACCTAGTATATAAACATGCCTTTATAAATCACAATGAATTCTTGCTTTTTATAAGTGTGGATCTTAAGGGAATATTTATGTTTAAATGAGGTACTTTAATATTCAAATTATATAAGTAACGTTTTATATAATTTTGAAATTTTCTTTGTTTATATTTTTGGAAAATTCCAAATAATTGTCGTTTAAGCGAATTTTCTGCACTTTAAGGGTGTGTAACGTTTAAAATGATTCTAATCATCATCATTTGATCATTTGGGTTAGGTTAGGTTAGAACAATACGATGTTTATGTAATAAATGATAATATGTAATAGATCAATATCTAAATTACCAGCTTTCCAAGGAACAAATTAACATAAAATGTGTCATGATTAGGAACCTTATTTCGTAACAAGAAATTGTCAAAGTCGATGATTATCTTGAAGGGCCAATCATTGTACTGCTTACCTTACCATATATTAAGTGTCACTTCTAGTATTCACTTACCTTTATTATTCACTAACAGTGTTTGTTGTTCTATATTCCGTCTCAATGTAACGATTTGAAATTGAATACATTGTCTGTTTAAGGACAATGTTAAAGGTTTATTTTTTATATTTCAAACCTCTTAATTATTTATTTTGAATAATAAATTATGTAATTTAATGCCTAAATATAAACACGAATTTGTTCTTTATTTAAAATATTTTATAACATAAATAGTGAAGAAAGAAGTCAATCGAAACCAAATCAGTCCGAAATTGTCTGTTAACACCATTGAAACAGTAACGCCTATTGGATTATCTTAACTCAGAAACTCGAGTTTCACGGGATCCTACATTGTTTGTACATATCAAACAGATATTTTTTTTCTGTTTCTTTCTTTTTGCTTCTTTCTTGACCTGCAACGCATCGGTGATACCTACCTTTAGTGTTGGAGATGTTGCCTATTGAATTTTCGTAAACTCAGAAACTCCTGTATTGTTTAAACATATCAAACATATATTTTTTTAGTTCTTTCTTCTCTCTTTTATCTTGGCCGACAATTTGGCCGGCAACTTGGGGCCTCTTCCTTTCTTGTAAGTTGGCTAAAAATATACTCATATATTTTAAATCTTATAATCACAAACATTTACCGACGATTAAATAAAGATTATACTATAATGATTACCCATTTTGTTCTATAATCTGAGTGATTACTAAACTAGGAGTTAATGGAATGAGCCGTATATTTTTATCCGTGTTTTTATAAGTAATACTAAAATGCAGCGAGCAAACCCTCTGAAAGTATCAGATAGCGGTATTACACGAACTAAATGTTTCTATTTGTATCTGAAAATGAATGTTTCCGGCTTTGTACTACTCTAAATTGAATGCTGAAAAAATACTATTAAAAGCTATTTCTTCTGACGCATATTTTTTCATAATGATAAAACTTTTAGACTATGACTAGACTAGACTATGTACTTTGAATTTATCAATATGAATTTAGAAGAGCTACTAATAAGTACCTACTTGATTGTTTAATATTTTTAAAATAATTCTGGTTAACCCTAGAGTGGGCGCGATTGGAACGTTTTTTAGTTTATTTTGCCGCCATTGTTAAGAAACCGTTCAGTTTTTTAATTACTGGCACCAGAAGTTCACTCTTTTTAGTAGCTGCCCGTACTTTTGTAGTCCAATAGGGTTAATCTAATCTAGGATTAATTGATTTTCATAAGGATATCCTTATGTGACTATATAGTCACATTTGTTAATTACATAATTTTATTATGAATGCTTCCATTATTTTAATGCGTGTTCTCAATCCACAATTTTTGTAGTAGCAGATATCACAAACAAAGTAATTTTTTTTTTACCAACGGTATCGACAAACATCACAGATGTGTTGCCCGCGAAAAAAGCGCAGAAGACATTGAAGTATAATGTAATAAAGTACTAGAACAGACATCACGCAGAAAATTTGTGTCGCGCTGTGAGGTTCTATTTTCAAAATCGAATCCCCGTTCTCTTTTGAAAATCGACAGATTCCACTGAAAACTGTAGTCAATTGGATACAGGTCATTGCGCAAACATAGGGTTCGCGGTATACGCTAGTAATACCTAATAGTTCAATGGCGGGAGACTTCTTTTAAAAATTGACAGTTGCTGTTGGCCCCAGCGGCCTTTACAGCTTCAAGCGGATAGTTTATTGTGCTTATTGCGCGGGAGACCGAAACACGTAAAAAACACTTCATGTTCGATTTGAAAAGTATGGTAGCTAATTAGTGAATTAGTACCGTCCGGATTGAACTGGGCAGTACCAAACGTAAAGTAGGACTTTATAAGGGTAGGACTTAAAGACATGGGCTCCACCGTTGAGTTTAGCGGACTAAGACATGAGCAGTGGTTGGCTTGGACTCGAGATAGAAGTAGTCCCCATACACCCCAAAACTTCAAATTACCGTATTACAGTATTATCCGCAACAACTACGCTGCGATAATGGTTCAAAAAGGAACTGAAGAACCTGCTTGTTAAATCGATCTATAATTTACGTCTAAAATAAACATAAATAATTCTTATTTAAAGTAGAAGCTTATATTTTGAAGGGATATCATAGGCGTAGGTAAAAAATGCTACCGTCATATATAAAGAACTTGTAAGCAAAAATAATTGAGACGAGAACATATTGCCAGCCGTCTCTTTCCGTTTCTGTTTAGATACGGTACCAAAGTGACTAAAAAAGGAAATGACAAATAAAAAAACAAAATGCGAAGCAAAACATTTTTGCCTTAAAATGAGCTCTTTTACTAGGTAATAATTTTAATTTCTTTCAGCTAAGTGCAAAGCAAGAAATATTTTCGCTAATTCATCCTTCGGCCGTTATAAGTGGCGGACGGCTCGGGTCGGAAGTCGTTTTTTTCTTTTCCAACTCTTGAGTCTTGCAAAATGTCTTCAAAAACGACTTTACCTCTCTTAAGTACATTTTGACATCCTTTTTACACTTATTTTTACAATGGTGTAGCACTTAGCGCTCCTTGCTCTTCAAGCTTACGCTATTGCTGGTAAGATACCAAAAAATAATGAACAGAGAAAATTTGCTGCATACAGTAAATAATAAAATATGGAAAATACAAATATTGTGAAGAAATACAATAGTTGCTCTGGCTGTTATATACTTACATTATGTTTTATACATATAGGTCGGTATTGTGCGAGCATCTACATATAAGTGATTGTGAAATCTCTGAAAGAGAGATGAAGCTGATCTAGATTCACATCATTTGTTATAATAATTGATACCTAGTTTATACCAGGATGGATCCTTATAATTTCACAACATTGCCGTTTATTCCAATTGAGAAATTATTAACATTATTTATATTAATTTTACTAAAATTTAACAAATACTTCAATCCAATATCAGCTGAATTTTGGAATTTGAGTAAATGCGGGATCGCGAGTATTTTAGAAGAATATAGTAATATTTCAACTTTTTTGCAATAGTTATTCAATAAAATAATTATTATTTTTATTATCAAATCAACTAGAGTAATAATAAAAATTCATCATTTTTACACACAGTAATTTAACAGTAAATAAAAATATTATATTTATTATTTTTACTTACGCATTCAAAATCCTCAAAAAAAGAAAAGTTCTTTAACAACACAAACACCGGTCACAAAATTTAAAAACAGAATGTCACTTTTTTCCACGTAGCCCGGTCAATTCGAATTTCGCGCCAAATCGTTAACCCGCGTCACGCTGTTCCCGCCTCGAGGTTAACTGGGAACTAACAAGTAACAACAGTCTGGCCACCGGTCTAGACGAGGCAGATGTGCGGCGTGCGGGGGGTTGCCCGGGGGCAAACCAACCCCTCTAGCTATAGTGACTATGGCGATAGTGACTATTGAGTAGTGAGCATTTACCCGCCGATCGAGTTCTTGTATAGATCAAGGAAGTGTGATTATGAATTCGATAGTGCCATAATGGATTACCGAATTGTAATTATAGAGATTTGAGATCTTATTGAAATGAATACTAAATAAATTAATTGTAAAACTAAATAAATAAGGTTTTATAAAGTTTTAAAATAATGTATCAACTATACATATTTTCGTATAATGATTAGTTTTAACATTGTTCAGGAAAATTATAAAAAATACTTACATAATAAAATAAAGCATGTGGAAATCTTGTCTTTTGATTTTATGTTTGAAAATATTATTTACATAAATATCACTATTATATGATCTCATTATTATTATCATATTTCATACTTTATTGTTAAGTTTTAATTGAATCTTAAAAAAAACTTCAATTAGTTCAAACGCAAAATAATGTCAAATAAATCTTAAAAGTTACATTTTGAAATTTAAAAGCTTTTAAATTATTAATTAACCCTTTAAGCAACATCCGTGGAAACTGGGCGCTTCCGACATGAACATTTTTATCACAGAAGCGCATGCAAGTTGGAAATAGCTATTAATTCAGGATGCTATAAATAAACGTCTGCAATGCCGGTGCATGGATGTAGGGAATAATCCGTATTGATCTAGTTTAAATTTAGCTTAGTACCTTTAGCGAGAAGCGAGCTGCGCAGACTCACGTGCATTTTGGATAACATTTTAGTGCTTTCGTCCCTATTTTTAGTTCGTTTTTTTGCCTTCGTAATTTTCATCGGATTTCCCCGGCTACGTAAAATTATTTTTAGTCCCACATTTTATATTATTCAAATTCATTTTCGTGCTAAAAGTGCCTTTTGATTTTGTATTCTGTATCATTTTTGTATTCACATACGAATCGGTACTTTTTAAGGTTCCAAAGTTAAATTGGAAACCTTATCGTCATGTCCGTCTGTCCGTCCGTCCGTCTATCCGAAGCAAAGCGCCGAGACCTACATATATATACATATTTATTAAAACTCCAGAATAGTAGAATGAAATATTGAAAAAATTTTTTTTCAGCGTAGGTACCTCCCCTACAAGTAATGTGAGGATGAATTTTTATTCGTCGCGTACCATATACTGCGTGGTGTCGTTGAAAAGGTTCTCCAAAAATATTATGGGTCTACTGAGCCCATTTTTGGAATTAGGTGTCCGTTTGCGAAACATTTGGCTTTAAAATACTAATTTTATAATAGTTAGAATCCCCGCTCTGTTGGCTAAATGTTTAGAGTTAGACAAGTGAAAAAATTCTCGAAAATAGGTTATGATGAAATTACAAGGAAAACTATCACGGCTATGTTAGTATAAGTAGTTAATGAGTAATAGTCGATAAACTTACTACTTCGGAACTCTACATTCCGCGTGGCCTAACACGCACTTGCCCGGTTTTTTAGTAGATGATAGTACTCGTAGATTAGAAGTAGATTTGTAGTACAGTAGAAGCGTAGCTCCACTCTGGATGCTCACACTCTGAATCCTTCGATCCACGATGGATTCAAACCAACACTCTCGCCTTAAAATTATCTGTTTACTCCCTTTGTGAAAAATCTTCTACTTAGGATTCACTTTTCAGTGCATAAAATCAGACTCATTTCACATCGCAAGAAATCCTAAGAAGATTTTTTAAGAGAATTTTTGAGAGAGTTTTTGGACTTAGACATTAACGTCTGAGCCATCACACCTAATTCAGCGAATTAATTAATTTTTCATGCATTAATAAGTACCAATTATGCATTAATTATACGATTTCCTGTCTTGTCACGTCTTTTCCAGTCTTGCCAGGTGCTAAGCGTTTTCTGACACTATTAGGGATGTGATAAAAAAGGTAACTCTTTATCGATTCCGGCTTTTTTCTAGTTCGTACCTCGATAAATATTACCTAATGGAGTTGGATATTGTTCTATTTTTCTTTCCTTACAATTTAGACAACGTTGTAACATGCTTTGTACTCTATTAAAAAAATGCGACCACAATGTACGGTTTTTTTCTAAGCGATCTTTTTGAAATTTCGATATCTTTAGATAGCCTAGGATTACTAACAAAGCTCGTAGTAATAGAAAGAAGTCTCGCATGGCAACCACTATTTGGTGAAAAGAGCAGATGGATATTTATTAGAGTTAAAACCGTGAAAGCTAATACCTTTCACAGTTTTGGTTCAGTATGCATATTCCGTAATTTACCTTTTACTACCAATACTTGACTCCCGACGATTAAAATTTTGTCTGGAGTGTGTATTCAAACCAAAACACGAACAGGAGGTATTTCAATTTAGTAGATTTTTTTCATCGTAAAATTATGCGTCCGGTCATTTGTTGTAAATAACGCTTCACTGAAAAGTCCTTTGAAGTCAACGTTATGACGTTTGAGATTTAAATAAAAATTAAATGAGGTGAAATTTTCAATAATAAATTATCAATATACACATGCAACACATAATAGTACCTAACATGGTTTCTGCGACGCAAAAAAGTATTTAAGTTTCGTGCTTCGGGTCAATAAGCTCACAAGATGACAAAGGGCCATAATATTTTTGACTTATGATTTTAAAGTTGTGGCTGCACATTGTGGATTGTGTTCATTTTAATAAGATAATGTTTGATTTTCAGTTTGAGTTAAATCGTGGTCGTAAATTACAGTGGCGGAGTAAAAGCGTAAAGTAGATATAAAATAAAATAACCTTTAATTATAATTGACACATTAGTCTATCTTTCTTAAGCCTGGTTTATGTTTTGTTCTGAAAATCATATGTTTACTTTGATATTTTAGGCTCGTAAGCTAGTCTTATAGTAGTAGATGATGTATGTACCTGTTTCGAAAAATAATAATATACGAATCGTGAGTATCTACCGCTACCCATACATTTAAAAATAAAGTTAAAGAACTCATTCTTCAATATTAATGTTTGCGATGTCTTAATGTGTACTTACGCGAAAACCCCAATAATATGATCTTACGACCGTTTTACGCTCCGTACAATAGCTGAAACATCTTCACTATAATATTGAGAAACTAACTGGGTCCCGTTAGTTCTCTAAACATAAGATGCGGGTGAAATGACAAATTGACAATATGACGAGACTTTTTAATACTGGCACTGAGTAATAGAGCTGTGATGAGAAAGCAAAATGCTTAACCGAATTATGTACGTAGGTAGGTACTTTGGATGACTAAGGTATATTTAAATTGACACCATTGAAATAAATGTAGTGCTTGTTCAATTGAGTTCCACCCAATTGAGAAATTTAACGTGTTAACTTTATTTCGTAGGAAATGATCAGCTGTAATTTTAGATACATAGTAGGATCGAAACGAAAGAAAAAATATATAATATTCACAATGGATTTGATTGTTATACATATCTAGTTTATGATAATAAATTACATTTAGTCCTAATGGCCCGCCCCAAGTTTTCCTGTAATTGCTAATCGACAATATAAAAAAAATTGCACGAAACTATTAATTTTGTGCAAACGACAAATTATGTGTTCTAAAATTAAATGCCGTAATACTAAAATAAAGAAGGCACAACGACGTCCACAAATAAGATTCCTGATATACCTAAAATATTTTGATAGTAGCTTTCATGACCCATCTCAGACTTGAGATTTGACATAATCAGTGAAGTCTCTTATCATACGGGCCGTATGTTTGATGTATTTAATTAAAATAAATGTATCCTGATAATTATGATTACTGAATAACGAATACGAACCCTTTCATTCAAGTGTTACAGATAAAAGTGGAGTAATGTAGCAGCTATAAGCCTATAAGTTTGGATATTGCTCTTTCGCTCAGAACATCTGAGTGTGATTGATGCTTCAATTAGTATACATACTGATTAAATACGCTTTTATTAAACGCTTTTATTTACTTTCACTTCGGAGCATCAAATCTTGTAACGTTAATTTGAATGACTTCCCTTTAATGAAAATTGATGAAATTTGGCAGACATGTGTATTTCCGATGACAATACACGAAAATCATATTTTAAACTAATTTTCATTGTTTATCTGTTGTTAAATTAAAAAAAACGATTTTCAGACTTTAGACGCATAATTCTCTATGTTCTATTTTACGTAGAGACTTGAAATTTTCACAACTTGTAGCTAATTTTATAAACTAAACATTATTGAAATAAAAGCGTTTAAAAAAAAAAAAATTTTTTTCATTTGACTTATTAAAGTTATACTTCTTTTGGCGCGATGGAGAAAAATGATGAGAGTGAATTTTTACGATGCGCGCGCACACCGACACCTAAATGTTTTTGAATATTGTATTTTGAACAATGTCTTTTTAATATTGTTTTTTGAATTTTTTTTCATGCCAAAGAAGTAAAGAGCAGCAATAGGAAAGAAGAGCAGTGATAGCCTAGTGGTTAGAACGTTGGTCTCCCGAACGCGGGGGCCTGGGTTCAAATCCTGGCACGCACCTCTAATTTTCAAATATTATGTGCGTATTACAAGTTAATTATCACTTGCTTCGGTGAAGGAAAACATCGTGAGGAAACCTGCACACCGGAGAGTTCTCCATAAAGTTCTCAAAGGTGTGTGAAGTCTACCAATCCGCACTTGGCCAGCGTGGTAGACTATGGCCTGTACCCCTCACATTGTGAGAGGAGACCCCGAGCCCAGCAGTGGGACAATTATGGGTTGTTGCTTTTTGCTTTGCCAAAGAAGTATAACTTCTCACGCGCCTACATAAGTACACATTTATGTTTGTTTTTTTTATGTAAACAGCTCACAAAACACAAACATATACTTACATGTCTGTGTCACAAAAGGTCCAACGATTTAGCTGATGGTCTTTTATTTCTGTCGCTTGTGCGTAACATGACACCATAATAATTTTTGACAAATTACCGGCCAAGAAGTAGGTACGAGGAGCTTGCTTTTAAATATTTCAGAATGAAATTGACCTAGAAGGAGAATAAAAGCTACGTCTAGATGTCCTTTCACACCTCATAAACGTTTGAATTATGTGTTTGTGGCCCAGAGCCCTCCCATATGAGGGACCTGACTTTACCGCCTTATTCATCGTTCAGAAGATTCCTTCTCCTTGATCATGCACTATACAGTTCAAGCACAAGGGATAGCCTTGTATGTATGTATGGAACTATATAAACTTATGAATTCTATAAATAAACCATTGCCCTGACTGGGAATACCTGTCTTAATGAGACAATTATGAGGTACGATGAATTATCCATTCACTGGACTACACTGAAGCAACCACTTACTTAAGCCTCGACGTTCATGAGTTTGCCAATATGAATGTAGGTTAGACCGTAAAGTATTTCACTAATTGGCACGATTGCAACTAGCATCTGGCGCGCAAACTACGGTCCAAATAACCCGATTTTCCGGGAAATTATAACTTGCAGTTTGGAGCAGTCTTCGTGATCAAACTGATTTGTAATGGAGCCACAAAAATATCTCACTTAGTATCTAACTTAGATACACTTAGAAATATTTACATAAATCTATCACGCTATAAAATCTCGCCAAGTATTTTGACAGTTCTGTAGTCCAGATAGCAGTGGCACAAACAATTTAGTGAGGTTTTATTCCCGGCTATATAATATGGTTATACATATAATACGACAGACAATTTTATTGTGACATAACTATGTTCTTATATCCAATATTCATGCCACCCACAATACAAGCAATTCAGGACCTAATTTTTTAGGGTTTTGAAGAAAAATCGAAACCCTTATAATTTTGTCATGTCCGTCCGTCCGTTTGTCCATCTGTCCATCTGTCTGAAGCAAAGAGCTTAGACCCTTAGTGATAGAATTAGAAAACTATAATTTGGCATGAATATACGTATTTATTAAAACCCCAAAATCGTCGAATAAAATATTGAAAAAAAAATTTTTTTTGATACCTCTAATACAGGTAATATGGTAATTAATTTTCCTTCGTCGCGTACCCCCATAGTGTGGGGTATCGTTGAAAAGATATTTCAAAAATATTAAGGGTCTTCAGAAACCATTTTTATATTTAGGTGTCCATTTGCGAAATATTTGGCATTAATGTACTAATTTTGATTAAAGTCAAGTGTCCCCGCCTGCCGACTAAACGGTTGGAGTTGGACAAGCGAAAAAAATCTCAAAAAAATTATGTGATGAATTTACAAGAACAACTATCACGGCTATGTTAGCATAATTAGTTAATGAGTAATAGTCGATAAACTTACTACTTCGGTCCCTACATTGCGCGTGGCCTGACACGCACTTGCCCGGTTTTATAATGCCGTTCACAAACTCGGAAATATTTCAACATTCAACTTCTATTTTAAAAGGACTGTAGCTCATAGATCAATGAACAGGAATTCAGAAGTCACAGACGACCGTTGTCGATGAAGTACGCTTTGTGATTTTCACTTTGGCAGGATCAAACTGAATTTACAGATTGCACGAACGGGGCTGGAATTATTACAAACTGGTTTTGTGTGGGATTCTACAGCCACTCAGTACATACAGTACATACGGTTTTGCAAACTTTATGATGGTACAGACAACAGATAAAGTAGAATCATTTTGTTGTAAGTACTTATGGTCTGAACATACTAATCTCAAAATCCGTCCGGGTTACTTCCCGTAAAGCCATAGTTTACCCATTGGCTAAGATCGGGTTATTAGACTTTAGACACCTTTGACAAAATTAAGCCCAACTCTCAAGGTTTACCGAAAACCCTTTATCGAAGCAAGTATTAAATTAATTATTACGCAGATTTTACGGACACATGCCGCGAGGTTATTACAATGAAATGGGATGTATTTTACATAATAATATATAATTAGATGTAAGTAAATTATGATGTAGGTAAATACACTTACTTAATGTTTATTGAAATACTAAATACTTATAATACTAAATCCAATCTCACACTGGACGGGTGTCATAAGAGGCGACTAAATTGGGCCCGCTAATAGTAGGGCCCCTCGGAGGGATAACTGGTAATACAAATACAATACAATACAAATTATCTTTATTGTACACATAAAATTATCTTTTAATTAAAATTACAAATGAAAACAGATACATTTAAACACGAACGTACAATTGGCGGCCTTATCACTAAAACAGCGATCTCTTCCAGGCAACCATTGACTGGAATTATTGAACTAACACATACAAAGGACAGGGTAGTGCGTGTACAGAAAAATAAAAATAACAATACATAGTAATAAATAAATATAATATTAATAATATAACATTAGTGTTAAAGTATGCCAGCATATTATATTAAAACTGGTAATAATGTAATATTGATACTGGTAATATTGATTTTAATAGTTTATTATTACCATTTGTACCGTAAAAAATATTTTACTTATTTCGGAAAAACAATTCATCATTGTGGCTCAAAATTATCGCAGCAACTTACTATAACTACGAGATTTACAACTTTATCTAATAAGTCAATTTTATATTGCAACTCTTCCATTCTCGTAGGAGCTCTGCAGTAAAAAACTTACGAATACTCTTAATGCTCTTTTGAATAAAAAAATCATCCCGATACATTAAAGACGCCTATTCAAGACCTCAAACATACAGAACATTTTCTACAATTAAGTACTATAATATAGAAAACTTCTATTGGTGTTCACAATCACATTTTAGTTTACTTAGAAACAGTTCACGCGTCGGTTTTTGTTTGCTTGGTAAACGTTGCAAACTAAACCAAACTGATTGTTTTGGCAACTGGCGAGCAATATTTAAACAATGTTACTTACATGTTAAAGCTTAAATGTGAATTATCCACTTAACAGAGAACAGTTATAATTATGTATTTCAACAATTGTCATACACTAATGGCGGTTAAATAATTACGTATTATGACCCTAAAACTACCAGTCAGATATACGGATCCGAGACATGGTGCTTCACTATTAGAATAATGTTAAGCGAGCTATGGAAAGAGCGATGCCTGGTCTACTCCATCAAATAAAAAAATATGTAATTCGTAGACAAACGAGAATGAACGACATAGTGCCTAGAATTACCCGGCTGAAATGGCCATAAGCTACATAGTTCAAAGGACCGATATGTAACCATTGGGGAAGAAGGGTCCTCGAATACAGACTAGACCTCAGTAAAATGAGCACAGGATGCACCCTGACCATGAATTGACGACCTGAATGGAGGTCTATGCCCAGCAGCGAAATTTTAAAAGCGGATACATCATACATGGATGAACCAGTCAGTTATATTAACTTATACTATCACATATTGCTAGTTTGCTAAAATATGTATTAGAAATGGCCATGAATCACTATCATAGATAGATCAGTAATAAAAATCGTGTATTGCTTATAAACATGATTATTGTCTGGAAAATACTGACAATGGTTTATGATGTCTTTATCATGCGACAATATTTTCTCTTCAACATTTTAAAACTTATTCCTTCAGAATCTGCCTACCATGCATCCGTTTTACTGCTGATTGTACGCTTTTAATACGCCGGGGAGCTCTAGTCTCACAATCGGGGAGAACACTATGCAAATTCATACAATCAACGACAGCGCACCTCTTGAAATCTGCGCCGCCCGTGGATAGAGCTCGGGCTTCAAAGTCCCGTATGTAGTATTCAATGCAATACGCCGTGAAAAGAAAATGTGTCATCATGAAACAGGTTAATTTACATTGAATTTTTTAGGTTTCAACCTTCTGCTTAACTTTTGAATTTGTCTCGAGTTGTATGTAGGTATGTATGTATGAATATATGGATGGCTGGCTTCAACCCATTAATGGCCCACTACTGAGCAAGGGTCTCTCCTCTTGAGGAGGCCTGGAGCATACTCCACCACGCTGCTCCAGTGCGGATTGGTGGAGGGGTTAGTGGGCAACCTGAGTGTTGGAAGTTTTCAAACCGCCCGAGGGCCTCCGACATGGCTTAACGACTGTTATCTTATGATTACAACCGGGATCGAAGGCTTTACGTTCCCTCCGAAGCACGTATATGGATACTTATACAGATATTTTTCGTTGGCATTCTTAAGGAAACAATTACATAAAGAACAGATGTTTTGATTGCGCTTAGATTGGTCACTATGCAGATTGATACAGATACAAACATGTTGTTGCTGAATTGTGAAGTGTGCTCAACTATAAGGAAAGGCCCCCTAAATGCCCTTAATGCCGTAGCAGTTAATAAGTTGAAATCTAATCTTTTGTACATCCTACAAATCCAACATCAGTATCGATCCATCAAACGGCAATCTGAAGAAGGTATCTACAACTTACTACTAGGATTTTAAAATGTTATTACGAGGATTTAAGTAGGTACACAAAAATTCGGTAAAACATATTCGCAGTACATACGTCAGTAAAATAAAAATTTTAACATATACTATTATACATATCGTAAAGCTTCTAAGTGCCAGGTCTGTATCAATTTTGCGATATGGCGAAGAAAACCTTTTGCTCGTTGGCCATTTCGACGGAATGTTTACGAGATAGCTTGGAATCGCTCCAAAGTTTCCCTACCTACCTCATTAACGTAGTAGTGTTAATGCCGAATGCCCGTGAAATCTTTTAGAGGGCACTTCGACAACATTTTATTTGTCCCTCTCCTCGCTTCGTTAAGCTAAGAGGTTATTTGGCTGGAAGCAGACCCAACATTTAAAAATGACATACCGTCCAAATAAATTGTATTGTCGAATCCACTTTATGCTTTTCTCCATTATACAAAATCTCGTGCTTAAATTATATTTTCTATATTAACTATTTTATTTCTACATATTCATGACATGTAGGTACATTTTTATTGTATGTGCATGAAAATAATGCATATCTATTTTTACCTATTTTCTTTTTGTAACAACTGCTATAGAATTTCAATTCGTCTGCAACCACATCACACACACCGGGTGTTCTCCACCACAAGACTTCGAGGAAAAGGCGATATTCTCAACAAATGTAGTGCCTATTGTAATAAAAATTTGCCTATATTGCTAACTGGAGCACCACTTGACTTTCCCCTGCAGAATTTAACACGTGTTTTTTAGATTTAAACCTGATTGCATTTTCTTCGATACGTCCAGAATAATAATATTTAAGGGGACGCTTATAAGATCATCCTAAAAATGCTTTGTATATATGTAATAGTATTTAAGATTCATTATATTTAAGACCCATTCTCGCAAACGAGTATTCAACTAACAAGACAACCTCTTTTAGATCTTTATTGAACAGTTTTTCATCAGCTTAATTCAACCCAAACCACATCTTCCTAATAATGTCAACACATACAATGGATTGAAGCCTCAGTTTGAAACCACCCTGAATGATTACACTAATTTTATTGATGACTTCCCATTCATGAAATGTAATAAAAACATAAAACGTGTACACTATTACAGCCCTTATGTTATGGACACAACAAAGATATCAGAATGACTTGCTCAGTCGCTCAACGTTAAATAACGTTTGGCATCCAAGCGATAAATAGTGTTATAGTCAAAGTCATGCCTCAATGTGGTTCGATAGACATCCTCTATAAAAGTGTTCAGCTGCTCACAACAAAAGGTTATTTCTGATGGTCAAGTTATTGTAAAAGACTACATATAAAGGACGACATCAGTGATCACCCGTCCTTCGGTAACAATGTTCGTTTTGTTTTGTATTTGAACGGATCACAAATGCGGAGATATCGGAAATAAAATAGCTTAAAAACATGAATCATTGAAAGGAACGTTAGTTGTAAAGCTTTTATGAATGAATATTATGTATTTTATTTTTTGAACATATTATATTTAAGAACGTTTATACAGCTTACATTAATAATACTTGTATTACTACCCGATACTCGGGTATTGGGTAAAAATATTGAATCTGTTATTGTAAAGTTTATAAGGGTAAATTATAAGTTTATAATCGAATGTTACGTAAATAATTACTCTATCATTTACAACTTTAGATAGAAAAAGGAACGAGTTAACTATACAATATTTTAGTTTACAACAATTTATGGGCGATATTATATTTTTTATCACTTTTGTTACATGTTTCGATGTAGCTTCGATCGATGCGACATTTTAAGCTACACGTAGTTGAATACAACATCCCATACACGAGTGTAGGCTGTTTTATTTTGACAAACGATCCAGAATTCTCTTTGTTGTCTTTAACACAATAAATCAGCGGATGACATGTGATTTTGGGACCAAATCGAAAAAAAGTATCTGAATGGAGCTTTTCAATCGTAGTAAAACGTAATCTCACAATAGCCGATGCTTCTATTATCATCATATTCGAACGCCTACTACCAAATATTTCAAAGACCACCGGTTTTATACACGTGAGAAATTTACATACAAATGTTAGTTTTTCTAATCGAAACAATTACCAAAATGGTTTCTGGCAATAACGCGAACGCTGAAAGATTTATCGTGTCATCAATAGAATTTAAATGTGTACGACCACCCGCCGACTTACTAACGATGTCGTTCTAGACAATACTAGTGGCACAATGCAAGAATAACGACCTTCGGAGACAGTGCACCATTGATACTGGTGTTAGCTAAACAGCCAAAAACTGATGAATATAAATCACTAACCCGGTACTTACTTCTGCTCCACGCATCCGAAACAATACTCATTTAAATATGAACCGTAATACGATGAAATAACAACTTAATTTAGTGACGACATAAATTGTAAGGCAACGGTAACTACTTCCAACTAAACAATAGCCGCTTTTGGACAATGTTCAAAGTTTATTACTTTACAACCACTATAACATAATCATTGCCCTATTGTTGGACGGACGATTCTTAAAACTGCATTATGGGTGTTGAGCTGTCCAGCTATGCGAGATGCAAAGTACTTTGTGGAATAGACGACAAAATATTTTTACCACAGTGCATGTCTAATCGATTTTATCAAAGGACGCAGGTACCGCTTATTGAAAATACTTTTTGCGATCCTGTAAATATTTTAGGGTTCGGTGCAAGATCGTTGAACATTTAAAGGTTCCCGTGTAAGTAACACATTCGTTGGTTTAACATTTTCGCTATTATTTAATAAAATATAGTCCTTGTAATGATTTATGGCTAAAAACTAACTATATGATGAGTTGTGGTTGTACGTTATATTTCTGTCTATCAATCTATCACTCTATCTATCTAGCTATCTATCTTTCTAACTATCTATATCTATATGTAACAATGAAGTTTATAGTGCAATACTGCACCTAAATCCTTTTTCTATTTATTATTATACCTTCTAGAAACCATGTGGCTTCAACCCATTTATGACCTCGTACTCATTAGTGAGGACGGGTCTCTCCCCTTGAGGAGGCTTAAAGCACACTCCACCACGCTGCTCCAGTGCGGATTGGTGGAAACCATGTATAATTAAATATACAACATGACTGTAAAATATGTACATAATATATCTATAAACAGTGATGTAAATTAGGCAAAAGGCAAACCATATTAAACAAAAAGGGTTCTATGAGTCACAATTTACATACCAAACTGGAACAATTAACCACAACATCCCAATTAAGCCGGACTATTCGTCTCGTTCACGTCTAAACAGAAGGCTTCGGGGAAAGTTAGTGTTCCCAATAAATTTGAAACCAAATCGAGGTACAGGCAAAGTAGCAAGACATGCACGTTATTAATGATCTTTAAGGATTTTAAAACACATAGCTATAAAAATTATATTTTGAACGTGTTTTAAGGTTTTTTTTAACCCCCTTTGCGCATGGTTTCCCAGCTTTTACAGTTTTACATTCACAGTTTTCCAGCTTTAAATGCAAGCCCTGCTGTATGGTGAACTATAACTATTGTCTCTGACTAAAAATTACAGGTAAAAAAATGCATTTAGGTTAGCTATTAGAACTTTACAATCATATAGGCAATAATTTTTAAAAGGATATTCGCCAAAATGGTACCGGCTTGTACATTTAATGAATTTGGTATAGGTAATATATTAGTTACCTTATGTTCTTAACCATGATATATAAAGCAGTAGGTAGTTGCATAGTTTTATATTATGCTTTGTTATAATTTGCTATATTTACGATTCCCCTTATTACATTCCGTAAAACGGAACGTTCAAAGATGCTTTAGTGATGTGATTGTAACTATGTATTTGATTATGATTATTAATATTTTTATAGGACATAAATATAAAATATGTTTCAGAACAACGTCTGCGGGTTGAACTAGTTCCAAATATAGCTAAGAACCATCCCAATCACGTCAGCTTTCAAACGTAAGAAACGCATTATGATTATAACCGATTGGTCCATTCGTTTAGGAGCTACGATATGCTACGATACCACAAAGAGACTGACACATCAAACTTAGAACACTTCTTTTTCCTCTTGTTCCGTTGGGAGTTAACAAACGGATTTATCGAAGCCAATGTTTTGATATTATTACTGACTAGCTTCTACCCGCGACTTCGTCTGCGTGGACTTTAGAATTAGTGATTATAAAAGATCCCGGCCAAATGCGAGTTTGATTTGCGCACCGAGGGATTTGTACAAATTTATGGAACATAAGAACAATGTTAAACGATTCAGTAATAAACTTAACTTTGCCGCTGGAAAACTGTCGTTCCCATACATGGACATAGCGATCAATTAACCGAATACAAATAAGTTTAAGTTTTTTTGAATGATGTCTCCACGCATTCCTGAGAAAATAGGATCGACAGACAGACGAACAACGAAATGATTTTATATGGGTTAAGTTTTTTACTTTGAGGAACAAAACACCAAAAAAATTATACATAAATTATATGTAGTAGCACATACATAAAAGCGGTCCAAATAATAATTATAATCTGTACACACAACTTCCATACTAAATTATACTCCTTGACCAGAAGAAGAAGGTCCACCTCCGACCTTCGAACGACCTGATCCCAACGATCATGCACCCTATTTTTTAATGTGGGATATAAAATATATGTGACTCAAATTTCATCGAAATCCATTTAGCTGTTTTACCGAGGGTAAAAAAATTATCTAAAAATACACTTTAGACATATTAGTGGGTTTTATATATTCTAAGTACACCATCAAACCAATTGGTCAATGATGGACTGGTTTCACAACGTCGATTTTATCAACAGCAAATATCTTTAAAAACGGTTACGTTATTTTTGTTCCCTTCAGGATGTACCATGTCAGATTTCTTGGTCAATGTTTGATCGCGCCGACCACAGCCCACATGAGTTGCTGAGGGACGTCTCGCTCCTCGACACATGACTGCCTGGGAGCTAAACGCTTCTGCGTGCAGAGTCATAAAAGCCTCCGATCAACTGAGGGGTTTCGCAACCGCGGCACCAGCTAGATTTACGGCACTGAAAAGATCGCCTACCCGACAGCAGGGCCCGCCTATCAACCGGGAGACTCTAGTTATATAACCTCAGGAGGAGTTTATTCCTGAATGACTTTGGGATTTTTAAGTTTAACTTCCAACTACGTAAGGCCAATCTTTTCGTCCAAGTACGTGTCCCAAATATATACCTATCAAACGTTTCAGAAGAAATTCATTGTTTAATCACTGCTACTTTTGGATGAGACAGCATGTCTGCAACATTACGATAAGATTAGTTTATTTTAACTGCTATTTATACATAATATATCTCGATACATCTTAATTCTAAGCTCTTTTAATAATATCTTCACAATTTATTATTTTTTCATTCTTATTTTCTTTATTAGATGATAACGCATGGGTGATACCGTTAGTCTGATCACGGACAACGCTTTATTTTAGTCATCCATGGAGGATGATGAAAATTTACCATCAGACGGCTCGTCTACTTTTTTGCATCTATGGGTACGCAAACAATAGCACAGTGGTAGAGAGATACCTACCAAGTTCCAGGGCCAGTCGGGAACAAATTCAGTCTGAAAGAGAGGCCATGGTGGCTAGTGTGAATCTCACACTTCGGACTGCGTCCGAGTGGGGTGAAGCCAATCTTGTGAGATTCAATGCCACTTAAACGAATACGTGTCTATTCACTGCCATGAGGAGCCCGCTCACCTTGGCTCCTACTTTTCGGAATGTGTTCTTGGATTATACCGACTGCATTCAGTTGTTAGGAGTACAGATATCCTCGAACCTCAACTCTGAGTGGTTCATTGAGACCAAGGCTAAGGCTGCTGCAACTTGGTGTCCTTGCAAAGGTGCAGCGGTACTTCAAACCGAGGCAACACTTAAACATGATCAAAGTTCACGTTCGGCCGTGCGTGGAGTACTGTTCGCACATTTGGGCAGGCTCACCCAATTTTTCTGCCTTGTACATGGATGGAAAGACGTACAAAGAGGCTCATTGGTAACCCAGATTTGGTTGAGGCTAATCTGCAAAGCCTCGAGCACTGGCGCAGAGCAGCCAGCCTCTCGATTTTCTTCAAGGCACATTTCGGAGAATGTGCACAGGAATTGTTTGAAATAATTCTCCAATCTCCGTTTCTCCATCGAACGACACGACGCACGGCGAGTATCCTGTATCCTTGTCGTGAACATCCCGCCGGTACAGATGACGGGGTTTGCCTCGTGATTCGTTATACGCACCACCAAGGACTGGAATAACTTGCCTGCGTCGGCGATCCCGGATGCCTATGACGTCTTCAAGAAAAGAGTAAATAGGCTTTTACTAAGTTAATGTGCTCACTACCTTCGACCACATCTCCACTTACCATCAGGTGGGATTGTTGTCAAGCATTTATTTATTTATTTATTTATTTATATATTTTTGTACACGAAGGAAATCTTACAGAAAACAACAATGATAAATAAAATTTGCACAAAGGAACTGCTTATTTCTTTAAGAAATCTCTTCCAGCATCCACTTCCAGCATTAACTTATTATTATCGCTAACTCTGGTGCACACCATCATACAGCGAATTGAATATAGGAATCCAATAGCACAATCTAACATAGTTATGTGTTATGGATTGAGTAGGGTAACTAATTGACCTAAAACCCGAATGTTTTAAATATTATAATTTTTTATTGGTACACATTAATTTTAGTAAAAGATTTTTTGACGGTTAAGTCTCGTCCTGAAACTTATTTACGTTTTTTAATTATGGCTTCTAGTTACCTAAACTGACATCTGTTGTTGATAAGCAGAACTAATTCACTGCAAAATTATAAATTAAAAAAAATTGGTACAAATTGATATTTTTGAAGAAATAACGTACATTTCCGATACTGAACAGTCTCTTATGTCCCTTTATCGGGCATTTTCAGTATTTCTTGCTATTATCTGGCGTATCAAAAAGTCCTATTTATTGATATCTCGGCTTGTAAGCGACGTTTCACGATAAAACATATACCAGATTTTAAGTTAGACCACCAGTAATACAACTATGAAAACCGCATTCAATTTCATTCAGTGGTTTTGGCGTGATGCGATGTCAAACATACAGACAGACAAGATTTTTAAAAATGACAGATTTGCAATCTATTGCTCCTATATAGTCCCCTGATATCAAATTTTCTTAAATATCTTCAATGTACAGACATTATCGAGTTACAATTTTATTATATATATAGATTACACTTATTTGATTTACATGCACCGTACAAAACTATCTTTATTAAAGATCGTCAACATCCGTGGGTGACCTACACAGTGAGGGTTATGATGAGAAAGCGGAATGAGGCTCAAAATCGAGCCCGAAAGTCAGGCTCTGACGTTCATAAAGTTCTATATAAGGACCTAAAAAGCATGGTTTCATCAGCTTTACATGCGGAAAAAAAGGCGTATTTTAAGTTTTATATTATGAATAACATTGGCAAACCGAATGTCATGTGGAAACACCTTAAGGAACATATCAGTTTTAAACCTAAAAACGACTTGTCACTTCCAGTAAGCCTCAGTGACGCAAATAAAATAAATGAGCATTTTTTGAACGTGCCCGGTCACGCTGATATTCCTCTTTCCATTATGACATTCTATGAATTCCATAGATACTGCTCTGCATCATTTAATTTTCAATGTGTATCCGCTGCAGACGTATATAAAGTTATTAAAACATTAAAATCGAACGCTGTTGGTTCGGACGGTATTTCCTTGGATATGTTACTATTGACGTTGCCCGACACTTTAGAGACGATAACATCTATAATTAATTGTTCTTTCCAAACAAACACATTTCCAAGTATGTGGCAAGATGCCGTCGTCAAGCCACTACCAAAGATAAATAATCCCACGGAGCTAAAAGACCTAAGACCTATTAGTATACTTCCTAACGTCTCAAAAATATTAGAAAAGCTTGCATGTAACCAGCTGCAGAGTTATATAGAGTTGAACAACATCTTACCCGTAAATCAGTCTGGATTTAGAAAGTCGCGAAGCACTGTAACTGCTTTGATGGATGTGGTGGATGATATCCTTACAGCCCAGAATGTATCGGAAAGTACTATTTTGGTACTTCTTGATTACACCCGGGCATTTGATTCTATTAATATATCCCTACTCCTATCCAAGCTTTCCTATTATGGTATCAGTGTGGAAGCAGTCAAATGGTTTGAAAGCTATTTTCAGTGCCGATCACAATGTGTAGTCCTAGAGCAAAACGATCGCGGATTAAGCCAAATGTCAGAGAGGAAGTCAATTAAAAGGGGGGTTGCACAGGGTTCTATTCTTGGTCCACTACTTTTTATTCTATATATTGCAGATATCATTAAAAATATTAAACACTGTAAATATCATCTTTACGCCGATGATCTGCAAGTGTATATTTCTTTTAGGGCGTCAGAGAGTAAGACAGCTGTTGAACGGCTTAATGCAGATCTACAGCGTATTTATAACTGGTCGCAGAGTAACGCACTTGTCCCTAACCCTAGTAAGACGAAATACATTATATTTGGGAGCGCGAAACAAATTAACAATATTTCTGCAAATCTGCCTTGTATACATATTAACGGCGAGCAGATAGAACGCGTTTCCCAAGCACATAACCTTGGCATACTAATGGATGAGACGTTACGTTTCGAATCTCATGTGGCTAATATAGTGCGAAATTGTTTTTATAGACTAAAAGTTTTGTATAGGATCAGAAACTATATCGATACCACCCTGCGGGTTAGGCTCTGTGACGCGCTGGTACTATCTAAGCTCAATTACGCTGACTGTGTGATAGGCCCTAGGCTCTTGAAGCGTACACAGGGCCTTATCCAGCGGGTACAGAATGCGTGTGCAAGGTTCTGCTACAACATTCCTCCTAGAACTCACGTGACGTCATACATTAATAAAGCGAATTCTCTTAAAATGAAATATCGCAGACAACTCCACTTTGCTTCGCTGCTCTTTGGAATTATTAAAAATAAGTCTCCACCTTATCTATACGATAAGCTGCAATGGTCCAGTAATCCATATGTTAGTCGTCTTACGTTCCCATCTAGTTGCTCTGTAGCTTTTCGTGGCAGTTACAAATTTAGTGCCACCAAGTGCTGGAATGACCTGCCTCCACCCATCCGCAATCTAAAATCAGTAAGCAGTTTTAAAGTTGCGTATAAAATGCATCTCCTTAATAATCAGAAAATGGAAGCTTGAAGCACACACCGTCACACTCACACTCAAACACACACACACACACACTCACGCACCCACACGCGCGATACACACACACATACACGCACGCAACACACACACGCACGCAACACGTACACACACGCACACACACACACACGCAAACGCACACACACACACACACACACACACACACACACACACACACACACACACACACAACACACATATTTACGCACTATAAATTATGTTTGTCACTGTTTACTGTGGCACTTAAATTATTATACTCAATTATTAGCTTACCCGGCCGGCAAATGCATCTTTTTGTTCACGTTGGGGCTTCATTTTATTTTTATCTTACAATTAATATTATATATATATTATTCTTTGTAATGTAGTTTCTTCTCCTCTCTATCATAGTTTATATTATAAGTTATATTATATGTTTTATAGTTTGTATAATTATTTATTATCCACTTTATATTATCATATCCCTAATAAGTATATTCAACACATAAGTTAGTAAATAATAAAGTTGTAAATTATCTTCAACATTGGATTGTTCTGCTTTTAAATTAATATTAATATACAATATTAATAGGGTAGACACCACATGTGGAACTACGCGAAAAAGGGGACTACACTACCAGCAGCCGTGGTTCCTAGCCGCTCCATGGCACAGGCTGAGGGTAGTCCTTTTTCGCCAGGTTACATGGTACCCAACTACCCACTAAATATATATATTATGTCACAAATTTGTTCACCTTGTACCATGTTATTTTCCATGGCGAAATAAATGTTTCTTTCTTTCTTTCTTTCTTTCTTTCTTTCTTTCTTTCTTTCTTTCTTTCTTTCTTTCTATATTCAGAGATCTTTGTATCCAAGCGTGTTGATAAGACGGTCACGATACTCATGATATAACAGAAATAGTACGCCTATTCACACTATGACTAGATAGATATCCCTTGGACAATTTACGGGCGTAGAGCGTTCCCGCTAATCTAATTGCCGCTTTCACGATCCGTTGGTGTTGCCTTGACCTTTTGTAATGCATTTTGTGTGTTTCCAATTATCGCCCGTAGCTGTAAAACATGGGTGATAATAACGTTAAAACACGATAGCTCTGTTTGAAGTTGATAATATTGGATTATTGCTTCCGTTTGTCGGTATTTTTGAAGATGACAATGTGTGTTTTGTGTGTACACTAACTACTATCGCGCATATTCTTTTATAATAGAATCTATTTTTTTAAGAATATTTTTTTTATGAATAGTTGATTGAATTGATGATCCACCTGATGGTAAATGGCCATCGTCACTTTTTTATTTAACTTATCTAAGAACACTTGGGCTGTTAAGACGCACCTAACGATATCTTAATAATTATAAGTATATATTGGTCTAGTGGTATGGAAGAAAATAATATGATGTAATAAAGAATAGTACACACTTATAAGATACGTGCGTTCCTTGGCAGTCGGGTAAAAAAGTAATCCATTATATTTTATTTTATGTAAGTTACATATTTATTTTTATACACGAGAGTAATTAATTATTTAACAGTAAATTAATGTATTGTACATTCAAGAGTATTTAATTATTAAACATCTTTATGTAATGTATTGTGCACGTCGATACAATATAGGGTGTATGTTTGGTGAAATAAGTGCCTTATATTCGACTACATGTTTGTCTCTTTTTATATCAAAACAAATTCTAAGTGATTTATTGACCACTATATTAAATGTTCACACTTACAATTACCGATTCACCTTTGAACAATCCCGGACTTTAAACGTCTACAACTTCGGAATGTAACTACAGCTACGGGTATTTAATAATCTGTGTGTTAATTACACACAGGAGTCCAGTGGGTGTGTGATTCCATGAAACGACAAATAAACTCGTCATGTTGTATGCGAACTCCCTTCACAATGACCCTCCGACTTCCAAACTGTTTGTTCCCATCGCATGACAGACTAAATTAACACATCATCCAGTAGGTACCACCCTAATGTTTATCTACATTTTTTCTTTGCAACAATAAACACGATGTTATGTTAATTAATTTTAGTTTGCATTTTAAGTAAAATATCTAACATCCACTATGTTAAATATAGTTGTGTTACACACGTAAGTAATCTAAGATTGTTCAAGTGGACTAAAAGGGTTTTAATTTGCTTGATTGTATGTTATTCAGGTGCAACTACGGTGCAAATATCTGAAATTTATATTCAATTTA
This sequence comes from Thymelicus lineola, assembly GCA_963932265.1. NCBI lineage: Eukaryota > Metazoa > Arthropoda > Insecta > Lepidoptera > Hesperiidae > Thymelicus > Thymelicus lineola. The sequence continues at coordinate 6,054,692 of OZ010687.1, read as the reverse complement.
AATATTAATAATAGTATACGACATTTAGTAAAATGTATCATAAAGAAAGGCAACGCTAGTAGGCACCTATACTGCAGTAATTTAGCACAAGCATATTGTCTGAAACATTTTGTTCTTTCCTGTATTATTAAATACTTATGTATGTACATACATAATGAAATTTATCATTGATATATTAATGTCATAGCTTACATATTTTAATTTCAAACTTTTCGAACAACTGTGTACCAAAATAAATCATTTTACAGTCGATACACAATATAACAGAATTATATTCAACGCGTCGTTAAAGTTTTTGTTTTTAAACTACATAATATTTAGAGATACTGATATAGATATAATGGAATCATTTACGCATTGTCATCTCCACGTCTTTAAGAACAATGATGGGATATCGTGCGAAAACACCCAAGCAATATAACAGTTTAGGTGTAATCTGCGGAGTGTATTAGGAAATTTTGGTATCGCGTGCGAGCGTGGGGCTGTGGGGCGAATAGACATGGCTCACACGCGAGCTTTCTTACCTGGAGGAAGAGAAACTGATAATTTACCAACACGCTTCTCTGTGGAAATGAAAATAAATCACGTGTGTTGATTTGAAATCTGTAAATAGGTACATAGTTTTACTTTTTACTAGTTCTGTTCTTTACTTGCGTTTTTCGAGTTACTAAGGACAAGTTATTAAAATTATGGTCTACCTGTGTGCAAAATTTCATGAATTTTTTTCGTAGTTTGTACGTGAAAGTGAACAAACATCCTAACAAACAAGCTTTCATTGATTGCATCAGTATCATCACCGATGAGTTGCCGGCCAAAAAGTTAAAATCAATCAAATCAGATCAAGATCAAATTGTGGCCGAAATATCTATATACATTTATTTATCTATATACTTTTACTTATATATATAAAACACAAAAAATGTGTGTATGGATGTCCTTTATAGACTCTGGAACCATCCAACCGTATGCCTCAAAATGATTGAATTTGAAAGGCAATAACCCGAAGGTGGTTTGAAACTACTAAAACAATGCATTAGGCACATTCGGACCATTAATAAGGTCGATTTTACGTTTACGATTTATGTTTAACTTTTGAAGTTAGTAGCCAGTTAGGTGAGTAAAATACCCTGCTACCATGCAATATATGCGGTAATATTACCTTTTGTACTGATAGGCCACTAAAAGCATTATTTGGTAGGTATATATATGTATAATAGAAAATTGATATTTTTCTGAACCCAATGTAATAACCGGACGTTAATAACTTTATGATGTCTTCGTTTCTCCAATTTACTATCTATTTTACTACACATTACGTAGTCAATTTACTAAAAGACTTGCTTTCATCATAGCATCCGTTCCATTATGTTTTCCGTTATACGTTAATAATATTTATTTTATCAAAACGGGCATCAAGGGATTATCAACTTTTTATAGTAGAAATAGAGCTGTTTTTTGTAATAAGAGCTCGGAATTTTCAGTATCGTTTCAGCTTGAGTACGTCCATTTCTTTCGCCGCCCATAATAATGTTTGGCGATTTATCAAATCGCAATTTCGTAATAGATACGCCTGCTTGTTGTGACATCAGATAAAGGTATATTAATTGTTAGATTGTTTTGTGATTTTTTTTTATTAAATCTGTAAAGGTTACAAGTTTCTTAGGAAAATATCATGACGTGACAAAGCTTACTTTTTAACGTGGTTGCTGGCAACCCAAATAATAAATATTTGTCATCTGGCTAAGGGCTGATTGATGGATGGATGAATTTATCATCTGCACTAGGTAATCTTCATTTTTTACTTAAAATAAGTTAATGCTTGACCCCTCTTTTTAATATACATATACTCGTAATATCACTGGCTTGACCACAATCTCACAATCTTAGTATCTATCTTGTTGTGAATGAGATATTATTGTTGTAAAAAAATATTTTAGCTACGAAAAAATTCGAATTTAAAATACTCTTAGAAGTCACAATTTAACTTCTTCTCCTCTATTTAAAGTTGTAAGAAAGATTAAGGTTGCATTTCCACGAACGCTGAGCGAGGTAACTATGTAGAGGCGTGCGTTGAAAATACTCACCAGCGATATTGCTTTATTTTCCTGGTGATTCTTAGCGTAGCTCTGGTGAAATAAAAACCGATACTTTAATGAGGAAAGTTTTGTTTTTTCGTTGGTTTATAAAAGATTAACTCAACAATTACTGGACCGATTACAAAAATTATTTTACCAATAGGATGCTCTATTGTTTCTGAGTAACATGGCCTATATTTTATTTTTTACTAAGGGATCTATTCGAAATCTGAAGCAAAGCGAGGATGGTACATACTAGAAATAATAAGGGTTACTGGTAAATAGTAATAATATTAATATAGGTCAAGTCATATGTGCAAACAAAATGAACAAGATAATTATTATGTTTTGTACGTAACCCTACAAATAAATAAAAGAAATAAAACTACATCTTCGTAATTATTCAGCTTCTTTGGTGGAAAGAACCTTAGCTGCCATAGCTGAGAGCTAGTTCTTTCTTCCCTCTTTACAACGTGACGACTATTTACCATATTATACTCGACTGTGGGCTCGTTTGTGGGATAATCACATAAAAATAAAACTTTTTTAGAAATATTATTCTATCTTACTAATATTATAAATGTGAAAGTTTGTGAGGATTTTTGTCACTCTTTCACGCATAAAATACTGAAGGGATTTTCATAAAATTTAGGACATAAGTAGAACATTATCTGGGATAAGTTATAGGGTACTTATTATCCCGGAAAATGCAAGAAAAGCCGCGGACAGAGCGCTAGTCTGTAATAGAAACGCAGTTACATAACCACTTTTACGTGCTTTAAAATACACAACGCAAAATGGTCTTTTTAAAATCTTCAGAACGTTATTCCAAAACGTTATTCAAATATTTATTCATAGATATTTTACTACTACGAATATATATTTACAGGTAGAGATTCTATGATCACTTCCATAGCAGAAATTATTTTTCATGTTTGGTTTTCATAATTTATATTCCACTATGGGACACTGTACAGGCCTCACTTTATAACTAAGAAGAGAGGCCAGCCCAGAATGATCAGAAGTTTATAAGTCGCCTGAAACAAGTTCCCGTAAAGCTATGGAAAGCGCCTTAGATTTTAGAAGCAAAACTTCTTTAGGCGCGACTTGAGAGTTATTTTTTGGACGGAAGTATTCGGACGGAAATAAGACTCTATAGTCTGTTGAATGTCAAATGAAAACAAACCATAAACATTATGAAGTACAGATACATAATTATATTAAGATTACATTGTATTATTACTAAATTATTTAGGTTTTCGTTGCGGGTTTGAAACGTAACGATTATAAACTTGAAGAAAATGAAGGCAAATTACTCACTTTAATAAAAACTTAGTAATAAATATGAAAATATTTTCAAAAAAAGTGTGAAGTAAAACTTGTTTGACGTTGGTGACATGTATTACCAAAAAAATTAAACTTATTTTAAAATAAATATGTAACATGATATTTATTTAGATATTTATATAGATTTAGATAGTTGACTCATATTAATAAAAAATATACATACTTTACAAAAACGAATATATAGCTATAATTATCATTAAAAATACCGTTACCATTAATAATACCGTTATTCGTTACCCCGTGATACTTATTTAATCTATAGACTTGTCACAGATGTAATCTTAATAGAATTATGTATCTGTAATTAAATTTTGTTTATGGTTTGTTTTCATTTGACATTTAACAGACTATAGACTATAGCGCCTTATTTCCGTCCGAATACTTCCGTCCGAAAAATAATCTAAGTTACTCTCAAGTCGCACCTAAAGAAGACTAATTGGACATTTTAACGACTTTTTAACGACATTTTAACGATTACATAGACATCTTTATCAGCTTTCAACGAATGTGAAAATGATCATATCCATGCCACAACGTAGTCGTTAATACGGTCTAGTGGCAGACTGGCAGAATTCTCGAAGCGGCGGATCGGTGTATGATGCCAAGAGTATTAAGTATCTACTTAATTAAGAAGCGTAGTGGAGGAAATCAATGGCTTAATAGTTTTACACCTAAGTATATAGTAATAGCAGATAGTTTTCAAACCAATAATTTTTAAACGATACGATTTTTAAAATAACATCCTTTCACGGTACCTTCTCCCTACTTTAATATCCTGAAACAACTAAAAACTTAAGTAGGTATTTCAAAGTACACACTTAATTTTTTTTAAATGCTTAAAATTGAAAATACTAACATTTGCTACTAACATTACTACTAACATTTTATACTAACATTGTTATATATAGTATAACTAGTTAGTAAATGCAATCGTGCTTGGCATTATGTTCTTGCAACTTTTAACTTTATGAGACATAATTAAAAGATATGTAATAATTATATGTCATTTCAATGTGAGTGGTTAGAAAAATCTAAGCCAAAATATCTAAGTTCAGTGTAATAAAATCTTAAAATTATATAAATTTACATAACATTTGCATAACATTTACCTAATTTGAAATGAATTGTCTGTAATCTCAATCCCTTTGCTTATGACGTTATAATATTGTAATTCTCTATGCTTTTGTTACCGACTTTTGTGGCACGCTATCTATTTTATCTCTCATTCTTTGTATTCTTATACAAACACAATCATAACACGAATCAAATCTTTAAATCCTCTTCTAACAACAGAACTAAGTTCTATTTTTCTCTGGCAACTATTTTTACGTGATATTACACAATGGTTAGGCTGTATAGTCCACTTTGAAGACCGGAGACGACAATGGATTTAAATTACTTTATTTCTAACAACTCTGTCCGACATGTCGGAGTAATTTATATTGTTTTTTTAAGCAGTGTTTCTTGTGAGTGCTCAGTGTTGTTGATACAAGTGTTATCAAAAGCCGGCTTAGTAAACATTCATTTTTTACCATTTACGTACATAACATTGTACATTATAATTAAGCTATCTTCAGAAATATTTGCTTACATATAATATCAGACCTTTTTCATTTTAAAATAATATATACCACTTATAAAAATACATTTAAATGATTACTTGTATTTAACTTGAATTGCCGCCAACATGGTTTTCATAATATCCACAATAAAAAAAATTAAAATGTAAGAAATACATTTTACCTTGATTCCGTAAAACATACCTAAAAAAATTAAGTAAATTAAAAAATAAACTTACCTCAAAAATCCAGTCAGTGCACACACAAAAGTCATGTCACATTAAGTTACTACACACCACTGGAAAACACTGAAAACTCTCAGTCAAATAGTCCGATTACGCCGTGGGCGGAAAGTGGCAAGGCCGCCCAAACGCGTGCACCCTCCTAGGCTCTCGCAACTTTACTGAGGGGAGGGTCAAAGCCTCCGGAGGCTTCCCGATAACAGACGCGCGCATCTCATACCTTAAGCACTCTATACATGCGTAAGTACCGGGTCCCAGCAGCATATGATGCCTTGCAATATGCGTGGAGGTAAAACATCGCACCGTTCTGATTATAGGGTAACGAGTGTTTCCATAGAGTACCTAGTGTTTACATACGATTCTTATTTCTAGGTTTGGGAAGTATATATGTCCCAGCAGCATATTTTGATACCATCCAAAATGGGTAACATCACTTAAATGTGGTAATAGGGAAACGAGTGTTACATTATTAGTGTTGTGTTGTACTAGTTTGGGTAGTAAATAATTCATGATTTCGCTACAAGCTATGGCATCAGTGCAGCAGTGTACCATAAGGAGTGGTTAACTCTATTTCAATTGCTTCTTATATAATTTACCATTATTAAAAAAAACTTCAGTAGCCATTTTGAGTAGTCAATCGGCGAGACAAAAGTGCAAAAGGGTAAAAACGCTAAGTTGTTTTACTTCCTCCACGGAATGATAAATGTCTTCAATGCGGTTCGTGTTGCCGCAGGTATCTAATATATTTCGGAGCCAAAGAAAAATTACGCACAATAAAAAATTGAGGCTACTGCGAAATTTACGATGTACGAGTTGACAGCATTGTCAGGGCTTATCTTTGTGTTTTAATGGGCACGGAAGGTATAACGTTTTCCCTTTTTGCAAAGCATTAACTGTGTTTTCTTTTCGTAATGAAATGTTTTTCCGCATGCTTTTATGTAACAATTACATCTATGTTTTGTTAGTTAGTAACAACGTTTATTTATACGTTGCTTCTGAAATTAAAAGTTGTGGTAAGTTGATCGTAAATTTTAAATTTATAGGGTTGCGTATTATTAGTTTTTCTTCATTGTTGAGCTAGGTGTATAGCAGTTAACTTGGTATCGCATTTGAAAACAATATCTACGTAGCTTTTGTAATTTTTTATTTAACCGAAAAGGCATTTTGTTTATTTAACATTCAAAGATCACTTTCATAACAAATACCATTCCGGAATATTTATACCAATAAAATTAAATGAGCAGGTACTAAATAGGCGCTCTTGTCTGTAGTAGCAATATTTTAGATGAACATAGAAAGTAAAACATGCACTTCATATAAATCTACGTCTTGTATTGGAACCAAAACCACCAGGAGACCAATTTTTATTACATAATGATAAAACCATGTGTACCTATTTGAATGTATAATTAATAATAATAATGTATAAAGGTATAATGGAAAACAAATTCTGTAAAAGTGATGCTTAAGTCACACGTGAGTATTATATGCTTCTTTTTTAAGCACGCGCTCTGAAAACACTATTAGAATTTAGGCTAGACTAAAGCAACCCGTGATGCCCTAAAAAACATTCGTGGGATTTGAACTTCATATGAGCGAAAGGGATCATTTTATATTGGAGAACACAAAAAGAGAGATACATGTCCTACGTTTGACTATTAATCACTGTCCCCTAAAAGCCTTCGCGTCCAACAAAAAATTAACACTGCAGCATTCCGCGGGCCAGAACCTCGTTAGGGTAAGTGATCTATCGGTGTTATATGGAAATAGTCCCTTTTTATGCCAATATTGAACAAATAGGCAGAGTCCTAATAAGTGGTTACCGTCACCCATGGACGTCTCTTGAGACGTACCTAATCTTAATCTTGATTAAGGTGATCGCTGACACGGTAACGTTCAAGAATTTAATGGGGAATTAAAACTAGGTTTTTAGCAGTGCAATTGAAATACGTTAAAACATTTCACTGTTAGTCCTAAAAGAAGGTTCATTTCGTAGATAGCCATGCTCGTAAAAACTTTAAATCGTACGTGACTACCGTCATGATTAAACTGGGTGAAAAATCCAGTGACCGTCAAATAGATAGACAGTCGGCAGCTCGCCCGTTAATCAGTGGAGCAGACTAAAAGCACAGAATACAATATATTAGTACCTAAAGGTACAGAAGAGTCACACCGCAAAATCATTTATGTAAATAGCGGCTCTTGCTCCGAGACAATAAAGTGTAATTCAGGTCGAACGGCGCTAATTGTCACCAGTTATATTCATCTAAACGTTGCCTCTCTTTTTAATCATAACTCTTATCCTCTTTGACAACGTCAAGGTTGTCTTTTTTGTGTGATGATATGTGTGATAGATTACGAAGGTATGACACGGCCGGTGCTGCGTGGCGGTGCGTGTCAGCCCTTCTAAAATTAGCCTAACACGTCGAACGCGGTTCGTACTTGTAACATCATACCAAAAGTGCGGAGTGCGCCAGGCCTGCTAAAAGCTGATGACTGGTGAGGTTTGGTTTATGTTTATAGATAGTTAGAAACCCTCAGACCCTAAAGTTTTATCCCAGGCCCTACCTAATTTAAATTCAAAATCTCATCACGTAGATATTTTTTCAATATGCTTATGCACGTCACTTTTGTTTTACTCGGAAGTTGAAAACATCTTTTATGTGATGGATGTTAGTGTGTTAGTTAGATGACGATTATTCGTATGTGTATCTATTATCACGGTGTCTATAACTTAATGTGTTTATTACTTAATTACTTATAATCATTAGTCGATAACAGTCTCATTATAATGCTGGTTAATCACCGCACCACTTGATAGGGCAAACAAAAATAAAAATAAATATGTAATTTGTTTAGTTCCTTCCCAACGCTAGCTTAAGATGCAAGCCAAGCTCTGTATCCAAGCAACGTAACAACAATATCTATCTTGTCCCATCCGGAGAGCGACTTCTCATAGCCGTTCTTGTAGTGACATCCAATCCATTTGGCTTCATGTGACGTGTTCATTCCATTGCTTCACGGAACGTCGGAGGTACTCGGCAAAATAACTATACTTTTTATTATTTCCACTCTCTTAAATGCATCAACAATAATTATTTTATGGGTGCAGAGGAAAGAAAATGTAGTAAAATTAGTTAACTCCCTTACCATCTTAGACTGCATCTCCACTTACCATCACAAGGATTACGGTCAAGCATTAATTAATTCCACATTATCTATGCTATAAAAAGCTTTGTATTTCTACAGAAAATAATTATGGAAAACTTATTATATTTACCAATGAATCAACTATGTGCATAGTATCTACAGGTATATACATACATATTATCGCCTACAGCACTCACTATTCAGGGATCAACCTGTATACGGATGACGTAACCCGAGTAACATAGAGATAACGCTTTTCATTTCATCGGTATATTGAAACAAGACGAAGCATCGCAATTAATATTTAATGGAATAACCTCAACTTTTATTCTTCAAAGTTGCGTAGTACACAGAAAGGGAATTTTAAGTTCGTTACGGGATTACGCTTTAATCCCGGGAAGTAAATTAATTAATAAGGATGCACTTAAAGGGTTCATAAAAAGTTTAAGAGCGATGTTGGAAATATAGCACCATAATGATGGAGAAGTTTAATAATAAAAAAAAAATTAATGAAGGTATATCGTATTCATCATTACCATTGTTAGTTATTGGGAAGGTTCTTGTAGAGCTCAGCTGAGCTTAATAGATTTGTACAGTGTAGAGTATGTAAAATTTAAAATCAATAATTATAATATTCTAAATTTATGTCTGTCCTATATAGCAAGGCGATAAAGAATAATGAATTGTTTGTAATCTATATTGGTATTAATAAAAGTGAACCAACAAAAGAAACACATAAGGTGTATAGTTTTATTACTTTATTAGTAATTGTAATTAAGTAACCTTTTTCATATTATCATGGAGGTAGGTAAATAAGTAATACAAATATTTGCGGTTATTAATTTATTTAGACCCTGGTTCGCAATGTGCTTTAGTCATTAGAGAAGAGCCAGGAAGAAACTCTAAGACAGCACCGTTACCGCTATAATATTATATTAATTATAATTATAACATTAATTATAATATAATGTTACACTATGTATAATGTTTTTCATAAACAAATTATAAACTGCCAGTGCTACAATATCACCTTATTATACTAGCTTGGCTATATTGAATTAAGATACAGAAATAATTATATAAACTAGCAAAGACACAATATGCTTTACAGCATTAAAAATACAACGGTATATAGTATTGAAAGTAAGGTAGGTACTTAACTTCTGCAGGAGGATTTAGTTATGTTCCATAGTCGGCACTGACTGAATTAATCACCACGTAACTTCAACACCATTATGAGACTAATCTTATAATATAATAATATATTAGCAATGTATTAAATTAACTTTACTTCTTATTCGGTTCTGCACTGGGACAGAATTGAGATAGAATTGAGAGCCGACAATACAGCGTAGTTTCTTTTTATACTTTTACAATCACAATGTCACCTGATCGATTATTCGTTGATTATTGCCATATGCAATTTAAATTAATGAAATACCAAATAATTTATAATACTGAATAAACATAATTCTACGTTAATTTACAACATTCTTTAAGTATATAATAACAGCTAATAATATATTAATATATAAATGGTTCAGGTATGAACAATTCTACTTCCTTTGAGAATAATTGCAACACATAAGACATCAGTCATCTTATTCTCGTAAACATCCTAATTTTATAAGTAATATTTATCGTATATATTTATACTAATCTATCAAGCTCAGGTAGAGAAACGACTCGGGAACCTTAAAGTGGAATTGGAAACATTGAAGCAAAATGAAGTTAAAGCAACTATAGTATAGATTCTACATATTTCTTTTAGTAATACAATCTTTATTTTAGCAGTATTTCTTTAAGTAATCTATTCTTTTACTAAGAATAACCTTTATTGCTCAACCACGGGTCTTTTAACGGGCGAAAAAATGCTTGTACGAAATTTTAACTTTCTAGGTTCACTGGTTTAAGCTATGTGTTGTCTCGCAGTCAGTAATAGTTTTTTTTAAATAAAATACAATAAATTGCTATTGATAGCATATTTACCAACTACATGAGCCTGGTGTCAAATAACTTAACTCACAAGTTTATCAAAAAGGATGTTGTTCATTTTCTCATTTGCAATTAAAATTCGCATACCCCTTGCAAGTCTCAAGTACCCAAAGAAAATGAAGGAAGGTGAAAACTCGAAACAAATTGTGTTAGAATGTAATATAGTTGGTTCCTGAGGAAACTTTGTATCGGATTACGACGCAAATTCGATATTTAAGATTGATTTGGGCAGATGTTTGAAGGGTATTCGTTCAACGTATATCACGTAGGTCGAAGATGATGAAGGTATAATCTGAATACATTTTTGATTTTACAATTTGGGTATTGATTTTTTGGATTAAATCCAATGAAAAACTATGTTTTATATGATCACAGATACAAGTTCTAAGTTTGGGAATAGATGAAAGCGTCCGTTGTTAATAATTCCGCAAGAAAAAGCAACTGTAAACCAACTTCGAAGGATTTGAAAGATTTCAGTAGAAACTCATTCTCACAGTTAAATACTTACTTACAGGCTAACATGAAACTGTTCTTTAAAAAATGTCTTTAATATACTTAATCATGTACTTCATTTCTAACTAGTCCCAAGAGACATGTGCGACTTTGATGTGCTAAACAGTGCTAGTTGTTCCTTCGTGGAACAATTCAACGGAAATAATAGGATAAACCCCAAACAACAGAATGGCGGTGAGAACAGACCCCTGAGAAACTCCAACATTTTCTTATCCACACATTACCGGCTTCGCATTTGGTATTGCAAAGAATCCCTAGGCATAGTATAAAATGAATAATATTCCATAAGTAACCTGAATTTTTTAGATATTGTAATATACTTTGCCGTATTGTATAGAATACCGGATTACATAGATTTTCGGTAACATATCCACAAAAAACATTTTAATCAAAACAGAGAATCAATTATGTGCAAAACGCGATAAGAATTCACGGTTTTAATAACATTGTAGAGGAATTCAATGTAAAACATTTCACGACATAGACCAGCCCCCAAATAAAGGAAAGGAAAAATAAAACGAGGTTCATACTTAAATTCGAGGAAATTTGCATTATATTACATCTCATCCGCTTTTGCCGAATTTCTGTACAGCGGTAAACGACCCTGCAAATAAATAATAAGAATTTTCTTTCAGAATATTATCATTCGCATTGCTAATTAGCGTACCAACAAGGAAGGGAGGGATTCAATTTTGTATAGCATCAACAGAACCCATAGCTGGGCTTTCAGGCTCTCCAAATGTGGATTGGAAGACACATTGGACACCACAGAGAACTCTTAGGTATGCATGTTTCCTATCGACATGTATTTCGCTGAAGCGCTTAATGATGACTTACAATTATTCATTAATTTTAATTAAGCAAAAACTTTGAAAATTACAGGTTTTAAATCCACTGTGCGGAAAATTAACATTAAAGCTATTGTAAGTACTGCTTACATAAATACATTTCAATTTGCAGACATAGACCACGCTACTCATACTTTATTCGCGGGCCCCCTTGCAAATGAAGCGTGTAATCATTGCACATATGTATACAAATATATACAGCGTCCGATTCCCCGTTCTTTTAGTGACTAAACGGCCTGAGGCATCCAATTTACAGAAAAAGAATCCCACAACAGAGTGTTACCCGCTCGACATCACACCGTGCACTATTCGAATTTTCTCCTGAGGGAGGGTGGAATCAATTTAAATTTTAACTCACACTTAATACACCCTTGTTTGGTGTCTAAGTGGTGTGTTTGAGGCACCCTCTGTTTAAAACGAATAATAAGTTGAGAAGACAACATGGCCGTCGATTTGCTTTTAATTTGCTATTTCACTTCTTATGCACTTTATTTTTGGCATGTTATCTATGCTAATTCATATTTCTCTCACTTTAAGGAAAAATGCATAATATATAGGTTTGTAGTGTTACAGGGTTATGGAAAAAAATTAAACTGGAACATTTTAGCGGCTATTAGAGTTACTTTAGTTGAATTATTGAAAACAAGACAACACGATTAGAGAAACCTTCAAAAAAATATTAAAATTCGACATTCAACTTAGTTTTTGAGATTATCAACATAACGGTAAATAAAACTGGGTTCAAACATGTGAGTTGAACTTATAAAATAATATACGTAAAGATCTTTATTTAATAATATTGTAATTATTTTAAAACATTAGTAAGAGGATACCTAATTATAACAAAGCGTAGAGCAACAAGGAAATCTTACATAATCTTAATAGGCATTGTAAATTCAACGGACTTTGCTTGGCTCCCGTCCATTCTCATTTTCTTAGATGACCCTTGAGTAAATAAATTCACTGTAGATGTAATAAAAAGGTCAACTGAATTAAGAATGTTAAACCTTTCGTATAAACGTACTTATATAGGTACTCGTAGCATTTAACATTGATAATAACACACAGCCAAATTCTGTAATGTTAAACATAATGGATCGTTTTAATATGAAACTTTGCAATCAGCTCCTAGGGTTGACTGGTATAGATTGCCATCAGGAATTAAGTCCGCCCATTGTACTTCTTGGTATTAAGGTTGTAATTTTACTACGATCCGGGTGCTCAAGATTTGTATGTAGGTCTGTATATTGTAGTCTAGCTGTTACCCGCAGCTTCGCACGCGGAAATTATGCTTACGATATTTATCCCCTATTTCACCCCTAGGGGGTTGAATTTTGAAAAATTATTTCTTAGTCCTACGTCATAAGAGGAATACGTGTGCAAAATTTTAAGTTTCTAGCCCTAAGGGTTTGGCCTGTGCGTTGATACGTCAATCATTTTTGCCTTTTATTTATACAGATAGATATGCCGATATTTTAACCCAATTACATGGTAAAATACTAATTATATTTTAATGGAAATGGTCGGTTTACGGGCTGATAATCCATCTGATGGTAAGTGGCTATGTCCCATGGACAGCAACACCAATGGAATCACTGATGCGTTGCCAGCCGCGAAAGAGAGACGAAAAATTAAGAAAGTTAGAAATCTTTGAATCGACCTTAGGTCGTGAAATATTGCTATCGTAGGTCATTGAACAAAACACGTCGTTTTTATAATTTAAAATTTTCTCTTTAACCTCGATGCAAAAAGACGGTTGTTATAAATTTTCCGTGTATGCAACGTTAAAAATGTAAAACAGTATAATGATAATTACATTTTCCAATAAAAACGTTACAAATAACTTGTTATTATCAGTAGTACATAGTTGCACTAAAAATAAAATAATGGCGGACGATAAAGAAAATACGATATTTATATATACGATATTATTTATACATTTAAATACAAATATTACCTACTTGCATGAAGGTAGGAAAGCCGTAGCCACAAGAACTTTTCACTTTTACTGTTATTTAAGCAGAAAATTCAAACTGTTTGCTTTTATAATGTTCAAGAAAAATCTTATACCGCAGATATTTTGTTTAAATTATGTACTTTAGTCGGTTTAATGTAATAAGTAATTAATACTACAACGGGATAGGTGTTAGGAAAACTTAATAAGTACCGAAAAACGCTTTATTTTTCCTACGAAGGTATTCCATTTGCTGAACCGCCAGTTGGTGATTTGCGTTTCATGGTAAGGGTTTATCTTATCAACTACCAGAATTTATTTAAAAATACAATAATTAAAACTCCCGACGTAATTGTTATGTGTGCCAGCATATCTATCTGTGCTGTCGTAGCTCCTAAACAACATGGTTTGTTGCTGTCATAAAAATATTATTAATAATGTTATTTTTTTTCAGCCTCCAGTTCCAATAAGACCATGGAAAAACGTTCTTAAAGCATTCGCACCTGGACCCGTTTGTCCTCAAAACTAGTTAAGATCTGAGATGGATGAAAACTGTCTATACTTAAACATATACGTACCTGTTACTAATTCAGATGACCTTCTTTCGGTTGTTTTTTTTCATCCATGACGGATACTATATCGGCAATAGCGAAAGACCTCAAACAATATATGGTCCACAACTGATGTTAGAAAAAGGAATCATCTCACCACAAATTATAGGTGAGATTTGGAAGAGAGTTAACAGGTTCACAGTCCACAGACCACATATTATGGTCTGTGGACAGAAAGCACTACCAGTTCACAGACCACATGTGGTCTGTTCGTCTATACAATTTTCAGGGTGTTTAGACTAGTAAACGTGGGGAGAATGGTATTTTTTTGACGTGGACTTGACGGGACATATCATATAGAGTAAAAAAAGTGCTGGGACATAGAAAACAGATATGCTATTTTATTGCTATCGCGATTTGATAAAAAATCTAATTTCGAAACCAAAAAATAAACCTATATTACTAAAAACCTATATTGTACTGCTTTTTTACTTAATTTTAGTTAACAAAAAAAAAGGATAAGTATACTCGTAATAATTGAAAAAGAAAACATTTATTGAAAAAAAAAATCGTCAAAAATGTTCACATAAGCTTTTTTGAAACATTGTAAACAATACGGTTTGGTACAAATGCTGCATATTTGTGAAACTCTTTTGGCTCTATTAGTGGCGCCTGCTGCTATTTCACCTTTTCGACGAAGCTCATCATAGCACCCGGTACACCTACGTCTCTTGACGAAATTCTGCGCTCTTGACGTGGACGGCGCGTAGATACAGTCGGTACAGCCGGTGTCTGGTAAACGTTTATATCCAAAAGGGTTTTCACAATACTCATTTGGGCTTGTAATCGTGTACATTTACTCTGTTGGTTTAGTTTATTGAATAAATAAAGACACCCACCCCAAACAGAACATCGACAGCAACTTTTTTGTACAATATCAAGGTCTTGTGAATTGGCAAATAGTAGCTGGCTAACTCGTCAGAAAGATCGATACCTTTCTTTAGATCTTTGTATTCCAATATCATATATCACGTATGCCATTGAAAAAATTATGGAGGGTAGTCGTTACTTGACTGACAAATATAAAAATTTGCACAGACCACATATGGTCTGCGGACTCACGAGACAATTTTTGGTCATTTTTGTTCTAGAGAGTCCACAGACCACATGTGGTATGCTTTAAAAAATCTATTTTTCAGTTATTTGTACATATTTATATCAACATTATTCGTTTATCTAAACCCTTTAGATACCGAATTTCACAAAAACATAACTGGACGTATGAGCAATTTCCACTCTAAAAATTGGACAGTGAACCTGTTAAAGAGCATTTTAATAGTTTACAATGAAGCTACCTAATTAAGTACAAAAAGCCCCCGAATTAATTTGCAAACTCATTTTTGTACCAAATTATATTATTATTGTTGCCTTCCTCGCATTTACTATTTCAAAGACGTTGGCATTGGCGTTTTAACTATTTCAAAGACAACAAAATGACGCAGTATAATGAAAAATTTGCCACAGTAACTCACTAGTTTTAGGTTTATTATTTTTTTATTTTATATCAAAATTATAACATCATAAATGAAGACTTTATATTAACCAGGAATCAAAGAATTTATGGTTTACTTTTTACATTCAATAGGATGTTGAGGGTTAATTTTGTGTTAATTGTGCCAAAGGTAGAATAAAATATTGTTTTGAACAATTTTATGTTTTATATTATTTCCTGATGAAATCAATGAAATTAAAATTAATAATTAGTCAGCATTTTTATAATCGTCGAATATTACGATTTTATTATGATGGTCTTGATTTACTCCGAGTGATAAGCTACATAACAAAACTTGAAGGTGACCAATGGTGGGTTAAATTAAATTACTAGATGATACACAATTTCGAGGATATGTGTTTAACAATACACACATCCTCGAAATTTTTAATTTTGTAATAATAATAATAATCATTCTAATATTTTATATAATAATCATTATTATTACAGTCATTAAACAACACATTGAATGGTATCATTCGAACAGAAGTTTGTCGCAGTGTAATATTTCGAGTTATAATATTCTTTATAAACTTTGTTCCAAAATCCTATTCTTTCTGGAAGCGGTCCGTGGTAGATTGGAATAACACAATTTCCCATAATTACATGAAAACGTTTCTCCCCAGCCTCAGGCCATACGTCGACTAATGCATTAGGTGCTGGTGCCCTGAAAAATAAAAAAAAGGATATCATATATTATAACTAGAAAACACAGTAGTAAAATGAGCAGTGTTAAGAGCATCATCCCAATGAATATTTCATTCTGTCAAAGTCACTAAATTACTCCTAATGTAATTGTAAGAATCATGTAAGATCATTCTAATAATTAGAATCATTATGTATAAATGATTAAGTATAATTATTATACTTTAACTAACTTAATGAAAAGTTTAGTGAACTAAGCATCTACGTCTTCATCAGTTTTGGTAAACTCATTTCTCTCATCGACAAATAATTACCCAACAAATAAGATATTATATGCCTTGAAACTTACCCATTATACACAAAAGTCTTTACATTGAGCGAAATAATTTTTTGTATTTTTTTAGCAATAGGTCCTAAACATTGATATCTGGGCTTAGTGACCTCCGTGAAAAATGTGTAACCCAATTCGTCAGAATGAATTGCCCCAGGATATTTTATATCATCGTATGTTTTAAACCAATTTAACTCTGTATCTCCTGCGAATATGTAGTAATACACGGGAGCTTTCTTTTTTTCTTTGAACAGTTGCACCAAAAAATCAATTGAATGAGTGTATCGAGTGTCAGAGATTAAATTAACATAATTTTGGACATTTGTAAAAGATATATTTCCTCCTTTGAAATAAAAGTCTCTTATTCTTTCAATTAAGTCTGTACGAGCTGCAGATCTATAAGGATATTTTATCTGTGAAGGTACTAACAGATCAAAGTTTCCATTTAATCTATTAATAAGTTCGGGTTCCCTTTTGAGTAGCCGAAACACTTCAGCACCTTCTTGATTATTAAATCCAATGTACATTGGCACATCACATATTTCACCATCTCTGATTAATTCCAAAGGTGTTCTTGTTATAATGGCGCTTCCACATTCTATTTCAACAACTGGTTTAAACGGTCTGAATTTTCGAAAACCTCTTTGTGGATCCTTTCTTGTCATAACTTCCTGGGCTTCAACGATTTTAAATGGGCAAACATGCCTCAACTTTTCTATCATACATTTATCATTTGACACGTCTATATCAAGCTCTTGGCTTAATAACAATGCATTTTCTCTAGGATTAAGCTGCAAAAACTCTGAGCTTAGAACACTACCACTCTGAAGCATGACACTTTGAAATAAACCGGCAGACTCTTTTGTTAACATTAACAATTCAGCAATAACAGCACCTGAACTAGCTCCCATGAGGATAATTTTATGTCCATCTCCACCAAATCTCCAAATAATTTCACGAATAATCTTAAGAGCTAAGAGAACATCTTTCACACCGGCATTGCCAGAAACTTCATCGTTGCACAAAGAAAGAAAACCTAACGCACCCAATCTAAAAACAAAACATGATTTAAGTCATTATTTTTAACACGGATTTTTAACATAAGTAATATTAATGCAATATTTTTTTACCTATAATTAACTGTAACTAAAACGACCTCATTCAGCATAAACAGTTGTGGACCAAATATAGGCTCAGCATTTCCTGATAAATAGGTGTAGTGTCCGCTATGGATAAAAAATATTACAGGAATAGACTTATTCAAACTATTATTTGATGGAGTATAAATATTAAAATTTAAACAGTCCTCATTCATTTCGTTTCTTGAATAAATTCCTTCCAGTTGTGGACATACCCATCCCGGTTTCGTTGCATCGATTATAGTAGGAGATATTTGTCTTTGAACAGGAGGCTAGAAAAGAAAAAATGCATCATAATCAGTAGTATCAGCCGTGCGGAATTCCTTGTTCTCAGCTAAATACAAGTGCAATTTGCAACAAAATAATAAAATAACTGCGAATTATGCAATGATGATAAAATGGTCTATTCTTTGTACATATTAGGTCTTTACCTATAACATTGGAGATTTGTATAAAAATTTTAAGCTATAAAAATTTTGGTATATTTTTATTTTAGTTAATCAAAGTACTGGCCCAAATTATTTAAACTATTTTGCCATTTAAATGGCAATTTTCTTTTCCTGAGATACGGACCTATCAAAATATACATATACATATCAAATTACATATCAAAATATGACATATACAGACCTATCAAAATATAGTTTTTATTGTAAAGTAAAAAGGGATGATTTTAACTTATCATCATCATCATTTTAGTTATACCAATAACGTTTCTTTACTAAATTATAAGTAGACGTCAGTATTACATTGAATTTATATAATAACTAATTATTTATTGAGTACTAAATATCAAAAATATCTTACCTTAAATCTTAAATCTCCCACAGGCGGTTTTGCATAAGGAATGCCTTCAAAAGAATAGTAGGATGCCCCTGTTGTAGCGTGTTTTACTAATTTTCCTTTAATTTTACCCAAAATCGTTTGTACTTCGACACTTTCAACAGATATATTACAAACACATATGAAAAATGTTATACAAATAAGTTTGTACAACATTTTTAATTTTTATTTTCTGCTTGTAGTTTGATATACTAAAATATTATACTACAAGTAACTCAATATCGGCAGAGAACCTATATATATAGAAGTAGATGACTTGTTTGAGTACAAATAATGGTAACTAGTTTTTTTATCGTAAGCCCCAGGCATTGAATAGAATATTTTATACTTTATCAATAATACTATTATTATTTCATCTATTTGTTTATTTACTTATTTATTTATAAATTTACCTGTATGATACGTATTATTAAATATATAACTAGGTTGTTATAATATTCCTTTACAAAATGGTGGTAGACAAAAAAAATACGTTCATAAATGTATCATTGCTACCTGCAGGTGTTACCTCTTGTTATAAATAAATGATTTTGAATTTTACTGTTTGTTATAACACTGTGCGCGCTTAATTTATTTATGAATCAATAACAAACAAAGTAGTGAAGTATTATTAAATTTAATACACTTTCAACCATGTTATAAAGTTCTATTTACTAGTTTCCTCACGAAATTTTACTCTAAGCTTTGAAAAATATAAAAAAATAAATAATTTATTAAGTACATAATTATTCCAATGCGAATCATTAAGTAGAAAGTGCTCTTATCCTTAAATTTTTGGTAAGAAATTGATATTCCTTTGATTGCTTCTACAGTCATTATTACAAAGAAGGAAAGAAATTTAATTTAATAATCACCTTTATTCTTTTTCATTCATTTTGTCGTTCTCTAACTTAAGTATATCAACTTAAAAAAATTCTATAGTTTATAAAATATATCGTCATGTCATAAATAGAACGAACTGCCTTCTGTGAGCCAGATAATAGTGAAAACTAAATGTATTTCTATCAACATAATTTACATATCAAATTAGTGTTGAAAGTTTTCATAATAAAATTACAAGGTAACATTCACATTAGCTCGACAGTAAGTCGATCCTGTGATTGATTAACAGCGAGCGTCGCGGGTAAGTGAATGTGTAACCTCTAGCGGCAAACCTTTCTTGAGTGCTTCCATGCTTAGGAGAGCACGTAAAGTCGTTGGTCTCGGTTGATATCATTAGATAACAGTCATAAAGCCATGTTAGAAGTTTTCAAATGGCATTAAAAGTTCCTACACTGAAGTTGACTACTAATCTCTCCACAGTTTGGGCGCAGAATAAATCCGCATTGGCACCACTTTGTGGAGTAGCCGATCGGCCTCGGACCTTATACAAACAGCTGTGCCCTTTTTAAATAGCTAATTGATGGTGATGACTAATGATTTATAATCAGCACCTCCTATAGACATGGGTAAAGGTAAAGACTTTAGCGAAGAAGCGACGGAAGCGGACAAAACAACTTCTTCAACTTACTGCTTCTATGACACTAAAATGTAAGGTTAATAAAAAAAACTTGTGACTTGAATGTTATGTGTTCATGATAAGAAAACATTTTTCTTTTAGTGTTCTTCTGTTCTGCACAAAAGTAAAGCTGAAATCCAGTTGAAAAGGATACAAAGAACAATGAATCTTGTACGACCGTTTTCCAATAACATAAATCGTTAGTCGATCTACTGAAACTCAAACAAATCAACCGTAGCACTTAGCACTCAGCTTTGTAGAATAGCTAACTTTGATCGTATTTTGCTTTTAAGTTCTAAAAATATTTATTTTTTACATCCCTGAGCTGCATACTGCATATCAGTTTGTCATTGCAATACAAGTTGATTTCATTTTCCTAAATTCATAAAATTGTTACCAATTGAATATTGGCTACAGAATTTTAAAAACCTTAAAAATATTGCGATAAGCTAATAGTCGCAGGCAATACATTGCAGAAAACATAGCTGTATATTTTTTTATAAATAAAGATCTTCTAAAGGTAATGAGATAAAAATGCCCGAATTAACTTAATATGATAGTATCAACTTGATTTAAATTTGCAATTAAAGCCTATCTAAAGTGCAGATAAATGAAGATTCAGCACAGCACTATTTACATAATACAAAAGTAAAACTTGGCAAGCGTACACGTACGTTTGTAACTTTATTTCTATAAAAATAGAACGTGTTCTTGGCTATTTACTGGTTGCTCCCTGCCTGGTGAAGCTGTCTTTTGTGCCTTAATGATATCACCGTATTATGCTAAACATCCCGGGGCAATTGCAATGCTCCGCCTGCATTCAGGTCAAAGTATTTTCACTTCAAGGGAAAATTACGTCTTCTGTATGAGACGCAATAAGTGAGGCTATTTATTAACCGACCACCTTTAAAGAGAAACAAGTGAGCTTTTATTTATGAGGATTTCAAATAACATAAATCAAGCAGAAGATTTAAATAAAAATAACATGAAAAATATCTTAATATTTATCTTAATATCTACACTATTATCAAAGCTATTATTGTGAACCAGATCTGCGATAAAATATTAATTATAGAAAAAGCATAATAAAAGAAATAAATATAAAGGATTCATTTCAGAATGACCCACTTGTTAAAAGAGCAAGAATAAAAAAGAACGAAAGAGCCGAGTGGTGGAGACAAAATGGATCTTTCATTAGTCTCAGCTAGGGTGATCATGCGTTTAGTACATTCGTACCTAATCCTATTCATATTTATGTAACTGGACGACAATCGAGCAAACAAGCCATCTTGTGGTTATTTTATCACCGCCCTTGGATATCACCATCACCAACCAGCCGAAATATAATAAACCGTTTGGCAGCTGACTCAAGAAAAAGAGTGCTAACCAGGCAATACCCTTAAATTATCCTAAAACAGTAGCTATACACTTTTAAACGTATCTATTAAATTTTGGTTTTAAAACAAATGCCAAAAATCGTATAATATTAGGCTACTTTTTAAGTCAGAATTAGCTTTAATTGCCAACTACAAACATTTTCTTCTAATCTATGAAGCTCAACCATTTAAGATTTAACTAAGAGTCCAAGTGATTGGAAGTTATAATTTAATCTGAAGATCTCAATACCTAATAGCCATAAATAATTGTATATGTCACCCATCCAACCAGACCGATAGACTACTCACAACTTTTCCTGAATAACTTGAATAGCAAAATCAATAACGGAAAAATGAGTTAAATGAATACTGAAAACAAAGGCACTTCATGAAATTTTACACGTAGGTAATTTTAATACGTCAAAATTTAAAAGTAATGTAGTTAGTGCGACTTGCAACGATGCTCTGCTGTTTTTCTAATTTATTGTTTTATCCTAACGTTACCCATCTTATTTGAGCCTCCATTTAAAGATATTATGGTATATTTAAAGTTACATTGAAATTCAATGTTTCACGGATTGACTTGATATTATAATTTACGATACAATCCGCTAATATATATTTATACAATAAAATTGGGCATTAAACGTGTAGGTTATCTTTTAATTAACCTATTTTGTTTGAAATGTACTTAATATCATTGAAACAATACAATTTTTTTTAATACTCAATGCCTTAAATTATAAAAAAAATCTATAATTGTATCGTAGGTAATATGCTTTGCATACTTAAATTTACTTCGATTAAACTTCTATTAGCTCAATTACCTAGTTAGTTTTTAAATTATAAATTCATAAGAAATAAGTCTCGTTTAATCTAACAATCATGGTATTCTTAGTGATTAGTCACCGCGCAAAATCTGTTTCTATCCGCAAACGACAAAAGTTTTTGCAAGTGTTTTGAGTTTTGCTATAAATCACTTTAATTTATTGAGACAAATTTCAGCTTTTTTAAATTTATATATAAAATAAATGTTATTCCTTTCCTGTTGGCTTGTTATATGTTTTAAAAGTTTACTGCGTTAATGCATAAATGCGTTAATGTAAAAAAATGTTTTTTAGAAAAGTCAAAGAACAATCAATCTATCTAATATATATCATGGGGCAAGGATATAATATGAGATGCAAATAGCTGAATTTTTAAATAATATTATAAATATAGCCGTAGGTACACTAAGATTTCCTGTGTCGTGGATACCATGGACAACACACAAAGCACACAAATGCACCACAGAAAAAAACAGACACTCAAACTCATTATTTAAATTTCTCTCTCGCTGGAAATCAAACTCAGGACCCTTCAAACGACGGTTCAGGATGGTAACCATTATGCCAAATAGGTCATAATTTTAATAACCTGATATACTTATCAAATTTAATTAAATTTTGATGCATAGTTTTATAAAAAGAGCTCTATAACAATACTTTGATACAGACCATTAACTAGTTAAATTAAATTTATAGGAAGAAATTAAACTTTTAACATTCATAAAAAAATATCATAACTATGCATAATTTTTCTCCTGATTACATTGAAGGTTTAGAAACACTTAAAACTGAGCGCCTAATAATCGCGGTTATTTGTGAAATTTGAAGACATGGATACATTTGTGTGTCCACAACAATTTCTAATGCAATAATCTTGTATTGACTTGAATTAACATATTTAATTTTGCTTCATTCGTATTCACAATATTTGGCGTATTGTCTAGATCAAAATCCAAGACTTTCTTGCAACGGAGGTTCGTTAACGTTAGTAATCGGATCATCGACTACTGCATAATTTCGATTTGAGTCGGTTTCAAACAATGAGTGGGATTTCTGAAATAGGAAAAAGTTTTATTGACAACCTAATGGTATGTTTAAGCCGGTGAAACGTTTTTATTGTGACGAAAAAGTTTGACATGTCTGTGTATCTATGTGTATATTTGTAGTTACTTGCTTGAAATATTTTAAAATAGGAGATTTATATCTTGCGTCATAGGTACTGTGTATTTCTAAATAAAATATCATGGACCCCCTACTTTCTAATTGTACAGGTGCTCACAATTTTGTTTTTTTTTACCATCCATTAATTAGTTCGTTGAAGCAAAATTAAAAAGATCAAAAATAACAACAATAATTTAAGAAATAATTTTATTGTTTTAGGTGTAAATTAAAAAAATAATCCACGTGCATGTCATCTAATCCAGAACTTCGATTTTTATTCAAATTATTACGTTGAATGAAGTATGATTTGCACTAACGGTGATTACAAAAAAAAACGATTCGATTTAGCGTTATCTGACCAAGTGTTAAAAGTACCCTCTAGAATAAATCCAGACAAAATGGTAACCTGATGTAATATTGTAACAGTAGACGACAAAATGTACATTTTTCACTAATTCAGCAGAATTTTTAAGCCGTGAAATAATCAAAATGTACCGTCACTTGATGTTAAAAGCTCTGTTGACATACTTTACCAGCGACCCGCGGCAGGCGAGTTTAACCTCCCCTCCTTTTAATAAAATGAAGAGTGAAGACCTTGCCAGTTTACATGTCGTGCTGTGTAAGACAACGCTTTTCACTAACCTAAGTGGCTGCTTTGCCTTTTTTACTTTTACACAAGAAAAACAATGGATTAATTTAATTTGTCAAGGTTTCTGCATGTGACTTCTATTGTTAAAACATACATATTATATGCATTGTGATTCTGTTCTAAGGAGCGATTTAAATAACCGATAAGTGACTCTGAGTGCGGCATTTACAGACGTAACATTAGGTACTATAATTATGATTCTACATTAATTGCTAGTTGCTGCCTGGGATTATGAATAGACAGGATAAAAGGCACACTCATTAAATAAATATTCTTTGCATTATGTTCTGTGTATAAATAAAACATCGTAACACACTCCTATTAGCAAGTTGCGTTATAATTGATTTGTTAAAAGAGTAATTAACCGACGAAAAAAGGAGGAGGTAATCAATTCACACACACACACACATACACACACACACACACACACACACACACACACACACACACACACACACACACACACTTGCGTACATGTGGCATACACCACATAAATAAATAATAAGTTAAGTATTATTATAAATGGTTATATTGTTCTAATAAAATATCTGCTCATTTTTGGGAGAGTTTCAGTTGCCTATAATACAGAATTTCCACCCAGTTTAGGCAACTGAAGATCCTTTTTACTATAATGTCCTTATACTATAATTACTATGTCAGAAACAAATTATACTGTGTACATTTATATGAAAAAAGTATAATAATTATTAATTCGACACGCATATTTGTTTTTTGTTTCACCTCCTTTACTTGTAGGTACATACATAAAAGATGTTATTTTCTCCGGTAAACGGCACGGAGCTTCAGGAAAACTTCAGGCACGTAATTTTTCTCGACTGCATGCCACGTTAGATGCTGGTAATTTTATTTTAAAGTTAAAAGTGCTTACCTACTATAAGAATTTTTACATGTTAAGTAAATTGATCTAGAAAATAGTGATTGATTCAAGTATTTCAGGGTTTAAGCAGCAAGTATTTATATACTTGTAAGTAACTTGCAAATATTTACATGGTATTTTATAATACTATGACACGTCGTCTTAATTAAGTCAATATTAAACTAGTTTTAAATTGTGTTGTTGTAGTATATTACATTATATAATATACTTGGATAAAGTATTTAATTTAAAACCTTATAATTACGAAAAGAAAAAGTATATGTATTTGACTGAATGTCAAATTTATGGGTTAGTCAAATATTGCAAAATATTAAATTTCTTTGAAAACTTAATAAAACGTAACACCCGCATGACACATATCACCCTCAAAGATTATGGAACCGTTAATTACATTTATTTTTGAAACGCCATAAGGATGAAAACTTTATTTTCGATGTAAATTGTTGAAAATTTAACCAAAAGGATTTCCAAATTTTACGACTGTTATAAGTTTAGTAGAAACTACACGCACACACACACGCACACGCACACGCACACGCACACGCACACGCACACGCACACGCACACGCACACGCACATGCACACGCACACGCACACACACACACACACACACACACACACACACACACACCAAGAACAGTAATTAAAACGCATAATTCAAATTTATCCCTATGCCCGTAACTATGTATTACAAAGAAGAAAAAAGAAAGAAAGAAACATTTATTTCGTTATACAGCTAGAAATCTTGAACTGGCTCACAACGATTTCATGCGGTAAATTAATAATTCTCTACTTCATGAAAGATACTTCATTAGCATTAAAGGACATGAACTTAAGCCTTTGCCTTTAGAGATTGCCCCTTGACTTAAAGCTGCTTAACTCTGCTATCGATTCGCCATCCTTGCTAAAACTTGCTAAAAGCTTTATCAAAAATGGTTAATTTTATTCTTCTATTTTATTTTTTATATCTTAAACTTAAGATAACGGGATTAAGCACCGGAAACACACACACACACACACACAAGCATACACACACACGCACGCGCGCGTATTTACGCACGCTCACACACACACATACACGCACATATGTATACACATAAACAGTGAGAAAGGTACAGAAGCTATTACATATATTATGTCCACACTTTTGCACTGATTTAATTTAATTTAATTGCGCCAAAATATACTGTATATAGATATTAAGTTTCTCATTTTAAGTGACAATGTACTTATAATAATTAATAAGTATGTCTTATGAGAAATAAAGAATCTTTAAACCGAAACCGAAACTATTGTCAATTTTAACTGATTTCAAAAAAAGGAGGAGGTTCTCAATTCAACTGGTTTTTTTTATGTTTTACCTCATAATTTTTTATTAGGTGTCACACCCGTACCGGTTTTTGTTGAAGGCGCTGCTCTCGAAGTTGTAGATGAATACATTTACCTGGGTCAAGTGATCCAGATGGCTAAGTCCAACTTCGACAAAGAAGTCACACGTAGAATCCAACTCGACGTTCGGGAAACTGCATCATATATTGTCGTCCAAAACACTACCTCAGTGCCTGAAGTCGAAGGTGTTCGAGCAGTGTGTAATTCCAGTGATAACAAACTGCTCCGAGACTTGAAGCTTTACTTTTACCTTAATCTACGTACAACCTCAAAGTCGCACGGCGAGCTATGAAGGAAGATATTTCTCTACGTGATCGCATCTGAAATGATGAAATCCGCAGACGAACAAGCATTACCGACAAAATTCAAAGAATAAGCCGGCTGAAGTGGTAATGGGCTGGCCAGATAGTTCGAAATACCAATAACCGTTGGGGAAGAAAGGTCTTGGAATAGCTCCTACGTCTCGGAAAAGAAGCATAGGACGCCCCCCCCTCCCCCCCCCCTCCCAGGTGGACTGACGACCTGAAGAAGACAGCGGGCATTCGCTGGATTCAGAAGCCTCAGGACCGGTCAGAGTGGTGCAAGTTAGGGGAGGCCTACCTATGTCCAGCAGTGGACCTCCAAGGGCTGATGGATGGATGGATAGATATAACCGTTACGAGTGAATTATTGAAGGTGCAACCTCAGTTTAATTTCATTAAGAGTGAATAAATATCTCTCATCTTGTTTCAAACGATTTCTAAAACGATTTAAAGATAACCTTTACTCCCTGGACCTCGCTCGGGAGCACTAAATCTGCGCAGATCCTATCGATTGCCAATAATACCGGTAATTACTTTCTCCGCGCCCTCTACCTCTTAATCTTGGTTAGGCTAACTGAACATCTTTGTTTTTATGTAATGTAGGTTGTAAAGTACAGAAAATTCGTTCCTGCTATTATTATAACGATATCATTATTTCTTTTTCAGTAAGGTAGTTTTCATATTAAAACTGTAAGGATATATTTTACTATTTCATGACAAAACACATAACATACATTAAAGTTAGTGGAATTAGACAATGTTCATTAGACAAGTATATTGACTGATACCTACATGAAATAAATGATTTGAGATTAAAAAAATATTTTGTGTAGTTTAATATTCCTAACATAATCTCAAACAAAATATAATCTCAAACAGATGCTCGTTGGCGCGTTGTAGCCTATTTTAATTAATTACAATTAGTTTTTAATACAAGGCCTTTACATGGTTTTAAATTTTTCATTACGCAGAATCTGCTCAATCTCTATTGATTGCCAATAATACCCATTTCCCTGCCGTTTTTACCTGTTAATCTTACTTCGGTTTAAGCTCACTCGTGCTGGGTTTAGTTAAAAATTATTGGCGGAGGGATGCGGGCAATTACAATAAGGGGTTCTTGATTGAGACGATGATAATGAGATTTTGCGATGTGTAAGTCCAGTCCACATTTTGCAAGTTATATTCATGGGATCGTACCTCTTTTATGTTATAAAGATAATTTTTATCTCTTCAGAAATTGCATAACTTCTGTGATGGGTAAACGAACGATATTCTACTAATATTTTTTACATCATTTTCGTTTTCAAGACTATAGTTCATAACTATTCATAAATAATAAATAATAATACTAGCAAGAGATAAATTATAGGTATGTATTTATAAAAATAATGATGATTTAAAGTAATGTACAAGAATATTTAATATCCACCTTGTGTGTGGATAGATAAAGTAGTCTCAAAAATTCTGAGGTGAAATATTTTTAAACTTTACATAATATTATTTGCACTCAAATTATAACTTTCTTAAAATAATCAGCAATTTAGATATCAAGTTATAAAATTAAACCCCATTACTGTAATTACGAGAATTGGGTATGCTAATTAAGAGGGCCAAATTGCTAAGCAACTTTGAATGTTAAAATCAAAATAAGTCAAATAAAAGTTTAACTGGAGCAAGGAAGACGCTAATAAAATTTTGGTTATAACAGGTATTAGGAATGATAATTGCTGCGTATGCTAATAAATAGATAAGAACTTCGTGTAAATACACTGAAATATCAGAAACGAGTGTTGATATAGTGAATAATCGTTTTAGAGACTACGGATTTTTAACCGACTCCAAAAAAGGAGAAAATATTCGATTTGACTGTATTTTTTTATGTTTGTTACCTCAGAACTTTGGACTAGGTGAACCGATTTTGATGATTCTTTTTCTAGTGCTTGTCATGTGGTCTCACTTAAATTTGAGCGAGATCTTTTTGAGGTATCCCTAATTTTAAAATCGGATATTTTATGTCAAGAATTATATCAGAAAAGTATAGGTCCATCAAATAAATTATACCTACATTTAAAACGCATTAATTACAAAAGTATTTTAGGCTTAGTTTCATTTATGCTATTTTTGTTCCAATTTAAGTAAAATCATACTATTCTACCTCCTATTCTCCTTCCTATGCTACTAATGTTATAAAAGTGAAAGTTTGTGAAGAAGTATGAATGTTTCTGACCCTTTGACGCAAAAACTACTGAACGGATTTTCGTGAAACTTAGCACAAAGATAGAACATGCTCTGTAATAAGATATAGGGTACTTATTATCTCCGAAAACACGAGCAAAGCCACGGGCAGAGTTATAGTAGTATATAACAGAAGAGTAAACTGTCTGGAATTTCTACACTGTATCTTGGCGTAGTGTCGCTGTTACTTGAGCCTTGAGCGCAAAGCAAACACTGCCGGTAATCTTGTTTTCTGGAAGGTATTGGAAGTGTAAAATGATGAAGTTCTCTAGTGTCTTCTAGATTTTTCTAAAGTGGTGAACCATGATCTTTACCAATCACGGAGGCATAAGCTCACCTGTGAGACATTGTAGATTGAAAATGTATAATACAATCCCGGCTGGAACGCGCGTATGTAGAACAATTTTCCACTACAGCATGTATTAATTTGATATTATTAATACAACACAACTTATTTTCTGTACCTTGGGATTAATTTTAAAATTCATTATAGATACAGTCAACTCTGGGGAGCCACTCACATCAATCACTTCACACGTAGGCAGCGTATTAATGACTTTATTTCCCAATACTGAAGGTTAATTTCCCGACGTGTTGCTTACTTGGCAGAGTACGAACATCTGAATGTGAAACGAGGAATCTTCTCAGTTATTAATGAAACAGTATTTCGATATATTTATAATTAATTATATTATCATGCAGCTTAATCCCAACGCCACTTGGGATACTATCATATTATATAATATGTTTAACAGTTAGAAACCCAGCGATTATCAGCAATAAAGTCTCACCACAGCTTCAACCTTATTTAGGAGTTAACTATACTATACTATACTAGGATATTATAATATTATGATATTATCATATCATATATCATAATTTTAACGTGATAACGTTTATAAAGACGATGAGCCTGGGAGGCATTCACGAAAACCGAATAACGTCACGGAAGCGCGCGCAGCATTAGAGAGAGAGGCACGCTAGACCGGCCGTCTCTCTCCCACTCAAGCGTAATCGGTCCGCTTGGAAGGTCACGAGCCACAACGCGCGCAAAGTATCGAGAAAGAGATACGCTGAATAATAATAAAACGAAATATATATCTGTAATTTAATATGTAAAATTGTAATTTTTATTTTATTTTACAATCTTTTGAAAAGAAATGATTTCTCGTAGCTCGTACGTATTATTATTATATGAAAACGAAAATCTACAATAGCGTCATCTCTGTTTATAGGTATGAACTACTTGAAAGAACTTTACACAGTACTTACATCGACTCGGACTTTAGTTGTAGTCAAGAAAATCACAGATGTCGCGCAGCTCCTGATATTTAAAACGATTTAAACCAAATTTTCAAATCAAATATGTTTAAAATCGTATAGTTAGTATGAAATTTAATATTATAATCTAGCTAGATACGCGGGTCGCGGTGGCGTGTCAAGCCATGTTCAAGCTGACACAACTGGCGAGTAGCACCGCGGCTCCGTGCGTAGGGCTTCCATTACGTTCTTACATTACATTATTTATATCATAAATTATTCTTCTACGAAATAGACGTTATCACGTAAAACCATTGTCCGTAAACCGACTTTACAGACAACCAATTTTATTATTCAATTTACTTTTTTCCTTGGTTTTAACTGGTTTTCTAAGTTACACAGGCCTAGGTCTAGTAAAACTTAGGGTCTGTTGTATATAATTTTGTGCTCATAATATTATTATATCTTAGTAGGTATAGTATAGTATAATTAGCTCCTAAATAAGGTTGAAGCTGTGGTTAGCTTTTTTTCTCTGATAATCGCTGGTTTTCTATTATAATATCGGAGACTATTGGTGCTGTCCCACACCCGCTTCATCACACAATCGCGTGAAAGCTGTCAATGCGAGCTTCGGCGAACATACCAGAAAGTAATAACAATAATTTATTTTTGATCATTACCGCATCGGTTTTCTAAGTAAAGGCTGACAATGTTTCAAATGAAAATGAACAACAAAGTTAAAATTGTAGACAATCATGACTAGTCTTTAAAAATGTTCTTAGGATGAAAATCCAATGAAAGAGTTAAAGCACTCTGAAATACGTGAATTCCCTGGAGGGACATTATAAGGAGCTAAGCTGCGTAACGGAGACCTAAAGGAGAAAATAAAATCCAGTCCGAAAACAACTTGGTACGCTATTATCCGGTTGTAACATAGTAGATAGAAATGTCCCAAACGTCTTGAAAGTAACATTAGAATACTTTGTCCATTCCAGATGCGACATTCAAAGTAGTTTCGATTCTATGCCCCTGATGATACAGAATACTTGAACCCTTTTGCAAACATCTCCTGACTAAATGCAAAGTTCAAGCTGGCAGAGCTCAACTCTTTGTGTGAGAGTTGTTACAGACTAAATGACAATATATTACAGATAAGATATATATAATACAGACTAAATATTATATATTAGTTGCAGTGTTTGATAAATGTACGTTAGTATATTAGTTCATTGGATAAATGGTTTCTGAGACGATTTTATTTGTTTAATATTTGCGATTTATGAAAAAAATATAATTCGTAAGGACACAAAAAGGCACGATATTATTATTTGACAGAACAAAACAAAACATACAGACGTTTCGAGAGTGGTTTTTATTTATTTTTAAAATATTAATGTTTTCTAAAAATAAAAGTCACAGTTTATCAAATGATAAAACAATGACGAATAATTTTATATTCAACAAAATTATTATTTAGCGTTGAAAATTATTTCCACCTACAAAATTACACGGTACCGACATAAAATTTTCACACACGTCTTTCCCCGTGCCTATTATGCCTATTACAGTAAATATTGGCATTCGTTCCCTAATAGACGGACACACGACACCTTGCAACTCGACAACCCCTCGCAAGAAAACTTAATTTAAAGTTAGGTAAGGTTGATCGTATGTATTATATTATATAACGGAGCTAGTAATTCATCATGAAACTAAAAATATTTAGAGATAGTTAATAGTTATGTTATCTATATACACAGTTCTGGCTAATCTTAGAAGCGGTTGAACCAATTTCATTGCGGTTTTTACTGATGTAGTCTAGAAAGCTGGTGGTAACATTTACTAATTTTTAAGATAATTTTTAAGAATTCAAAAAAGGATGAGTTTCTCAATTCGACTGTATTTTATTTTTTGAATGTTTGTTACCTCAGAACTTTCGACTGGGTGAACCGATTTTAATGATTTTTCTTTTAATCAAAAGCTGGTGCTTGTCACGTTGTCCCACTTAAATTTTACCAAGATCTGACGAGTAGTTTGTGAGTTATCCCTAATTTTGTAGTCGGTTATTTTTGTCAAGAATTATTATTACAATCGGTTAACGAAAAAATCCAATGTTAATAATTCCCGAAGTAAAGCGAGAGTGGTTACTAGTCCAAATGACACATACAGTATAATAGTTTATTAGTAAGTCGGTTAGTGAGCGTACCTTGTGGAAATCAAATAAATGCATTACACGATGTTCATACTCAACAAACGTGGACGCTCCCTCATCTGTTAGATTAAGGAGGGTCAACTTAGGGACGTCATGTCTTAGGAGCATGTTAATTATTTAGCAGGTTGTCTGATGTTACATAACTAATGTGTACTTAGATCAATTTGATATAGCCTGTTATGACCACTCGGAAGGTACCTACCAATATTTTTTATATCTGGGTCTTTATTAGCAAACTGATGTTCTTATTTTTGAAACAACGCTGACAGACACTTTCGAATTCCCTGTAGTAACACGGGCTGAAACAGCACTTTTGCTCACGACCTTCTCATATTCGTTTTACTATTTTGTATATTTTTTTCCAACAAATAGCATTATATTATGTTTTTGTAAATTACATTATTCTTTTAATTGGAAACGAGTCTCTAATAATAAAAATAATTAAATATTTTTTTCTCTCAATTTACAAGAGAGTTACATAAAACCATATACATGACTCAAAACAAATCTCGAAATGATCACCTACTAATGAGCACAAGAAAAAATTTGTATTTTTTCTTCGAGTTTGTACTCGAGCAAACAACACGCGTTACTTGATCAACACAGAACACTTTTAGTGAAATGAAACTAGCGTAGCGGAGCGCAAACAAGTCCTTTCAATAGTCAAACTACGTTATAAACCGCATCGCATGTTGCACAGACACAACACTTCACTACGGGGACCTGACGTCCGACAACTCCGACATCAAAGAGCTTCGACTCGTAGGGTGATGGATTAAGCATCGTACCGCCACGTGCCGTGAGAGATAACAGCATGAGATATCTGTAATACTAAAACGATCGCGTAGCCCGAGGGACTGATTGTGTATTCTTTACTACCCCGATACGACACAGATTTGAACTGAGATTGCAACTAATTTGACGCATTAAACGATCCGAATTTGGAACGTGCGGTATTAAACGGGTATTACGCTTGCAAAATTTTGTTTCATAATTTTTATCGTCATCGATGCTTAGTATGTAAAACAGCACAAAATATTTTACATTTTTATACATTATGCATACTTGGTAATATGTAGCAAGATTGAGTTGTAGTTAAAATTAAAACATTATAAATTGTATTAGATTAATAAATATTATAGTAACTAATAACGAAGAGTTCGTAATCTATTCGAACTTCATATGAATTCAAATATGATAATCTTAATTATTCCTCTTAATTAAGCAAGGAGTAGTTTTTGTCTTATCTTAAATTTTTTTTCTGTCTGTCTGTACCTATGCGATGATGTTAAAAGCTCTTCCCATTTTTGCAATCTGTATTCACGTGAAAGGTTTTAGTGTATTGCGTCAACGTAAACAATTTGTACAACGCTTGATAAAAACGAATTGTGGGGTTTGTAAACATAATGAGTAAGGACCACGTTTTCCGAGGCGAAGCTATGATGGGTTACTGCAAACGTATCTAACTAACATTTTGTATGATAACCGTAGCTAATAGCTAAAGATACTATTATAATATGATATCTCGTCATCTGTAGGTCATTAATATTGATGCGAATATCGATTGTTTGGCAGAAATTAATTCAATTTTTGGGGGGGAAATTGCAGAGTTTGCTAGGGGAACGTTTATCATATTACCGATTGCGCCTTACTGTACCCTCGGCGTATTAATATCATGCTGAGCAACTTTACCGAATTATAAAATAATATTATCGGAGATGAGATCGTTCCTTCATTATTAATGAGAAATTCATTTTATTTACGGATATGGTAATTTTAACGTAAATGTGTTTTGAGTTGGTTTAGAGATAAGATTCTCTGTAAAGTCTTACAGTGATGCAATTTGTGTTATAAACCATAACTTAATTTTATTCGAGAATGAAACAAAATACAAGTTATTAACAACTAATACCCCACTATGTAAAATAGCGCTATTTAAAGTAAGTAGGTAAGTAATACAGCTCCTACTTTGAAATGTGCTGTTTAAGCCCTGAAACACAGTGCCTTTACATTTTCTACCGACAAAATAGGAGGTTCTCTTCTTGTAAACGCACTAATTTAGTAGAAGCAATACATAAGTTCTTCTACTTAAAGTTAGTTAGTAAGTAAGTTTCTTGGGATAACCCATGAAATTCTTGATCCCTATCAATGTTTAACATAAACATAAAAGTGCAAAAACCCATCAACGGATTATTTCTAAATTTAGTGGACATCATCGACTATTTACATAAAAACCCTCACACGTCCTGACTTGTATGTCAGATATTCAAAAAAAATACAAATACAAAAAAACCTCCAATAATCATGCAGATAAACTCTATCCCATTAGTAAGTGAAGGGTATTTCTACGTTTTTGGAAGCGTTATTGAGCTAATAAAGCCGCTACAAGTGTCACCGAGGGATGCGCACACATCACGAGTCTCGCGTCAGCCGTCGATCTCAATGGCCCGGAAAAACTCCATAATGCCTTCCTACGTTTTTCCTCGCTCGACAAAGTTGAGAAAAATATATTTTGATGAAATAAACGAGGTGATAAATAATTATTTTATCCTGTTTACGAGTTAAGGATTTATTTTAATATGAGCTTTAACTACTTACATGAATAAATTAGAATAGAATAGAATAACTTTAATTCGCCAGTTTACAAAAGTCAAGTCAGTCGGAAGACCCACTTCTCTTTGCATTCGCTGAAAAGCCTTCAAAATGTCTTGCCTTTAAAAACTAAAATCTCTCTTGCTCAAACTCTTCTCCAACCCATATTAGACTATGCTGATGTCTGTTTCTTGGATGCTACAGGGGAGCTTGTAAATAAACTTGAGCGCTTGCAAAATTTGTCTATTCGTTTTATCTTCGGACTAAAAAAGTTCGATAGAGTATCTCAGTTTCGCAAGGATCTCAAGTGGCTCCCAATTCGACTTCGCAGGAACACTCGGATATTGTGCTTACTCTTTAAGATTTTGCATGACCCCTCTTCTCCCATGTACCTTCGCAGCCGATTTTCCTTCACACATCCTCCTGATGCACCTTGCAGATCACATCTTAAAACTCTATTGATGTTCCCTTCCCATAATTCCTGCCTTTATTCCCGTTCTTTCTCAGTCCATGGGGTGAGGTTGTGGAATTCACTACCAGCTCAAATAAGAGACTCTAAAACTATCTCAACATTTAAAAAACGCGTTAAGGATTTCTACTTAGCTCAGACTTGATGACAATGTTATACCTATTTAGAATGTGTATTAATATTATTAGTATAATATGTAAGTATGTAAATATAGTATGTATGTATTGTTTTATATGTATGTATACATAAGTATGTATGTACGTATATTTTGCTATATGTATTTATATGTAAGTAGTATTTAATTATGTGGTACGCACTGAGTTTGCCTCATTAAATCTCTTTTCCACTTTTGGGCCTACTGGAAGAGATTTCTTAATAGGAATAAGTAGTGCCCTTGTACAAACTGTCTCTTAAATTATATATCCTGTAAATGTTTTTGTGTGTACAAAATAAATAAATAAATAAATAAATAAATAAACAAATCAAACCAAAATTACTGTATAATGAAAATATTAAATGTAACTATTATGGATATAAAAATTTAATCAGTATTCAATTAATAATATTTTTATTATCCAATTAACCCTTATGTGAGTGACAAATAAAACACCGCAATTGGGTGACTAGGTACCCGGGTACCTACTTAATCTATTTGAGTTTCTGAAGAGAAATTCACACTAGAGTTCTTTAATTTATGACCCACTTTACTGTGACGAAGTATTTATGTGTATAAGTTAAGTTTAAAGCGGTTAAAAATTAAGATAAAGTTAAAGGTAAACAAACATATTTCTATTAAACTTAGTTTGGTACAGACAGTTACAAAGAGTTTACGTCGTGTTTTGTTTGTATTAATTCTAATTATTTTAAACACGGATAACGAAACAATACATTCCCACGTAATATTGTTCAGCAGTAGGTATAATTCTGAAGAAACTAGAAAAATATTGTGTACTTTCTGATAGTGAAGAACATCATATCTGCTTAGATGATGCTCAGATGCTGAGCTGAAGTTCAACATGATACAGAGCTCCCTAATTCAGGTAAAAGCATTGCAGAGACGATACGATAGAATAAACGGCTAAACAAGACAAATCAATGGCCTTTAGTGCTTTTCTTCAATTGCTGCTCTGGCGGCGTATATTATTCATATGGAGGATAATCCTACACTTTCATCGACTGACAGAAGAAGAAAGTTTCTGAAGGAGTTAAGTCTTCAATTATATCAAACTAACATAGAAGAAAGAGATAAAATTTTACAATAATATCGTAATTACTCGTGAGATCTGCAATACAAGACGTACCTGGACATGAATTACAGTCGCAACGACCTGAGTCAGCTCCAGAACCTACAAATTTATCAACACGAAGGTCTAGTCGTACCTTTATGTTGTAGGTATTTGATTCACTTGCAGAGAACTCAATATAATCAATAAAAAGCAAAGAAAAATTCGAAAATATTGTGTCAGATATCACTTCAGGCCATTTTGTTATGAACCTTCAATAACTATATCTAATGCCATCAATGGGCATAAAATGAACTGTAAATCATAGTTTTTTTATTTACAAATAATAAATATAATATTCAGTAAAAATTACATTTTACTGATTTAATTATTTTTGAAAAACTATGTTTAATATTAATTAAATATTAAAAGGTACCCAGGTACCTCGTCACTCGGTTACGTGGGTAGGAAATAGTTTTGTCAATATCAGAAACTTCAAAAAGTTAAGAAAGTTTAAACCTACAAAAACAATAATTTTAATGCTAGTTAGGAGCTCTCAGGAAGTTACAGCCACGTGGCACACCTATTATAAATTTTATAAACGATTGAAATTGCAAAAGGTACCCGGGTACCTCGTCACTCACATAAGGGTTAATTATATAACAAATAAAACCAATAACTTTATTAATAAAATCTGAATATTAAAGTAAGCATATGACATTAATATATTCATCTTGAAATCATGTATCTTATAATATAATGTTTATCCAGCAATTGCACATGAAACCCTCCTTTTTGATGTGACGTTTATAGGTTATCCGTTTATGTTCTTTTGTCGAATCCAAACTCGAATGTCTCGAAAACAAGAGCTTTTTTCCTATCTAAAGTGTTCCTGGAACTCTGCCAGATTTCCGGAAGCCGAAGCCTTATTTATTGCCAGTTAATAATTTGTTTCAATTTATTACAGCGAAGATTGCTATCTTCGTAATAGGTGTATCTTATTCCGTCTTCGTAGCATCTTCATAAATATAGAGTGTTCGCACTCCAATTTTGTTTTACAAGTACGTTGAAACTGACCTTGTATATTGTAAATATTTATGTTCTTTGAATTTCAATATAAAACAGCTCCTGATTTGAATATGGCTATTGCATCCATTATTGATAGATAGATGATTCTTTTTGGAATTCGTTGCAGGATAAGCCAACTTGGCATGCCAAAGAGTCAGGGCTCTAATGCTAGTAGTAATGTTATAATATCGTTAATAAATGTTTTTTAGTATCGTAGGTGTTTGTACTCGTAACGTATCTTGTGTCAAAGTGACGTATAAATGTGTGAACATTTCTTTATTTAAAAGTTAAGTAGGTACTTTACTATAAGAATGAACGGGACAAGTTACTTGTGTAAAACACTTTAAACAAAATATATTAATGGTATTTATACTATAGTAGACTAAGCAAAGTTGTAGACACCTCTAGCGACGTCAGCTTAGACGAGAGTCCTAGAGCGAAGACACGAGACACTTTACGATTCTCCACTTTATAGGTCTCTTTTTTGACAGACGAAACTGTGTATGTAGGTGTTTGGAGAGAATTTTATCGGAGTTCTTAAAATATTTTTCAGCCCATAAATGCTTACTATGTAGATAGTATAGTTAAATACTAGTGATATACTTGTGATATTTGTAAATAACGACATAACAGAGGAGAAATTATTTAAAAACATCATCCTACTTTCAATAGTCTGGGGTCGGATCTTCTTATAGTACTGTAGCCATCATGTCATCAAGCTTAATTGTTAAAATTTCTGTCTCCGACGTAAAATTCTTGCTTAAGTTTTGTTTAAATACCATTTAAAGTCCACTGCTTTTATTTGTTTTAGACCTGTCTGGCTAATTTAGCGTGGAGCAGCGTCACGTCGCATAGCCTGTAGGCGCAATGTCAGGTGTTGATTGGCATACAAGTGTTTCGCATTAGTGATACAAAACAGGAAATAGTCGAGGTAATAAAACATTTTCATACTTTATCTATTTAACCTACATAATATTGTCATTATTATCTTCGTGTAGCAGTATTAATGTAAATTAATGCTCATTTAATAAAATAAATTAATATTGTATCAACGTAAAATAAATTAATATTATATTTTATCAACAATAGATACCACCGTTCAGATGCTTATTTACATCCCTGCACTAAAATAAAATTAAATATTTCCCTATTGTGCGACAGAGCTTAAATTTTGTATACACATGAAATGTAATACGAAATATGTATGTGATTGAAATACAAATGCAATATTAACTACTAGGAAATCGCCCTCGCTTCGCTTCGTGAAAAATACTAAAAAAATATAATGTATTTAATATAGCCTATGTCACCCAGGAATAGTGTAGCTCCCCAACAGTGAAAGAATTTTTCAAATCGGTTCGGTAGTTTCGGAGCCTATTCAATGCAAACAATCAAATCTTTCCTCTTTATAATATTCTCAGTATAGATAATGAAGTCATAGAGCTGGCAAATGATGGAACCGTAAGGTTGCCATAGGAACTCTAAAATTAAATGACGCGATCGTATGGAGTTTCGGGTCGTTTGATTAAAATAACCTTCTTATCCTTTGGGCCAGTGGATCTTAACCTTTCAGGGATGTGGACGATGTGTCAAAATTTCCTTTTGCGATGGACCACCAACTATCTCTCATTCTTCTATCTCAATTTATATAATAAGTATAAAATATGCATGTTTAATTTCTTGTAAGTTTTTAAGTGAATTTTTACACTACAGCCACTTAGTATTCAAAATTTTTAGGAATACTTCGCGGACCACTCCGGTTGCTTCCAGAGACCATAAGAGGTCCACAGACCATAGGTTAAAAAACACTTCTTTAGACCAACATCTTTCTGAATCCACAGGATCAACCTTCAAAGACCAAGAATAGTTTTGATATTTGTCTTACAAAGTATTTGTTTAATGAACGATATCAGTAACAATATTTCTTTGTATAACAATATTAATCAAAGCAAAATGTTTGCAACGTGGAGCAAAATTAAAAATTCTTATGGTTCCTAGTTTAATTAGAAAGCTTTGTTAGAAATTTTATTCACTCGACTGTTTGGGCAATAAACACGACTACAGTAAGACTACAAAGAGTAGGGTGAGCACGATTCTAACAAATTCTAGGATACATGGTTTAAATAAAGCAGCGTGTTATATTTTAGTTCTGCGATAAACAACTGAGCTAACTTTCCTCGATCTTTTTAAATCCTTTGCTAACTAACAAACTTAGTTAAACGAACGCCTTACTAACTAACACTTGTTAGGTAATAGTCTTAGAGTAATAATATATACTATAGAGCGCGAGTATTACACAAACGGCATCGTACGCATCGTAGGCAGATGATCTATAGATACGTATATCGATGCGTGTATGACATATAGGGATGTATCAATTACGTGCCGATCGGCAACGAGGTATCGATAAGTTATTTCGATAAGTTATCTTATTTCCTACTATTAAACGAGATTTTTTTGTATAAATATGTATGTTTATTTGTATATTTGTTTCTAATCACTTTCTCGATAACAGTACTAACGATTTCGATTTTGCAATGGAATGGTTTACGAGGGCAACTAACCGATCTAGCTAGGTCTCATATCTGGGAAAATTCGTTTTCTCTATTTTCACATAAGCAAGCTCATTTGCCCAGGTACTTATTACACCATTTGTTGTACTACAGTACATTAGTTATACCAATGGCACCCACAATACCAGATTCTCCTAGTGGTGGGGCTATGAGTGTGATCTATATTGTTGGTTATTTAAAATACGAAAGTCACTCAGTTTTTTAGTTTTGCACGAGTATTCTGGTTATTTAGATAGTAAATTTTTATGGTACAAACAACCGAAGAAAATATAGACATAGACTCAATTAAATAAATGAATAAGCAGTTTAGACGTGATATTATTATATAACATTCCATAATTTACGTTTACGCTAGAGATAACGATACCGATATTAATGCTGATACATCGGCCGTTATATATCAACCGATACCGTTATCGAAAAAAGTCTTAGAAAAACGTCTTTTTCAATGCTGCCTCATACTAAATGATTTACAGTTCGTCTGCAAATAATTCAAATAATCTTTGCTTTTAAAAAATAATGACGTTATGTAGCAAATTGATACTTCCTTTGATAAATATTAATATTTTTTTAATAAAT
Organism: Thymelicus lineola; assembly: GCA_963932265.1. Taxonomy (NCBI): domain Eukaryota; kingdom Metazoa; phylum Arthropoda; class Insecta; order Lepidoptera; family Hesperiidae; genus Thymelicus; species Thymelicus lineola. The sequence goes on along the minus strand of OZ010687.1, from coordinate 6,013,637 downwards.
AAAATATAATTCATTTTATTTTTACACTCTTATTTGCTGTTTAGAGATTAGGCAAACCTCTTTTTATCCTCTAGCAGTTAGGATCATTTGATATCGGTATAGCCAATAATTTATGGCAATAATCGCATCGGCAAAATCCGTTCCATACAAAGTATGGCTTGGACCGGCAGCTTCGCTCTAGTGAGTCTTACCTTCTTTCTATTCCGCTGCACCGGTCTGGTTTCATATCTAACTCTTTCTCTGTTCAGGCCGCCCGTTCCTGGAATTCTCTTCCTGAGTATATCAGAAGACCCGCTGGAAAGTTAACCTTTAAGAAAAGGTTGCGTGCTCATCTACTGAATCGTCACCAATAAATCACTTGTTCGTCATCTGTTATATGTATATTTATGTATTTATTTATACAGTATTTATTTCTGTATGTATGTTATTTATATGCATGTATATGTATGTATTGTATAATATGTAATTGTATGGTATTAATATTATTATTTTATTTAGTACTCTTGTTTATTCTTGTAGTTATTTTTTTTTTAATTTTTATTTATGTTTTCTTTTCTTTCTCTGTGCTTATTATACCGCTCATCGTGTGTTTCTGTTTGGCCTAATGGTTAGCTGGCAGAGAATGCATAATGCATTAAGCTCGCCATTTGTACCTTAATTCTGTATTGTGGTCAATACATATTAAATAAATAGATTAAATAAATAAATAAATAAATATATTAAATATCGACTACAGCGTTAGTCACGTACATCACTAGAGTCTCGCGTGGGGAGCGCTACGGGAGCGTGGGTGAGCGCGGTGCGCGGGCGGTCTTGTGCTTGCCCGCCCCTCACCCCGCGATGCGAGATATGTTTTCATAAAAATAAATACAAAAATCAACTTACCGATGATATGTGATACTGGATTTCAATTTTGTGTGTTTCCTACTATCGTTTTTGCAAGATGGGACTGCACATTTGACCATTTTGATAGGTAAATATTTAAAAATCTCTCTAGAACCGCACACCGCTAGCATTCAATTACGACTACAAGCGCTCGCGGCGGGAACGTCGTGTTGTTCTCACCCGTGCCTACTGTTCCCACTTCGTTGCTCGCGCTCTATAGTATATATTATTACTCTAAGGTAATAGTGGTTTAGACAGCTTGAAGCTCTTTATCCCATTCTCAGGCAACTTGTGGGACTACAGGCGAACTTTGGACAAGCAATCGCGCTTCGTATAAATACCATAGCAGTGCAATGAAAAGATCAAGATTTACAAGATCATGTTATTTGCTGTTCTATTTATTCGAGATTATAACGGATGTTATCGGTGTTACATAATTACTGTTTTAATAATTTGTGATTTAATATATAATTATAGTATAATCTGAAACTTAAGGTTTTTTGTCTATACAGTAAATGTTTGAAGAAATATTTTATGATCTTTTAATAAAATAACAATTATTTGATCTAGTAAGATACTTTTTCTAGAACTCTGTTGTAGAAAAAAAAACAATTGTCAACATATCTAATCATAATAATAATCTTATAACTAGATGGTGTTGTTACTGATTTGAAAATCGCAAAATAAATGGCGTTGTTCCGTAATCACTAACATAACTTCAAATCTATATTTGAAGATTGCAAACTAGATGGCGTTAAACTCCAGTCATGCGTCGGAGCTGACACACACAATTTTGGTTTTATTCAAAACATGTTTTACAGAAACGCTTTTTGAATGAAATTTTTTACGCCAATGATTCAATAAAGTATTATCGTGAGTCTCGTAGACGTGGGTGGGAGAAGAAGCGCAAAGAAATATTAACACAGGTATGAAAATTCAGGTATATTCAAAATCATGCTAACTCTAGTGTATGTAGCAAAACGCGTGCCGGCGCGCTGTGTTCCGACATTTCATTACAAGTATTTGATTTATCGAACCACCTCTAAAATACTGCACGTAGTATTGCCGCAACTTTCAAAAGCTATTCCGTTCAATATTTGATATAATATCGGATTTACGTGCTTTATTTCGGATTTTATACCTTCACATATCTGTAAGTTATGGCTGGAATGAAGTGGAAATGTAAAATATTATTTTCACCATGTTTCATCAAGTTACGTAAGCAAATAATATTATCATGTGTTAGGTATTGCTATGTTATATTTCTGCGAAGCATGCGAGGCTTTCACTAAACGATATTTTAAATCGTATGCTGTATCTGAATTACAGTAATTTAGTTTTAAGTTCTTTGTTCGAATAGTATTCTACAGCAAATTCTGCCATATTTTACGCATACATTTCATTGTATATTACATACGTAAAATAAACAGTTTTATCAAAACGTCCGGGCAGAGTGAATATTATATATTGACCCGGATATCTTTTTCATCCGGATGCCAAAATAAATGTCCGGTTAGTTCCGATGTGTGGTTGATTTAGTGAGGGCTGATAGTGTTCAATTTAAAACTGTCATTGTAAATACCTTTGTGAATTGATCAGCTGAAGCAACTCATAAATCAATTTGATAAAATATAAATTTTTAAATATTGGTTATTAGGGTTCTGACAGAAAAAAAACGAAAAACGGAACCCATATAGGATTACTCATGTGTCTGGAAGACCTCCCTTCACAGCCAATTTTCTCCTAAACTACTGGACCAAATGAATTGAAATTTAGTATTCGTGTCCTTTTTAGGGACGCGAAGACGGAGGGAGGTATAAATAAAACAAATGAATTTTGAAAAAATATTCAAGAAAGAATGAAAATTTACCATAACTACTGAGGCTATAATTTTGAGAAAAATACAGACTATAGTTATTTACTTATTTATTACAGGAACACCTATAAGAAAATACGGTCTTAAAAAAGGTCAAAAATAACACAATAGAAAAATAACATTAATACATAATCAACCCTCCCCAAGCAAGTTTAACTCGCACTTGTCAAGTTTCTTATTTTTATATGCAAAGCACCTTCCTTTATTTTATTTTTCAAATTGATTGCAACAATTAATAAAATGTTACACTATGGGATACCCACTTTTATTTTTAACTTATTTTTATCAGAATAAACGTATAATTGTCACATAATATAATTTGTTGTCAGAAATTGTAACTATAGACTACAGAGCTAATTCTTACAAATAACTTGTAATTAATATCCTGGTTTGTACCTGAGGTTTGTACGGATGTCCTTTATAGATTCTGAAACCATCCAACCGATATGCCTCAAAATGGTTTCATTTGAAAGGCAATAATCCGACGATGGTTTAAGACTACTAATACACTGCATAAGGTACATGCGGTCCATTAACAAAGTCGATTTTCTACTTTTCCCATACAACAATTTGAAGATAAAGATGGCGCATCAATGTCAACGTAAACACAAAAACACTGATCTGTCATTCACGTCAGACAAGTTTTTAGGGTAGTGGAACACGCCGGAAATCCACTAGTACAATAATATTTTAAAAGTGTAATTTTCAATCAACGACAACTTAAAACGGCGTACAAAAAAACAACAACGTTCAAAATGCAGTCGTGAGCCAACTGATCCCTGAAAGCTGAACCCATCAGTTATTAGTCGTACTTCCAAACTGACAGTGCACAGAACCCGTCAGTAGATTCCATCACACCGGATCGATCGCTACTACCAGCCACATAGTCGCGACGGCTCGTTAGAGCTACGTGATCGCAATCGGGATTGCCTATTTATACACATTGTCGGCTGCAACATCACTCCTACCTACACCAACCACCTGAATGTGACCCTTCCACCTACGATCAAAATCCCCGAGGTGACCCACAGACACACCAGCAAGTTAGGCGTGTGCGGAGGCCGGCAGACCAAGACAATTTGGTTGATAACCGTTTCAAAAAAGTTCAGCAAAATGAAGCAGAATTCCGCGGATTTGATCGGGCCCAGAAGAGCATCCAAGTTGGACGCTAGCTCCGCGTGAATGGAAACTTTCGAAATAGTCTGATAGTGATTATTCGACAAGTTTTATTTTTTACTCGACGCGAACCCGAGAGTATTCAGTAGAGTAATCGATTTCCACTTATTCAACTAGAAGGTATTACCCTGTAAGCTTTTATCTTTTAAATCAACAACTTTCATTGTTTCAAATTTCAGCCAAATCGGTTAAGTAGTTGTGGCGTGATTGAACTACTAACATGACAAAAGGGAAAGATTAGTTTTTGTTTTGTATTTTCGTTTGTACTGAATAGCCTCAAAAACTGAACTGATTCTAAAATATTTACTACTAATACTAATACTGATAAAAAGTTCTATTCTTTTTGAGTAACATTGCACATAGTAGGTAGATACTACATCGAAAACCACCGTTACGATTGGGATGAAAATTGCAAGTTGGGGTTTTTGGGGCAACGCACCAAATGATCAAGGTTTAATGTTTAGAAATAGTAGTAGTATTGGAAAATATATGCTGTGGTTTCATGTGTTACTTCATACAACACATACAGTTTCGGCAATGCGCTGGCACTTTATGTTTATCGATATTTAAATTGTAGAATGAACGCCATCTATGAGGTCAACTTTGAACCTACAGAAGTACATACAGGCACAGAAGACATATTATAGTACTTATTATATAGGTAGGATAAGTGTTGGATACCTGCAAATCACAGTTTTCCAGATATTATTAGTTTAAATGTGACAATATTATTATACGTATATAATAATTATGAACTATGACCTGGAGTAAAATAACGCATGCCTAACTTTACAAGTTGTGAGTACCTATTGACCATCGAATCGAATATGAGTTTTTCTTTTTTCAACACATTTGAAACTAGAACTGAAAGAACGCGGTAGACGAACAACGAAGCACATGTAAAGGGTAAAAACACCAATAAATGCACCGGTGTTTTGTGGAACATTAAAGCAAAAATGAAGTATTTAGTATTCAGATGTGCGCTTACCGCGTCCACCTCTGGCGGACGTCTGAGCGCCTATTATATTAAGCCGGACGTGCATTTTGTGCCGATGTGTTCGGAAATCACTCCATTAGCTTTCTGTACATTTGGTTATGATTTTTTTCGCGGAGCGGTCTGAATTTTAATTGGAAGTAGAATTTTGAAACGGAATATTTTTAAGTCTCATTTTGGAAGGTTCGTAAATTTGGACGTGGAGGGTAAATTAATTGCTCGTGTTAATTGACTAATGGTATCTCTGTAAAGGTTTTCTTAATTACACGCAGCTAAAAAAAGGTTACAGCTACATAACACTTTACAGCTCCAACAAAAATATTCTTTGAATTCAATATTATTTGAAACAATTCGAGTAAAATTACAACTTGTCTGTTATTGTTTTGAGTTTCAATTTTATTTTTTGAGGTATGCCTGGAGCCCTATGACATGGGATTCTTCAAAAAAGGTGTAAAAAGAGTTCTCCTTCAGGGCCGGCGCTGCATTGGCGATTCCTCTAGTATTGCAGTACCTCTAGTATTGTAGTAGTATCTAGTAGTCCATAGGCGACCGTGACCACTTACCATCAGGTGGCCTAATCTGGTCTGCATTTAAGGCAGGCAACAAAAAATCTAAATTGCTACATCTGTCTGTATCTGTATATATAAAACGCAAAAGTGATTGACTGATGTTTTAACGCACAAGCCAGACCCTTAGGGCTAGAAACTTAAAATTTGGCATACGTATTCCTCCTATGACGTAGGCATCCACTAAGGAAGGATTTTTCAAAATTCAACCCCCAAGTAGGTGAAAAAGGGGATAAATATGATTAGCTCAATTTCCGCTAGCGAAGCTGCGGGCAACAGCTAGATAAACGTAGACAATAAAATTAGAGGTCAGTGTTCAATCTAAGTGTTGGATATTTTTGTTTCCGTAGAGCGCCGAGATGCATTATGGGTTGCTATGCTTGCTACGTACGTACGCAAATTACCGAAACCAACGCGTGCAACGGCGTAACAGTCATTCTGAAGGACTGAAATGCATTGATTTTTCACTCTCACTTGTCCATCTTAGCGTGCTAAATCCATACAAATAATTAATTTACGATTCTTATAACTATATAGCATTGGGTTTAGATTACTTCCTATTAACTGCTCTGTACTAAGCAAAGGTCTCGGCAGGGCTAGAGCCTAGAGCATACTCTACCGCGTTCCTCCAATACGGATTTATTATACTGGCATCGTGATTGGCATACATACTCATTAGCAATGGATGTTCAACATTTTAAACATATAAACACATAATATCCAATTTTGGAGTTAAATATGGATTTTTTTCACAAGTAACAAGTATATTCACTAGCTTTTAGGCTGAGCTAACCCATCACGTAACGCTTTTCGCGTGTCTTACGGAGATTATCAAAGTGTAATGACCTCTTGGGACGCGACCTCTTTCGCCACTATCCCTGAGTGTTACGCATCTAGGTTATTGTGTAATAGAGACGAAATTGTCCCTTTATACCACCAGATAATAAATAGGTACTTATAGGTACGTTAAATACGACGTTGCTAAGGTATTTTCAGGTTATACTTATGTATAACTGCTGTTTCGTGTCATAACATTACGTTTAATGAATTAATACACATATAACGAATGTACGGCTTCAACCCATCAATGGCCCACTACTGGGCACGGGTCTCTCCTCTTAAGGAGGCCTAGAGCATACTCCACCACGCTGCTCCAATGCGGATTGGTGGAGGGCGGATACGTGCCCTCCGAAGCACGGAAACGCTCAAGAATTTTTTGCCACTAGCGGTCACCCATCCAACTACCGACCGCGCCCGCTTTTGTCGATCGCTTAGGATCGACGCAAGCCGCTGGGCTATAACGAATGTATACTCTAGACTAAATAAACGGATACCGTAAGTATCATACACACAAAAATATCACAAACAATCCATTAACAATGAATACAGATGAATCTAGCAAATATTTGTCTAAGCTGGGCCATTGTCACACAGAGACACTGGAAACGGTATTTTTGTATTGTTCGAATTGATATTTTAAAGACACTATACATAATTCGGAGCGGGGGCGATGCGTTGCAGAGGCGGGCCGGGCCGTACGTAGAACTCCGAACTGGGACCTACTATTCTGGTTCTGCACTAGACGGCTTCTCTTGCCAGTGTGTAAACAACATTAAGTCATAAATGAACGCAATATTACAAAACCACAAAACCCAATTTTATCTGCTATTTCACATAGACTTTATCTGGTTAAATCGCTTGTCGGTAAAACTCCCTATTACACTGCAAATCCCTTGATAGTTGAGACTAGTTGCAATGTCAACTTCCATTATAAACAAAGTTACTGTTACCGATAAAAGTATTGGTGTTGGTGAAATTTGTACCTTATTATATCGCTGTAGAGATGATTATGCTAAAAGTTGTTGTTAATATTATGTTTGACAGACAAAGTGTCCTCTAATACTGGCACGTGGCGCAAACGCATCCATGTTTAATCTTCCTCCCCAGCCTTTGATGACTTGTTCCTGTGTTTGTCTAAGCACCGCTTTGATTACAAGCTCATTAATTTTAGATTATTTGCAAAAGTGATATCGTCATTACCAGTCTTCTCAATTTGAGGTCTGATTTCTTTCTTATAAAGTTGTTATTTTTTATCTTATTTAAAATATGTCAGTTTTTAAAGAATTCCTATTCAAATTATTCATTCGTATTACAAAAAAAAATTATGAATATAATTAATTAAATGTGATAACATTTTATTAATTAATTTTACAGTAAATACAAGGGTAGGTTATTCAAAAATAATTCCACTTTTTGAACACTCGGTTATCTATACTAATAATAAAGAGGAAAGATTTGATTGTTTGCATTGAATAGGCTCCGAAACTACTGAACCGATTTGAAAAATTCTTACACTGTTGGAAAGCTACACTATCCCCGAGTAACATAGGCTATATTACATTTTCAAAAAAATTAAGGATCCTTAATAAAACTCCAATAATGTAACCCAAGGTGTAAAAAATAAAGAAAACCGAAGCAAAGCAAGGGCGGTTACTCGTTACTTAATAAATCTCCCAGTATATATGTACAGTAAAACCCAAAATAAAGTGTAGACCAGGTACTTTACTTTAGATGAGCACATTGTATTCTTTCCTGTTGTTTCTGGGCTTCATAAAGCCTATAGGCGATATATCACGATCGTGTTTGTTTAAAAGGACTCGTGTTGTTGTTAGGGTTACAACGACCAATGTTTTGTTTTCAGTTCCCATGCGTGAGGTCTTCATCAAACTTGTTTAAACCACGTTGTTGACGAACTCGAGTTAGTATAACACTGATTGGTTATTGATCAATGTGTCAACGAAATCCGCTATGATCCCTGCCTTACATTTTTCCCACGAAAAAACTTGAACGAGAACCGGAGCAGAATTATTCTTAGCGATTGTTATAATATGAAGCGTTTTTTAATGTAAAAACATGTACAAACAAAGGATATATTTGTAAACATCTGAACAATATTTTCTAGCTTAGATATTGTGATGGAGATTACATCGTTGCGTTGTGTATGTTACTTTCGAAAGCTAATTGTTACTTGATTTATTATGATTACAATAGAAACTCGATTATCCGACCCTCATTTAATATGGATTTGCGATTTATGCGATTTACAATTACCAAATATTTTAACCCTTTAAACTGTTAATATTTTTACTTATTATTATTAATATTTAATATACATTAATATTAAAGGATATTATAAACATAAATTCAAGATATACTTGGCTTCGCTATCGTAAATTACTGATAGCTGCATTACATATTATAGATTGTACTCTGGAACGTGGATGGCTTTTCAGCGCTAATCATTAACCCTCAACAGCGGTAAGCTGAATAGAACCTATACTTATAAGACTAGTCATGCGGATATCGAATAATATTCTTGGCTAATAGCTATGCAATTTAAATTTGAATTAAGAGAAGCAGGTATATGAACATAGAATGCGTTAATAATATTTTGTTTATTTAATTTATTTTTATTGTATTCATCTATAACAAAAGAATCTAAGATAAATTAGTTTTACGTAAATTTATTATAAAGAAAGAGTCCTGAAAATTGATTATATTGTAAGATACAAAAAATTTTTTCGCCTTACTGAAATAATCCACGTTTTTTAGTGTCGAACGACATTAAATTCCCGGCCATTCCTTATAATTGTCATCGGAACTGAAACAATAGGACAATTTGAACTCCATGATAAGAGAAGATTTTAATTTGGCCCATACTAAGTAATATAGTATAGTTAATGATGGTAAAGAAAGGATCATGTATTTAGCGTACAAGCTAGTATTGATAACAACGTAAAGTTAGGTATTACAGAAATTATTCCGTTGCGTCGCGTCGAGCGCCTATTGAATTCGCGTTAGGAATTTCCCTCCTTAGCGCAGTCACGAGTAAAACAGTATTTCATATCAACAACGTCGAATTAAAGCAGACGTATTAAATAATATTTACTTCAAGTTTTTCTGTATTGTTTCATTTATCACTCATTGTGATTCCACTATTTTGATGCAAAATTCTTAATATCCTACATAGGTTCCTTTTACAGGTTATAATTTCTTCTCTTTTCTTTTCTTTAATTATAGGTACAATATATTCTTTATATAAAAACACTTTTAATTTATGAGCAGGGTTTGCGATAAATAAAATAATAATAAGTGAAAAACAAAGTACTTCTTTACTTTTTTTGCTGTACGTATTTTCCCAAATCATAATTTGTGAACTTAAAGAATTTTTTGTCGTTAACTTAATAAGCAAATAGTTTTAGGAAAGAGGTGCGCAATTATCAAGAATATTGTGTTGAGTCGCGTCGAGTTCTCATTAAATACTCGTTAGGAATTTCCTTCCGTATTACGAGGCACAATCTGCATCGAGGCGGTGAAGCGTGAAACTGCATTTATTATATTGAACTTAATGTAAATGTGATTGGATTTATATCCCTAGAGTGTTGTGTTGAACTGATTTCTTTAGCTACAACGCTTTAAATCAAATAAATGTAAGGAAACACACAAGTAGTTTATAGTATTTTATAGTAACGAATATATAACAAGTTATATTTAAGCTCTGGCTTATGATTAAAATTTGGTGGGACTAAAGGACATAGTTTTATAATAATACTAGGAAATCGCCCTCGCTTCACTTCGGGAACAATAGTAAAAAATATATATAATATAACCTATGTCATCCGGGGATAGTGTAGCTTCCCAACAGTGAAAGAATTTTTCAAATCGGTTCGGTAGTTTCGGAGCCTATTCAATGCAAACAAACAATCAAATATTCCCTCTTTATAATATTAGTATTGATTATATTAATCATTCATAATATTTTCCTAAAAAGATATGTTAGGATTCACGAATGACGAACGCCTTTTTGTTCATCAAATATTTTGAAACCTATTATTTTTGTACACTAAAATGTTTTACGATTGTCACTACATGCCATCAGATACTTTAAACATCTTGTAAGTTACATAAAAACAGACATATAATTATAGAAGTATAATATCAACTGTATACTTAATACAGATAATATTATAGAAATAGAGTTTATAAACAGATTCATGCAATACGTATTTAATTCTTTTATCTACCTACACCATAGCATTTCGCATTTCCGGACAGTATTCAGTTACCAAAAAGGCCATAAAGCATTTATATAAATGCACGAGAACACAAACGCAGTGCTCTAGAGATTTTTCCAGCACGAATTTACTGGAAACGTCCGTGTCCGCGTTATCTCGCGAAAGCAGGTGACAAAGTAAGAAAATAAAGTTACGACAGTCTTGGACAAGGACATTGGACATTATTCACGTTTATCGCTCTACGCCGTAGGACACCACAATTAGAGGATTCCCCCATTCTCTTTAAATACGCAGCTTTAATCCGTTTCGCCGTTGTCCGTTTAAATGCTTTTAAATTACAGCAAGTCCGTTTTGTTTGCGCTCGGCGACGTCAATGGAAATTTGTGATAAGCATAAATCGGAGTTCAAATTTTCTTTTGTTACTTAATATCATAAGTATTTCCAGCCACCTATATCGAACTGTGTTAATGTTTTCATTAAAGAACTGAAGTCGACCAAACATTAAAAGGTACCTATCCATTGACTCGAGATATACAAACGAGAGTATAATACTTAATGTCATTATTATGATATAAAAACATCATCTGAAAATAATAACACATTATTTATCTTCACATATATATCATTAACAATTAATTAGGTAACACATTAATGAAAATCTGATCTTTCGATGCTGCTTGATCTATCGATTGCATCAAGTCAACACAAAATCTACAAGCCCATTTAGCTAGAAATTTTAAAATACGAAACACTAACAAACTTTTTTTTTTTTTTTTTTTGTTTCCCCTCACGGGAGGGAGGCAGAGAATGCATTTACGCATACCAGCAGAGCCGTCTCTGGTGGTTATGTGGAGACTCAATCCAAGGATGATAAAATATAGATATTTATGAAAAAATATCTATATCTATCGCCGCTCCAAGGATAATACCGCACTAAAAACTGCCTTAATGGTTTTGGTCGTACGACCTTAAAACCTTCATCTGAAGCGACTCCGTTTGAAGAGACGGAGCGCTAGCGGCGCTCCCTAGGGAGCGTCCGCTGGGTGACTACACTTTGTGTTGTCGAAGAGGTAATTGTGCCATCGAAAGGATGAGCATCATCTGGGATTGAGTCGTCTGTGTCCTTGGAGGCGGCCAGGAGGCTTTCCAGGTCAGACGAGAGCTTATTGGGTGGGTCCGTGAGGACATTGCGCGGCCTTCGTATTTGATGGCCGGTGAGGGTGGGGGCGGTGTAATCCGCTGATTCCCTAATCATGGGGTTGGAGTGTGTTTCTGAGGATTTGAAGAATCTCTCAGAGAAGTTTTTCATGACTTGTTGTATTGTGTCGAGCTCTAAGTCTCGGTGGAGATCGGCGTTCCGGACGCACCAGTGTGCGCCGGTCGCTTTTCGACAGAATAGATTCTGGACTACTTGTAATTTGTGGACTATATTGGGAGCCGCATGTGCGAAGACAGGGGCGGCATAGAGTAGTACCGGTCGAATGCAAACCTTGAAGAGCGTTCGCTTGTTCCTGAGGGACATTTTACTTTTCCTTCCCAACATAACGTTGAGTCGGCTCATATAATAACGGGCTGTACTAGTCACCTTGTTGATATGGGGCCTAAAGGTGAGTCTAGAGTCTAGTGTTATACCTAGATATTTTGTTTGTGTCCTCCAAGGGACGGGTGTTCCCGCGAAGCGGATGGGGGGATCGCTCAAGCGTCGTTGCTTGTGTGAGAAGCGGATTGCGGCACTTTTGTTCGCGTTGACTTCGATGCGCCATTTCTTGAACCAGTCTCCTAACTCGTTAACCGAGTTTTGGACTCTGGTAAGAACTGACGACATCACCCGTCCTTTGAGGTAAAGGGCGGTGTCATCCGCAAAGAGGGAGAGTTGAACCCCTTTCTTGGGTATCGGTATATCGTTTGTGTACGATATGAATAGTAAAGGGGCTAGCACTGAGCCCTGAGGGACCCCTGCCGTTATTAGGCGAGGGGAAGAGAGGATACCTTCGTGTCTGAAACGGAAGGTACGTTGATCTAGGTAGGAAGCCACGAGTCTGACAATACGGTCTGGAAGGCCAAGATAATGGAGTTTATAGATAAGTCCGGCATGCCAGACCTTATCAAAAGCTTTGGCAACGTCGAAGAAGACAGCGACTGTCTTATCGCGACGCGGGTAGAATCCACTAAGTATGTATTCTACTATACGGTGTACTTGTTGAGGACAAGAGTGTTTAGCACGGAACCCGAATTGGTGCGGAATGATCAAGGGAGGACCGTCCGATGGAAAGAGATGCTTTCTCATGCGGGACTGTATTATTCTTTCAAATACTTTACCCATTGCCTTGAGGAGGCTGATGGGTCGATGGTTACACGGGACATTAAGGGGTTTCCCGGGTTTGGGAATCCCTATTACTATAGCCTCTTTCCACGCAGTGGGAAAGTGGCAGTGTTCAAAGCAGGCGTTGAACAGAATGACTAAAAGGGTAATAACCTGCTCTGGGAGGTGTTTGAGCGCCAGGTTGGAAATACCGTCGGCTCCAGGATCTTTACGGGGTTTGAGTCCACGTATGATGGACTTGACCTCGTCAGTAGTTGTTTGAATGGGATCTGCGGTGACAGGGAGTGAATTCCTCTGACGGACTTCATCCTCCACCGTTTGAACATGAGACGGGGAATGGGGCTAAGTGCTGGGAGCACACTGCGTAGCAATACTGTCAGCGAAACATTCTGCTTTTTCGTCGTCCTCGAAGGCTATACTGCCGTCGGGACGGTTAAGTGGGGGGGTGTCTAACTTGGCGTCTATTCGAAGGTTTTTAGCCGTCTTATAGAACGCCTTGTGAGAGGGAGTTATGTCGCTCATGAGGGAGTCCCAATTGGAGTTCCTCAGTTCTGTAAGTAGGGATCGAACTTGACGCTGTAAGGCGTTAGCTCTCCTGCGGTAAGTGGGAGTGGGGTATAAAGCAGCACGTCTGAGCGCTGCATTTTTCTTACGAATGAGAAGCCTGGCTTCGAGCTGTAGTTTCCGGTTTGGGACCTTGACCACACGCTCGTTGTCACGAAGGGCTGACTGTACTGTTTTAGTGAGATTACTGACAGTATTGTCTATTGTAGCCGAGCTATCGAAGTAGTCGGCTGAGATAGCATAAGGTGAGTTGGGGGACTCGAACTCCGCTTTAAGCGCGTTCTTGTAACCATCCCAGTTAGTGAAAGTTCGGGTGACGGGCGGGGAAGAGTCGATAGGCCCTAGCTCAAGGGAGACCGGGCGGTGATCAGAACCTAGGTCGTCGAGAGTGTTTAATGCTCTCAGGTTGAGTGAGATTCCCTTGGTCAGGGCTATATCTAGAATGTCAGGTGAATAGTTCACCTGCTTCGGATAGTGAGTGGGAGAGGAAGGGGATAGAATATTTATTCCCAGTTTGGTAGTAAGCTTGAAGAGCTTCTTACCGTTTTGGTTAGTTTTGTGGCACCTCCAGTCGGAGTGTTTGGAGTTGAAATCTCCAAATAGTATAATGGAGTCTCCGAGCGAGAGCAGTGCTTCTAGGTCGCTACGAAGAGGAGTTTTCTGAGGTGGGTTATAAACTGAGGCTATGAACAGGGACGGGTGTCCTGTCATGCCTAGTTTGACTACCGTGGCTTCCATGTTGATGAGTGGAGGGGTTTCTATTACAGAGCAATGTAAAGATCTTTTGTAGTAGATGGCAGTGCCTCCGCCCTTGCGGCCGTCGGCTCTGTCGTCTCGTACAAGAGAGTATTTGGGGATAGACAAACCCTTTTTAAGAGAGGGCTTGAGGTGGGTTTCTTGGATTAGCAATAGGTCGATATCCCTATTGCGAATAAACTCTTTAATTTCTAATATGTTAGAGTACAGACCGCGTGAATTGAAAGAGATAAGCGAGACGCCTTTAGGCCTCACTCGACCGGTAGAAGGGGGAATTGCGTTAAGCGCTATTGACATTACTTAAGCGAGTTAACTAACTCGCTGTGTTCGACGAGCACCATGGCTCGCTCGATGGGACTGCTAGCTGCAAGGAGCTTGCGGGTGAAGGCATGGATTTCATCCATGTTAATACTATTTATTAAGTCCCTCACCGTGGCCAAGTCCTCATAAGAGGGCATATGGCTGGTTTGGGACTGGGAGGGACGCGGGAAGGCAGTAGGTGCCTTATAGGGCGCGGGCGCAGCCTTAGGTGCGGATGCAACCTTAGGTGCGGGAGCGGGGGCAGCCGTGGTGGCTGTCCGCCTCCACGGGTTAGTGGGAGGGGGCGGGGGCCCTGGGCGGGCACTGGGGGTCCTCAATTGAGGGAAGTTCGCGTCCGTTACAGGGGGCGGGGCTTGTCTTGGCCTGTAAGGCTGCTTGTTAGCAGTCTTAGGCAGGTTAGAGCGGGGGGCACGTGGGCAGCCGCGATAATTAGCGGGGTGGCCGGTCTGTCCGCATAGGACACAAGCCGGGGGAGACTGATCGTCTTTAGTGCGTGTGCACTCTTTGGTGAGGTGCGGTACTAGGCACTTAACGCACCTAGGACGAGCGCAGCAGTTAGCCGCTGCGTGGCCGTAAAGCTGGCAGCGGTGGCACTGACCGGGGAACCCACGTTTGTTCGGGGGTTCAGCCCGGATTTCAGAGAGCCCACATATGGTGAGTTTCTCTTTGAAAATGTCGCGGGACGTGGGCGCGTTAGTCATAATGACTAAGGCCAGCGGGAGTTGTCGGCCGGTGCGGGTGTGCATCTTGTGCACAGCCTCCACGGGATGGCCCTGGGACTTAAGGTCCTCGAGTATAGCCTCGTTGGCTAGCTCGAACGGTACTCCTCTGAGTACCGCTTTGACTTTACGCTCTTCGGGGAGAGCGTATGTGTGGTATGGTATTTTATTTACCATGAGGAGCCTGGTGAGGCTCCTGAATTGGTCAACGTCCGGGACTTTCACCCGGATTGTCTCGCCCATATTGGTGGCGTGGGTGTAGTGGATCTTGTGCTGAGTGCACAGTTCCACTACTGCGGTCCATTTGGACTTGTCCCGCAGGAAGACTGGGGGAGGGGCCTTGATGGCAGGGATAGTGGGGGCGCAGCGCGAGGCTGGCTTGGAGGACTGCCTAGGGAGGACAGTCTCGGGGGCGTTTTCAACGGCCGGTTTTGGCGTGGGCGCGGGGGCGGAGGGCTCAGTGCCCGAAGAAGTTTTGGTGCGAGGCTTGCGCTTTTTGCGCGTTACTCGCTCGAAACCGTCATCACCGGTGACGGTTGAGTCGGAGCTGACCGAGGACGGGGCCTTGGTCCGTTTCCGGGAACTAGAGATGGACGTGGAGTCTGAGAGCTCCGATTCGTCCATTGATTCGTGCCGAGAGGCGGCAGAGGGACTGAGGGGGGAGGAGTCTACGAGCACTACTGTGCGAGGCTCAAGGGACTTGAATGTACGCAGGCCATGTTGGGCCTGGAGATGTTGGATTGCTTCGTCCGCTTTGGACGAAGAGCCTAGGAACGACTTTAAGCCGTCGTTGATGGCTTCCCACGACAGACCCACCAAAGGCGAGTCCATCGCGGGAGAGTAGAGAGGGTGTTGGAACGTCAGGGCAAACGATACACAATAACACAGAAAAACAAGAAAATACAATAGTGGGCGGTGGATATCCCTATTGGATTATAGTCCACCAACCTTTCCCCTTGGGAGTTCCCAAGTGCAATGGGGTCCGGTCTGCCGGTTTGTCCCAGGCCAGGAGGCCGGGGAAGCGCACCGGGTCAACGCTGACTGGCTTAGTTGTCACCGTTAAGTATCCACCAGTCCAAGGTATTATTCTCTGAAGGAGAATAAAGAAAAATAGATGAAATCCGGTATACGGCAGAACAGAGTGGGAGCACGAGTGCGACCGCTCTGCTCGGCGCGTAAAGCGGAACTACCTGCACTGCACACTGCACAGCACAGCACTGCACACGCGAGACACACGGACTCACGCGAACCGGTTTGGCTTCTCTAGAAAGAGACACCGATAGGACCGATAGGGACTATCGCAGGTAGCGGACGCGGGACGTCCGTACGCTACGACGGTCAGATCGGAACTGGTGCTAACAAACTGACTAGAATTTACGTAAGCTCTTGCGAATAACACTGCACGTAAGTCCGTCCAAAACTACAAAACAATTGCAAAAAAAAACCAATCACGTTCGTCGTTGTAAACAAAACGTATTCGACATAGAATATTAATGAACCACCATCCCTTTCAGAATCATGGGGTCTGCTAATGCATCCTGATCTCTTTGTTTTGGGTAGTTTTGTGTATAAATGAATATTTTTATTAATTGCCGCAGTAATGGAAAACAATACCCTTTTCTGTTAGGATTTTATGGGTATGTATTAAATATAGAATTTAAGAATTTGCGTCAGGTCTATTCTTCTAAAATAAAATATTAACACAAGTGTGAATAGAAACTATTATGTGTATTTAAGTATTTTTTAAATTTAAATAAAATCTATGAGGTGCATTTATTTTGTTTTCATTGGTGGGATTCTTTTTGTATTATTGGAATACTGAATAATAGCTATGTGTTTTATAGGATCGTGGCAAAGTTAGAGATTTGAGCATATTATATTTATGGGTTTATTTGTGTTTTCTCTGTTAATACGAAAAAGTGAATCATGGTTTTCGTTGTTTCTAGAAATAAAAATAGGTTTACCTACTTTTTAATAAAAGTGATTAAAAAGTACCTACCTACAAAATGAAACAAAAAAACTTTCCTCGAGCGAAACCTTGGACGAAAACTAGTGACAAATAATAAAGAGCAGTTCATTTTTAGTCAATTAGTACTAGAAACCTGTCTGAAACTTTGGCAGAAACGAAACGTGTTGGACTAAAATAGAATATTAATGTACCTTCGTCCTGTGGACCATGGGCTTTACTAATGCTTCCTGATCCCTTTGTTTAGGGCAGTGCTGAATAGATAAATCCTTCGACGCGATTCCGTCTAACCGGATTATACTATTCCACTTTCTTATTCCCTTAATTAATAATGAGATAGTAAATTAAAACTGGTTGTAAAATTATACCTTAAATTTTATTTTACAAAATGGCATCATTCAGTTATTATGCTGTAGTAAGAGAATGTGCCGACTTCAAAAAGTTGGAGGCATTAAATTCGACTGTATTTTTTTATGTTTGTTACTTCAGAACTTTCGACTGGGTGAACCGATTTTCATTGTTGTTCAATTGTTGTACAATATTTCATCATATAATATTGCCTGTATATTATATAATAGTGACTATATTTGATACATAAAAAATTGCAACGTTTCACTTTATTCAGTTTTATGATTTCATTTGACATTGTCTATGGATTTATTTCTTCAGAGCGGAATAATGAAACAGTAATCCTCGTTAAAATAACTACAAAGTATTATAGTATTCCTTTATTTGTACAAACAAATATCAGGGTATGTTTATTTCACTTCTATCTTTGGTGAATAAAAGATACAAAAAAAATATTTGGTGTTGTTTATTATATTTCTTTGATATTGTGATATTATAATTCTTAACAAACACCGAATTATTAAATACTAGGAAATCGCACTCGCTTCGCTTCGGAAAAAATAGTGAAAAAAAATAGCCTATGTCACCCGGCGATAGTGTAGCTTCCTAACTGTGAAAGAATTTTTCAAATCGGTTCAGTAGTTTCGGAGCCTATTCAATGCAAACAATCAAATTTTTCCTCTTTATAATATTAGTATAGATTTGCAAGCTTCAAAAAATGTATACGTTATAAATTTAACATACCATAGTGGCACACATCCCAATTTGCAAAGTAGGGAGCCTGAAAAGAACACCGCTATCCACTAAAGGGATCAACTCATAATCGGGGCGGAAGAGAATCTTTTCACGCGCCGGTATCCCTCCGCCAGGACTCGTTCACGAATAATTCACCGAGTTTAAGGACTTTAGTTTTATAAAAGCATGCTTGTGATTCCTTCAATAATGAATTATTTGAAAAGTATGAAACTTAAGTACAAGTTAAATAATTTTTGGTAAAACATTTTCACCTTCTAAATTTGCAAGTTTTTTTTTCACTGGTTTTTTTTTATAAAAAAGTAAATAACATCGTGGATATCAGATAGATGGTTTTGGTTATGATAAATAATCACTGTCGCCCATAACATCAGTAACACCAAAGACATAACCGATGCGTTGCCAGCAAAAAGGTTGCATTATTACTGGCTCTTTGACACCATACCCTCAACGCGTATACCTACAACTTTTCACGTTACATTTAAGGAGAAAGTAGTTAGCCAGGCGAGTAATGAAGCCCTTTATAGCTGGCCATACCTGATCAAGTGTACGTGTCAATTTTGCAGTTTGACTTGATACGGCATCCAGATTTTATGGCCAAATAGCCATACACCGTCAAGTTTACTGGATGCTGCATCAAGTCCGCTGCAAACTTGATAAGTAGACTTGTTCGTTTATGACCAGCATAAGCCAGGCGACTTGTGTTGATCCTAAATGATCAAGCCGAGTAAAGAGGCGTTCGGGTGACATGAAAATTTCGACATTTGACCACTAAGCAGTTGCGACTCTTTATGTGACTCCTCCAGTTTTCATCAGGGTGTTCTGGAGGGGAGGTTGGCTTGGACAAATGGGTCTCATCCTCCTTTACAAACGAACAGAGAAGCCACCTGATGATAAGTGGTTTGACATCAACGACACCAAAAGCGTCACCGATGAATTGCCGACGTCAACCAAGGTCGAGGACAAATATATTATAATTCTTTTTTAGACGAAAATCTGTAGTGTAATAAGATACAACATTACAACATAATAAATTTCGTTATCGGTACAAATACCTACATTGGCGATAGCACTGATTGAGTATTAGTGATAATACCCCTATTAAAGTGATAATCAAGTAGATAAGTAGTTACAAGTGTGTTTATCTTTAATCTGTTACACTTGTAAATGTAATAATTGTGTATAAATACATCTATTTATTAATACCATTAACAAGATTAGAATCGGACCAAATCTGTACATTAAATATTTCTTCTTGGATTCTTTGTTTGTTACATTATCACTACATCAGTTCTAGATACAAACTGACAACTCGTGTATTATCATCACAAAACAATGTGGTTTATAAAACCAATGTAAAAGGGATTTTGTTTTATTTTGGATTACTTTAGACACAGAAGAATTTTTATCCAAATATATAATACAGCTCGAAATTACGGTATGCTGTTCCCCAGCCAGACGTCTGAATGTTCAAATAAAAGGGTTGAATGTTAAATCTACGTTATTGGTGCTACAGAGTGCTCTATGAGGGCCCCAAATCCTAAATATACGAGCATTTAGCATCCCCACTTGATCCCTTATTTACGGCGTTCGTCAGTATAAATAATTTTCGCGGGCGAACATGCCGCAGGATTAATTCGAACACGAAAATCACAATGGCCGACAACTTCGAAACTTTATGAGCACTGTCGGCTCGGACGGTGGCAGTTTATTCCGAAAAGCCGGGATTTGGACGTACCTCGTTATTAAATAAGTACAATAAGTATCTACTTTCATGGAAGGATTACCTGGTCTCGTATTTATTCAAGTTTTGGTAATGAGCAAACTTTTCGTTACCAGTATGTTAATTCAGTAGTACCGCTTCAGTGTTACTTACGACAGGGCGGATAAATCGATACCCAAACCCAGTAAACTCGTTTTACATGAAACAATTGAATATTATAAAATATTTGTTCTGTGTGATCCAATAATATTACCCATTTTATCAGTTTTATTACACATTGTGTGCATTGTACAATATACAAGTTGAATGGCAGAAACATACAACAAATATTCAGAAGTAAAGTCAAAGTCAAAATATTTGATTTATATTATGTGTTACACTTTGCACGTCATTTTTTGGCTTTTCGGAAAGGTGCTTGGTTATGGAGGAGAAGGAAAGCCTAAAGAAACTCCTCAGCACATCTTAAAAAATCTTACAAAAAAAAAATCAAAAGTATTTACTATTCTGAGCGGAACTGGTTGCAGAGCTGGTCATTTCCATGCGTTTTTGTCATTTAAATACTCGTCTACACTATACCCTTGCCTAACAATTGTGTTTTTACACGTTTTTAACAAACTAACAAAAACTAGAGTGTTACAACAGCGTCTGTTCAAAACCGAACAAAACAAAGTAAATTAATAAACGAATTGTTCAATAGATTGCCACCTGCACGCTAAGGGGTTTGATTTCCGGTGGACACAAGTGTTTGCATTGCAAATGTTTGCTCTGGTCTGTGTATTGTCGTCGCGTCGTATTTGCGTTTTTGCATTTTACCGAAACGATAGTACCTTTTTTGTTCCCAACCCTTTTTGTGTTACGATTAAAAATGGCCTGTCTAACTTGAATTTTTAACAAAAAATTGTAATAAATGGAGATAAGCTGTTGGAATTACTATACTACTACTATACTATCTACTACTCTACTATAACTATCAATGAATGTAACAATAGTATAAAATAAAAGTATCGTCTTGTACTTTTGTTTCCGAAAAACTATTCATGTTAAGTGACATAAAAATATTTATTTTGTCGTAGCTATTGGCCGCAATACAGCGAATCAATCGAATTAAATACGGAAGTATTATATATTATTGTTATTATATATTCGTGTATTTTATAAAAGCCTACATATTATAAGTTACGTGAGTGTCAAACACATGAGTTACAAGACATCATCATTTTATTGACCACATAACGTTTAAGTAAGGGGTTTCGGAATTTAGTTAAACATTCACACATGACGATTCACACATAAAACACCGTATCTTAGTAGTTATGTATTGGGGTAACTTTGTAGTACTCGTAATCACATTATCGAAACGTTTGATCCACTACGAGTTGGTACGTATTTGTAACTTGTGTGTATCCTCTCGGGTAAACTACTGTCACTTATAGATTAGTTCCTCTGATTTCATATAATTTTTGGCTAGTAAATTTTCTAGTTTAGTATTATCAGTATTATTTCAATTATACAAAGCTTGAATGTATTCGTATTAAACTGTCTCTGATACTGAAAAGAAAGTGACGCTTATAATTTTGAAGTTAGAAAATAACTTGGAGTAACTATTTTTAACCGACTTCAAAAAACGAGGAGATATTTAATTCGATTCTGTTTTTTTTGTACCTCAGAACTTTCGAATGGTTGAACCGATTTTGATGATTCTTTTTTTATCGAAAACTGGTACTTGTCATGTAGTCCTGCTTAAATTTGAACTAGATCTGACGTTCCGACTGTTCTTGAGTTATCCCTATATTTGATGTCGGTTATTTTTTGTCAAGAATTATTAAATTCACTTTTTTCAGGTGTCAATGTGTAAATGTGACGTTGCAGATCTTTGGGTACTATTATAAAGATCAAATTATTTACGTTTCATAACATAAACATGCAACAAAATAATCAGCTTTAGCAACGCTCGATTGCTACGGAGTTACGAAGCTACGTCATTGGGTATACTCGACCGCGATCGCTACACTGGCAGAGCTACGAGAGAGTATCGACATACGAGTTATATTAATACTACTTACTAAAATCACGTTGCAACAACGAAGTTTTCATAGATGTTACAGTTCAGTAAATCATTATAATTAATAGCAGATAAAGATTGAAACACAAAAAAAAACTCCTTTTCTCTTTAATTTGTGTATATAAACTAAACAAGTTATATATTATAAGTTACTAGTTTCCACCTGAAGCTTCATCCGTTGAAAAGTGGTTTCACAAAAAGAAATCAAAACGTAACGTTCCAATCTTTCAGGGTAACATACAGCAGGTATAATTTTTCCCAGGAAATAGAATGTCCTGGATATGGACTAGTTGTAAGCTAAGTTTCATTTTAATCCATAGAACGGTTACCGCCTGATAAATAGACAAACATCCAAACATCTTCACAAACTTTCACATTTATAGTATTAATAGGAAGAATCCGGACCCCACAAATAAATAACCCTACTTACAAAGCTTCACAATTTCTGCTTAACAATTTGTAAGTAGGGTTACTTATAACAGATAACACAATTTATTACTCAAAGCAATTTTCTACGTATTTTAATAGCTATATACGTGCATTAATTACATCCTCAGAACAGGACGTTAATTTGACATAATATTCACATAACAATATCACTCACTGCATTCAGTGATGTTCCGGCAACTAATCGTGCTAAGCACATAATCTTATCCTGATTAGATATATAACAGTAATGACAGATCCGAAAGCCTAGATTACATCGAGCCAGTCAGTCTGAGACAGGGAGGAGCTACTCAAAAAATTGGCAAAGTAACAATAGGCGAATGACTGGGATTTATAAGTTTTAATATTCTTGGCTGCGGCCGCTGTTATGACTTATTTATCATTTACAAGATTCAAGGATAACTGGTTGAATGATCTTAGTATAATATTAGCCAGATAATAGGACAGTTATGTAGGTTATGGCCATTTTCACTAATAAACATACCTAAGATTCGCTGTGTAATAATATATATCGTTATCGACAACTGTGATTATTTTATCAGTAAGTACTTGTAATACGTATCATATTGTATTATAAATAAACAAATTACTCAGATTTCTGATTGTGATAAGTAGTAGGTACTTATTAGAATTGTATTAAGTTATTCTAACCTAACATTACTAATCATTCACTATTATAAACGTTGAATTTGTGGATTGGAAATGAAGCAGACTTTATTCATCTTTTGATTAATTATTAATTTTATTATGATATTATACTTATAAGAATTTAGTGAATACGCCTAGAAGACGTCTTTTGTCAAATATACTTTCGTGTTTGGGTCACAAAAAAGCACATGAGTACCAAACAACTCATTTGGTCCAGTATCGGATAGTTTCGGAGAAAATTGGCTATGAAGGGCGGTCGCCCAGACTCACGAGTGATCCTAGGATTACGTTTTTTATTTCGAACCCTAAAATTAATGTTAATTAAGAAATTACAAAATTAAACTTCAATTCCAGTCGAGTATCCGCGTGAGGGCCTAATTGCCAAACCACTACAAATTATTAATAATTGTTTTAAACATCTGGATCACAGCCAAACTGCGTAATGCGGTAATGGCACTAAAGACGTAATTTGATATTCAAAGTCATTTTTCACGCCCAAATGCCATCTGATCCCGCATGTTTAAAAGGGAGGGTGAGAAAATAGCAACTCTAGATGTACAGACTTTATACGGGGAATGTGAATTAAGTAAATGTTAGATGTTACAATTAGAACTGTAACCAGTTTATCGTTATTTGAACGTCTATTTTGTTTTGAAAAGTCAAAGTGGTCAAAAAGAGTTAATACTTATATCAAATAAAGAACAGCCATATATTACCACTACTACTACTACTACTACTACTACTACTACTTATTACTACTACTTTGTAGGTTATAGGTAATAATACTAACATCAGAGAACGCCACGATTCCTATGTAGACTCATCATCTCATCTGCCAATATATTGTGAATGATAAGACATTGCGTTTTTTAAATAAGAAGACAGAAGTTCGCAGCTACTTAATTATTCAGTGCAAAATCACAACAATTTTAAGATATACTCGTATTAGTAGCCAGTAGTCTGCCTACTCATAACTATGAATGTAAATGGAATAAAAGACATGTGTATGCAAATTAAATTCAAGTCATGCCTCGCTGTAAAATCATTTATCATGCAGTAAACGACCGTTTGAAGCGCTCCCTTCAAAATATCTTGGTTCGTCAGCAAAGCGCTTAGCACATCAGTGCACATCTCGCGAGACGCAGGTGTAGAGGGATCCTCGACGAGGGATGGTAGTTCGCTCTTTGTTGATTTTACACCATTACTGGATTAAATTTAATACTGTTACAATTTGATGCATAAGAGACTTGAGATAGAGATATTTGTTGTTTTATTATCTACTATTTTCTTGTGTAACTTAAAATTAAATGATTTTTTTTTGTAGATTTCGTCCTAGACGTGTAAAATGGGTATGGGTAAAAGTTAAAGTAAATGTTGTGTACGAGCTAATCACGTACAAATTATTATCGCGTCATCAATTTCCTTAGTTCATTGGCTTTTGTTATAATTCTATTCAGTTCGCAATTAGCAAGCATCGTCATCGCGCGGACTCATTTATCATTTCTCTATCATTAGCAATAAGTTTTAAATCAATACAGTTTTTATATCAAGCTATCATAGTTTTATAATTTTATCACTATCAGTTAGCATTCTAAGGGTACGCAGCCCTTACATGGTCCTTCGAGCCTCCGTATAGGCGGGACATACGCGTCTGTGCATCTTACACGTGTCCAGTTCGTCGTGGTGCCGTCTATGCGACCACGTGGATAACATCAGTCCAGTGAAAGAAGAAGTGGAGCTTTACCGCACACATTGGCAGGAGTTTCAGGCCAATCATTTGGAGTTAAGTGGGTATGGTATACAGTCCCATGACTATTTTACTCTTAAACAATATGATCAATGTAAGGAGCGGTACGAGCATATCCGGTCGGTTATCCAGAATTATCAAGCGCGGGTTACAAAGCCGACAACTCCGCTATTACGTCCAGCTACTCCGCTTGGTGCGTTGGGCAACTCGGCCCGGCCCGCGGCGGGGGAGCCGTCTGCAGCAAGGCCAGGCACTTCGAAAGAAGGTATGTTAAGGGAAGACACTGTTACAATGCAGCCGACTTCCTTTAGATCACAAGGCGTCAACAGCAGAACAGATGAGTTGCTTAGAAAGCAAGCGAGCAACTTCAGAGCATTTCATAGAAAGGTAACTAACATTAATTTAGATATGGTAACAGAGAAATGGGAATTTGACGATATATTAAGTACTTTGCAATCTCGTTGGTCAGTTATAGATTCCATGCATCTAGAAATAGACAGTGAACTAGATGGTAAAAATAACGAGTATGATAACACATTTTATCATTATGAGAGCATGTATGAAAGTATCAAAAAAGCTATCAATAAAAAGATGTGGTCGGCGTCTTATAGAGAGAAATCAACACCTCAAATGGAAATACCATGTTTTAGTGGCAACTTTCATCAATGGATTTCCTTCAAGGATCTCTTTACAGAGACGATCCACAACAACCCATCACTATCAAATGCGCAGAAAATGCAGTTCCTGAAAGGTAAACTTCGTGGTGAATCCGAGAGATTGGTGCAGCATCTACAAATCAGTTCAGGTAACTACGGGACGTGCTGGGAGATTCTGAATAATAGATACAACAATATGAAACTAATTTTTACTTCTTACATTAACGCTATAATGAATATACCAGTTTCACAACAACAATCGGTGGTACATATCAAACGGATCCACGACACCTCCCTGGAATCGCTAAATGCTATCAAGAATCTTGGCGTAGATATCAGTAACTGGGATCCACTTCTTGTTCATATTTTAAGTCAAAAATTAGACTCGGACACCCATAATGAGTACATAGCATCATTAAAGCGACCTCGTGAATTACCATCGCTGAAAGAATTCTTTGAATTTCTAGAAGGCAAGTTTACTGCTCTAGAAACTTCACGTAAAAAGCAAGAAAATCCGACGTCAAAGTCACATAATTATAATAATTCATCAAACAATTTAAATCATTACGGTAAATCAAACTATAAAAAACCAACATATTACAAACAAACATTCGCTTCAAGTAACAAAGTTGCGAAACCTACGTCCGGTCAATATAGCAAGTCCGCAAGATATTGTATTTTATGCAATAATAATGAACACGGATTATTTTATTGTCCTAAATTTTTAGAAATGCCATCACATTTAAAACTTAAATTTATCGCGGAAAAGAAGTTATGCAAAAATTGTCTTTATGATCATCAGGGTAAAAAATGTTTCTCCGAAAAACGGTGTCGTGAATGCAATGAAAATCATAACTCTATTTTACACGAAGCATTTAGTAATACGACGCTTACGCCGGCATCAAATGACGCGCATGCTTCCAACTATATGCATGGCAACACGCACGTGTCGCTGCAGGGTCAAGCACCTGAGATCTTGTTAGCAACAGCCGTTATTAAGGTAATGGCTCATGATGGATCCTATCACAGCATGCGTGCACTTCTCGATCAGGGCTCCCAAACTTCACTAATATCAGAAAAGGCTACGCAGGCCTTGGGGTTGTGCAGAAGGCGGTGTCACGGCGTGATTACGGGTATTGGAGACAGGGAGAATAACTGTAAAGGCGTTATCACACTCAAGTGTCAGTCGTATCATGAAGATTTTTGTTTAGAGACCGATGCATTTATCATGAAAACATTGATGAAAAATTTACCAAGTTATACATTCCCTAAACCGAACTGGGCTTTATTAGATAATATTCCTCTCGCAGATCCAAATTTTAACATCTGTAGTTCAGTGGATCTCCTACTGGGAGCAGACGTATACAGTAGTATTTTGTTGGAAGGGATATTTAGAGCAGGACCAAACTTACCTATAGCACAGAAAACACGTTTTGGTTGGATATTGAGCGGGAGTGTAGAGCGAACATTACAATGCAACGTCATTTTAAATAACAACGATGATATACAACAAGTTTGTAAAATTGAAGATATCTCGGAACAATCATCTATATCGGCAGGAGATCAATGTGTGATGGAATTTAATAAAAATACTACAATTCGTCGCCCAGATGATTTAGGCTTGCCACGGAACAAAGATATTACTGAAGTTAAACAACTTGAAAGAAAATTCAATAATCAAGATCATGTTGCTACGGAATATAAACAATTTATCAATGAGTATTTATCGTTGAATCATATGGCACCAGCTGACGGTAATCTGACGCCGAGTTATTATTTACCTCACCATTGTGTGTTACGTGACGAATCTACTACGACAAAGCTACGTGTAGTATTCAATGCATCGACAAATACAAGTACAGTGTTAAGTTTAAACGATTTGATGGAGAGTGGCTCAAATTTACAACTAGATCTGCAAGGTCTTCTTATCAAATGGAGACAGTACAAGTACGGTTTTACATCAGAAATAGAAAAAATGTTTCAGCATGTTTGGTTACATCAAGATGATCAGAAATATCAGAAAATAGTATGGAGGGAGACACCTATAGATATGTTGAGGGAATATCAGTTAACTACAGTGACATACGGCACCAAGGCCGCGCCATTCCTTGCAATGATAACTTTACAACAGTTAGCGAATGACAAAAAGGATAATTACACGGGAAATTCAGCTCTTCAAGTGATATATACGACATTTTTCATGGATGATCTTGTGCATGGATATCATTCTATTGAGGCAGCAAGTCAGCTCATCCCAGATCTTATCAATCTTCTCAAATCTGGAGGATTCAATCTCAGAAAGTGGAAGTCTAACAGCCAAGAATTATTAAAAATAGTTGACAGCAATCAAGAACCAATTAACTATGATATCAAGCAAGCGGAATCATCAAATACTTTAGAATTGAGTTGGAATCCACAACATGATAGTTTTACATCCAAAGTAGAATTTTATCAGAAACTTTCTACAAAACGAACCTTGCTGTCTGATATTTCAAAACTTTTTGACCCTCTTGGTTGGCTATGTCCAAATTCAACAAAATTCAAGATTCTATATAAACAAGTGTGGGCATTAAAAATACTGTGGGATGATCCTTTACCTGAGCAAATACATAAGGAATGGATTCGTTGGCATCTGACGCAAAAAATATTTGAAGGTTTAAAAAATATTTGGAAGCGATGGCGATCTGAATATCTTACACAATTGATAGCACGTAGTAAATGGAAACAACAGCAACCGAATATAAAAATAAATGATGTAGTTATTAATCAAGATGTTAATTTGCCGGCCGAGAAGTCGCCTCTTGGCCGCGTCATACAGTTGCACCCCGGAAGCAATGGAAACGTCAGAGTTGTAACACTGAGAAAGAAGAACGGCGTTTTAAAACAACCCGTCGTCAAATCATCGACTTTTCCTGTCCATGAAGATCACACAGTTCAACAAGAATCACAGAAGCATTATAATCAGAGGAAAAAGGAGAATAATCAAGTCTATCATGTATCTCAAACAAGAAGAAAAAATTCATTTAGTTTATCCAAAATGGTTTTCGGTTTACTACTTTTCATAATGACCCTTATAGCAAATACAGAAGGTTCATTTAACATAACACCTCTACAAAACAATCAAAGTTTGTATTTCGAAAAGATTGCAAATATGTATGTTATCAGAGACGAGTGGCATCTAATTGTCTACTACGACATGAGTCCTTACTGGGAAGGCACGCGAGCATTAAATAAATACATTGAATATTTACAAAACATTTGTACTAAGATAAAGAACGTCTCACATTGCGACGCGATCATGTTACAGCTCGAGCACGGTAATGAACATCTGCAATATTACAATGCATTATTGTTAAACAATAAAAAATCACGCAAGCGCCGTGGATTGATAAACGGAGTAGGATCTATCGCGAATAGTTTGTTTGGAATCCTGGATAACAATTTTGCGGAAAAATATGAACAAGATATACAACTTATCAGGAAAAATCAAGAACATCTAGCATTACTTTGGAAAAATCAAACTACTATAGTGGAAGCGGAGTTCAATTTACTGAAACGCACTGAAGATATCATGAACAAACAACACAAGCTTATCAATCAACGTTTACTTAATTTGGAGAACACTGTTGAGGAATGGAAATCTGAAAACTTGCAAAACTCAATTGTAAACGACTTTACTCTAACTACGATGATGGCCAACAATATACTACTTAACCTCAAACACATGCAAGACACCTTGTTAGATACTTTGACTAATATTCACAACGGTCAATTGAGTCTTCATTTACTTACCCCAGATCAACTTCATCATGAGCTAAACATCATTTCTGGAAAGATATCAAAGGATTTATCCGTTCCGTTTGATAGTGTTAGTCTACCTAAAGTCTATCATCTGTTAAAAGTAAAAGCAAAAATATCTACAAACTATCTCATATTCGAAACCAAAGTACCTCTGGTTCACCGAGACATGTATGAAATCCAAAAAGTCATACCTGTCCCACAATTATATACTGACCATACGATGATTCACATTGAACCCATATCAAGTTACCTAGCAATCAACATAAAGAAGGACGCTATGTTGCCGATGACTGAAAGTGATGTAAGTGCTTGCTTACACCAAGATTCAGAAACAATGTTATGTCAGTCAAAGACCTCAGTCTATAACATCAAAGAAGACGAAAGTCTATGCAAAAGGGATCCAGTTACTAGCAAGTGTAACGTCTACAAGGAGCCGTGCGAAAGAAAATGGCATGAATTGAATCAATTAAATACTTATTTTTATTTTTGTTGTAATCAATGCCCGGTTAAATTACTATGCGATGATCAAGTTACCTCGCTACAGCTATCAAGTGTCGGCCTGCTGACTACAAGCTCAGGTTGTATAATTAAATTTAAGGACTTTAATGTATTTACTCACAAGCAGGAGGCAAGCGAGATGCACATCAAGGGAGATCTGGAAGTCCCGAAATTATCAGCCATCAATTACGTCCTCAATATATCCATACCTATGCCTCCTCGTGACGTCACCGAAGCGAACACTAGCGATAACAGTGCTTTTCTGGAGATACAAGAACAAATACGTAATATGCAACAGACGGTGCCGCTGTACGACGACATCAACCGTCACGACATTCATCATTATACGGTATTGTACGTTATCATAAGTATTTTAGTCGCGGGAGCAGCTTTCTGGGTGGCAAGGATCATTCGGCGGAGATCGACCAGTTCGACCACAATAGCGACTCCAGCGGCGCCAGCAGTGGTGCCGCGCAGGCAGCTGAACGAACGTCCACGAGAAGTAGACAATACGCAGTGCAGTGTGTGTGATCAGTGCGATAATATTAAAAAGCCGCGGTACCAACGTCGCTCGATCGGTAGTGCTCAGTGCAGTGATAGGGTAAGCAATCAATCGGGTAACCGTGTGAGTAAAAGTGTTCAGTGCGTAACTTGTAGTGTTGGTAAACAAAATAAAAGCACGTCTCCGTCCTTTCGCGCAGTTTACGTTGTCGGTGACGATCGTATTAAATTCAATTCATTATAATTACTTTTTATATTATTGTTTCCATATACTATTAGATTAATAAAAATTGTTTATCGTATTGTAGCTTCTTCATCAATTTAAATCATTATTCAATTTAAGCAAAATCGTAGTACATCGCCGGCCGTACTGCGGTCGGTATTTACTGTAATAGTTGTTAGCATAGACGTTTAGTAGCATAATTAGTTTGTAATAAAAAATGCCCTTCACCTTGTCAAATCATATCAATTAACAAAAAGCCATCGGGTGCATGTTATGTTAAGTTTGTATTATCACCTTGTAAAGTTCACGGGAACATCTCATCACTACTAACCTCATCTTTCGCGCCCGGGAGCATGTACGAGCTAATCACGTACAAATTATTATCGCGTCATCAATTTCCTTAGTTCATTGGCTTTTGTTATAATTCTATTCAGTTCGCAATTAGCAAGCATCGTCATCGCGCGGACTCATTCATCATTTCTCTATCATTAGCAATAAGTTTTAAATCAATACAGTTTTTATATCAAGCTATCATAGTTTTATAATTTTATCACTATCAGTTAGCATTCTAAGGGTACGCAGCCCTTACATGTTGATTTATTTAACTAAATAATAAAAATCTTTAAGAATTATTTAAAATTCTTTTTATTCTTACATTTATGCCTACGTAATGGTCTACGTTCACCTAACCTCAGTCGACGGCATCACTGATTCTAATAGGGAAACTGCCTAACTATCAAACTAAACTGTCTACTGTGGTATGTGGTGAAAGGAGAAATATTATTCCTCAAATTACGGCATTACTCAATTCAGTCAGCAAAAACAGAACTACATAATAAGGACGCCCATGCCCGGTGTACTAACCCTGGGGTGACAAAAAATGTAAAATAAGACTCTGTTGCAGTTTCGGTGTAGTGACCGTAAAATATTTTTAACCGACATCAAAAAAAGAGGAGCTTCTCAATTCAATTGTACTTTTTTAATTTTTTTACATCAAAACTCCATCATTGATCCACTAATTTGAAAGAATTTTTCTTATTCAGAAGGACATGCTTCGAGAATGGTCCCAAATTTTCTCCATATTTTTCATACAGTTATTCACAAGTAACGAATACTTTGAATAATAATAATATATAATATGTTATCAGATAAATCATAAATCTATTAACTAAGGAAGGAACGAGTTACCTCTGATAACTAAAAGCAACGCCATAAAGATCATAAATCTCATATTACAAACTTTACATTTTGACAGATTAATTGAACATCCGATAACTGTAATAAATGTTTGTTTGCAATTTATGGCTTCACGCTAAATTTCTAAACGTATCTTATAATTAAACCCACTAACGGTAACTCTACTAATTAAAATTTGATATACCTGTATTGAACAATAGTGTAATGTTTCATGAAAACTAACTTAGCTATTTACCTGGCTGATAAATATAATAATATCAGCAATTGGTTAACATTTATTGCCTTAAATATATTTAAGTTAGGGTTTAAAAATTATGTCAAATTGTAAATCTACAGTAAAGCAATATTAACTCGGAGCATAATCTGTAACTCGAGGTTATCTTTGGTAAATGGTCACCTTTAGTTAGTACTCTGTGTTTAAATACTCTGCGGTCACCGTGAATTGACCTATTACCAGTCAAGAGGGAAGCGATAAAATCATATTTAATAGGATATTCAACATAGTGTGTTGAATATCCTACACAGCGACAAACTTTAATTCATTCACTATATATATATATATATTAAATTCACGAAAGTACATACATAATTTAATAACAATGGAGAGGTTCGTTAAAAGTTATTTACCATTTGGAACGCATTAAAGTCGTGCACTCAACGGCCGGTGCAGTATGAAGCAAATTGTTTTATCATTGTTTGAAGTAATAAAAAGTTGATTCCATGCCTTGTTGCTAGAAACTTTCCAGACAGAATAGTGTATCGGTACAAATTGCTAAGTGTTGGAAATCACGGAAATAGAAAAATCCTTTCACTAAATAATTTTGGTTCTGCCAATAAAGTGTCCTAGCTTCGTTTCTGGATACTCGCATTTCGGGCAACCCGTTTCCTGCCGGCAACGCGTTGGTGATTCTTTAGGCATTACTGTTATCAAGAACGAGGGTAGCTGCTTACCGCCAGGTGACTTGTCTGCTCATGTGTGGACTAGGTACCTACGTAAAAAGTACTGTAAATATATCTGCTGAGATATATATTAAGATTAAATGATTTTAAACATGAATTGAGATTTGAGCGCGTTTTGAGAGAGTTTCGCTAAGTAGGAAAAATGAATTTACTCTGAACCTTGCGTCTTTACGCTTATTAAGTACCTCGTAGTATTGTTTTAATGCTTATATCCATTATTTTTCACCCTACGATGTACCAAATTGCCCCGGCGCAATCGTCAGCAATGTCAATCATACCCCGAAAATCATTTGAAGAATCGGTTCTTTTAACTTGTTCAAAGTATAAAGCTAGGGTTGTTACAATTTCTGTGATGAAGTTCATCATACTATTAAGTACTACTTTTTATAAACGATTGAGCTGTCGGATCTATATTATTAGCTAGTAACTCGACCTCGTTTTGTTTCAGTAAAACTATTTCAATTTACGCAAAACAATTTCTAATAATTTATTTCCGTCATATAATCTATTCAGTGGTTTTTGCGTGATACTCATTAGACAGACGGATAAAAATTCCAAAAAAGTATTATCGTAATAATGAAACACAAATTTAAGTTTTTGTGACATAAGTTTTAATTTTTTTCCGTCACTTTTAGCTACGTTTGTTTGTTTGTAGCGTTTTTAGCTTCATTACATGCCAAACCTTACGACTAAGTATTTCCTAAATTACCCTATCGACTCATTATGCGAATGTGCCAGCTCTAACATGTTTCTAATCTTACATCCTCTTCTTCCATTATACGCGAGAAGGAGACGAGTAACGTATACCAATTTGAATTGCGGCGGATATTTGTACCGGAACTTATTTGCTGCTCCAACAGCGACGCGATTTCATTTTCATATGCATGTTAATGTATGTTAACACGTGGCTCTGACGTCTTCATAAACGCAGGGGAATTCGAAAATTTTAAAACGTACATATGAATATTGAAATATCACACGTTTTGCATGAATAAAGCATTGCTGTAAAATTTATTTAAATGATAATTTTATTTGGTTTGCAAAAAAGAATTTCACTTACAATTAAGAGAATCTTTATTTCTCATAAGAATACACTATTCACTTACATGAGAAACATTAAAAGTTTAACAAAACAAAACAAACAAAAAAAATACTTACAATTAGTACATACTTACTTAAATATTATGAGTTTAAACTTAAGTCATCGTGGTCTGAAAACATTTTTAGTCTAATACGGGTACTCACGATATATATTTTATACGTCGATATTTCGACCCAGTTGCAGGGATCGTGGTCACGGCTAGACACGGCTAGATAACAGATTCTCAAATACAATCAGATGCAGTCGACTTGTTAGTGTCGTTTTGTTTTTATCATTCCTTTATAATTGTGCAATATGTATGGTGATATGATAGTGAAAGTACTCTTTTCCTCTCTTGTTGCATCTATTTATCTATGTGCTACAAAACTGAACATTTCCTACCAGTCAACCTTTCCAAGCAGATTTCTACGTGATTAATATTGAAACAGCTTATTCTGTCTCGAAGCAGTTACATAGTAGCTGCTTTGGTACGAGTACTTTGGATAGCATTTTGCTGTTTTATCTGTTGATAGCAAGACGTTTGTTAAGTCATAATAGTCTTTGGCTAGCTACATATTTCTTTCAAGGATCGACAAACACACCACAAAATGTTTTAACATATCTTTCGAGAGCCACTTAAAAGTGAGCGGATACGTTTCTTGGTATCGTGTACTTAACTGTCTGTACGAAGCTGTAAAGGCTGCTAGGCGCTGTAAGTGATAGATCTTACTAATTTATATGGATGACAGAAACCCTTTGCAATCAGATGGCCTGCTATCGACTATAGACATACGAGTACAATAGTTGTAAAAAAACTATAGCTCTATCTGAAGTTAGTTACAAAAATCCATAGATAACATTTTCCACATTACCAACTAAACTACACGCCAGCTATGTACATAAAAATACATCTCGGAACATTATACAGACGGAAATGAAAATCTTTCCCGGAATAAGTGCCTGTCGACATTTAATCGACACTCACAAGAATGGAATGTTATAACGCAAAGTAAAAGATACGAAAACTATTCAAGTTGATATCAGTGGGGAGAACAAAAACCTTCCCTGCGTTTCCAAGGAAAGCTCAAGGGATCTTTCCGTCTCCGTGCAAAGCCCACACCGAGGAATCCTCACTGGTTGGATTTCATCTGTCATAATTTCCTCCCGACGAAAAAGCTGTGGCTTTTAAATAATCCCGTCCCTTGAATATCAGGTGAATCGTAAATTTTACCGCCGAAAACAAAAGTTCTGTGTTTTCGTGTGATTTTACGACTATTTTTACGCGAAATATATCGTTTACGATATGGTGGAACACCTTATGTCGCGGCTTCAGTGAAGTTCCTTTTACACTTTTACTTCTGGTACATCAAAGATGATTTTTCTAAATGAGCCAAGGAGTTCAATATACGCTAGGGAAAAATACTGATACCTATAGGTAATAAAATGATAATTCCTTTGAATGTATGCTGTGTGGTAAATCTCTTTTTATTCACATTCAACACAACTTTAAATAATGATTGTCATCAGATTGGAATGAAATAAAATGAAATTTGATATATTTTTATAATCATTTTTAGAAAGTTAAATTACGTGATTACTTCAACAAATCCCTACCACACGCGTATCCCAATTTTGCGATACTAAATACCTCTTGCTTTAGTTTTTGCCAAATATTTTTCCGTACCATTACTATATTTTAGATTGTTTATTTTGAACACGTAATTTACAGAAAATAACTTTTAAACTACACTCAGTATCAATGGTTCATAACACCGAACAAAAGGCAGTAATCATGCAACTACTCCGCCAAAGTGTAATCTCAGCATTGTTCTGTAATACTTTACACTGCGGCCTTTATTTAGATGGTATAGTACGAGTAGTACTATACCGTGTATTGTTCATTTAAACCATTGTAATTTTATTAATCAACGTTATAACTTATTATACTTTTCATAATTATAACATCATCATCATTTGCGCGAAACAAATGATAAGTTAAAAAATAGGTACCTACTTAATTTACGCGCCTAACTTTGAAGGTTTTTGATTCAATATCATTACTTTTATGACACGTTTTTTACACCTTAATATTAAAGATAGACATACATTGCCATAACGTTGTGTTCATACTGCCTGACGGCTGAAGGTTGATTGGGAGAGAATGCTTTTAGCATTAAGTCCGTCTTTGTTATCTGTACTTATGTATGGGGCATGGTTTTAAATAAATATATAAGTAAATAAATAGTCCCTAGATTCTATTCGTAACTGATGGAAATTGAGATTGGTAGTAATAAACAAGATTGCTTGTAATATTGCTGGTGCGCGATACACGACCGAGCATGTCAATTAAACAAATAACATACAATTAAATATCATTACAGTGGTATTAGAACATACATACTGCTTTTCACGACACTATGCGTCACGATCAATATTACACTCTAACATACAGATATAGTTATCCTTTATTTTAATCAATTGTAACCTTTTATGAAATTGTCTTTTAATTATCATTGTATTATCATTGTATCAGCTGTATTATCATTATCAACACTTCTTTCGAAAGAGTTTTTGTGTTCGATTCCCAGCCTAACAGACATTTATGTGCCTGGTAATTTTTTGTTGTTAGGTCGTGAGTGTTTCATATAAGACCTTATTTACTTCACTTGTATCCGTGTCAAGAGCACGAAGTTGTTTTGTGGGCGTTTTTTTTTTATTTATCACTATATGAACTCTACTCACTTAGCTGGGCGTTAAATATTTTTTGTTTTGATGAAGTAAAACATATTATTCCCAATCAAATTAGCCTCTGTCACTCTGGATAATTTATATTGGTGAAAGAATTTCTGAAATCGGTCCAGTAGTTTTTGAGTTTACCCATAACAAACAAATAAACACACAAAAAAATCAAAAATTTTCTCATAATAATATTTTATTACTATAGATTAAAATACTGTAATTGCGGTTTCTTAGACTTAATACTTATCTATGGTATCGGTAAATTTTCTTTTTAATCTTTTCTTGGCAGAGCGGTCGTATTCGTCATGTAGTCTCATTTGTGGCAGATGTAATTCTCTTCACAACTTCACACGGTAAATTTTAAGTATATTTAAAAAGGACAAATAAGCTTAACAATTATACTTTCCAACACCAGTATGCAGAATAATGTATAATGTTTATATGGGGGTCCTCAAGGAATTTTAAATGACGGTGGTCAAGAGCCCCTAACCCTAAAACCCTTTCCTGTAAAATTTGTTCCTTTAATCCCCGATTATGTATTAATAAACATTTGATATGCCTGCCTCTCCTTTACCTGTGAAAGGTTGGCTCAAAAACTGGCAACTATAATTATTATTAACATGCTGTTTACTAATATAGAGTTCAGGTATAAATTTATTGGACCAGAGGTTTTTGAATTTAATAATAATACAAAATAATATGTACATAGTTTCTCATGATTTAATGCCCGATCACTATTTTTTGATATATAATAGTTTTTTTATTAATGTCGTTAACATTCATCCAGTACTATATTAGGAAGAAATACTAAAGTAAGGAAATAACTCCTTGCATTGATCCTTGCAAGTGATCGGGCATTAAATCATGAGAAACTATGTTCATAATATTTTGTATTATTATTAAAATACAAAATTATTATTAAGTTAAAAGTAATTTAATCAATTATCACTTTCATATGCAAGTACGTTTTCTGTAGCAAACCTACACGATGTCATAATTTACATGAATATTTTACATATTATATTGCAGTCTTAAATATTTGAACCGACCATAATATCAGTTCATTGTCAGTATCCGCTCCGAGCCTGAATTCGAGCCACATCCATTGGCACATCGAATTAGTTAACGTCAGGCCTTAGGTCGTGCATTCATTACTACTGAATGCAGTCCGTGTTTCAGACTGTCCATTCGTAAGGGGAGGGTCGTTATACGATTTTATTTTTTGTATTTCCCCTAAAAGCAAGCTTTGATGGCACACGAGATTCTATACAACCTCCACTGAATATCTACGCTGGATTCCAATTATGAAAAGCTACATAAATGATTTGTCATGCCTTTGCGGTGTTCGCTAAAAGGATGAAAAAGGGAATCTATTGAAAAGAGCGTTTTCATGCAATGCGAAAAGAGAAATGTAAGTAAAGAAATATGCAATTTCTTTGTAGCTATGTGAAGTTCCTTAAATTACGTCCAATATTATTTGCATGAATCCTTAAAATGTAGGTAGATATTATTTTATTTTATTCTGCATGATTGTAAAATAAAGATTAATTTTGGAACGAAGTTCCTTATCGTGCGTTGTGAAAGGGGGCTAGACGGAAAAATTCTTACGAAAAGTTGTCACGACACTTTTTGATTCTTACGAAAAGTTGTCACGACACTTTTTGAAGTGATTCAGTAATATGAAACTAGATGGCGCTGTCGCCATCTAGTTTCATATTGCTGAATCACACTGCTGAGCGCGTAAAACAATAAAAATATAATAAACTTCGTTCCATCCGGGTGTCCCTTGACACCTTTTAATTTTTATATAGCAGTAATAGTCTAAGATCAAGGCGCGACCTTCACCCATCTGTTTAATGGATGTAAAGTATTTTATATCCAATTTCAATCCTATCCAATTTAAAGAAATCGCAAGTGGATTGGGTTAAAGGTGAAAAATTCCTGGCCACACATCCACTTATAGACAAGAAAGAACACACCCACGCCGAGAACAGAAATTCCAATTCATCATTCTCCGCCTCGCTGGGAATCGAACCCAGGACGCCGCGTCCGGCATACCATTACGCCACCGTATGGCGTCGTGAAATCAATTTAAAAATTTTCGCGTTTCATTTTCAGGAATCTTTGACAATGTACATAGATATTATATACAAAATTTTAACTTTATATAAACTATCACCTAAAATTTAAATACATTTACATAGGTCCAATATTCCCTAGCATAGTTCCAGAAGACTGTTGCTCAGCTCACAGAAAAAGTAAAGTTTGTACCGCAAGTTAGTGAAGTTTATTTTGTTGAGCAAACGAAGGCCAACTTCGTCATCGCAGGCTTGTTAAAGTGGATGAAGTTGCTTTAGACTTGTCTTGAAATTAATCCCGACAAATAATGCAGTTTTACTAAAGAAGAAAGGGAAAATAAAGTTTCGTGTTTCTAATTACCTAATTGAATTTTGATATGTTTTGTAAAGCTTAATGAAAACACCCAGTGCATGTCTTTCTATCTGATAATCTATTTGCTGAAGGAGTAAAATAAAATATAAAAATTATCGTATAACTGTACGACACCACTAGTTTTAAACTAATCTACAC
Organism: Thymelicus lineola; assembly: GCA_963932265.1. Classification (NCBI taxonomy): domain Eukaryota; kingdom Metazoa; phylum Arthropoda; class Insecta; order Lepidoptera; family Hesperiidae; genus Thymelicus; species Thymelicus lineola. The sequence continues at coordinate 5,974,443 of OZ010687.1, read as the reverse complement.
TCGACCAGCATGGGGGAATAGGGCCGTAGCTCCGTCGTTGCGACAGGAGATCCCAAGTCAGCAATGAACCTCTACGGATTGCGATGTAAGATGTAACTTTATTTTTACGACCCTATGTTACAAAAAGTCAAAGTTTTTTTTAAAACTATTATTGCAATAATTCATAATTCATAATTCATAATTCATAATTCTTTATTGCGTCAAACATGGTACATAATAATGTGGTGGTAACAATAACATAATATCATAGGTCAGCATATTTGGCTGGATGCAGCATGCAAATAAACATCAAAATTCAGTATGAAAGTCATTTAAGAAAATATGAAATATCGATCATAAAATAACATTCAACCGCAGCACGTCTAGTTCTCCGTACTAAATTTATCAAAAGCCGCGGATACCCATTTTTACATCAGACGACACGACAACGATACAGCTTCATAGTTCAACTAGCACACTACCCGCAGCTATTCCTGCGTTTTAAAGGATAAGAAGTACCCTATATACTATTCCACATCATGGTTTATCTGTGTATAAATTTAATTAAAATCCGTTCAGTAATTTTTGGATGAAAGATTAACAAAGTTTCACATTTATAATTTTAGTAGGATCAGTGCTGCCACACTGCTGGAAATGTTTTAATATTAAATTAAAACTACACTAAGCATTTACTGGTGTGGCAGCAGTTTTCACTCCATGCCTCTCCCACCCACACACACGGAAGTTTGCGCGTGTTCACAACGTCGCTGCGTCGTGTCGTGTCGTTCGATTAAGGTGTGGACGATCGCCGAGGACAACCAAGGGTGTGATGGCAGCGCCCTCTGTATTTCGCCGACATGGCATCTAGTGGCTTCGCACTTTTGACAGATGACCCGAGCTGAGAGGAATGTGATCGAGGGTTTTGGATTATTCCCTGCGCTATTCCCTTGCATTTGATGTATTTTATTGTCGAAGTCAAAAGTCAAAGTCAAAATATTTTATATAAGTATCACTGATACACTTATGCACGTCATTGTTTTGAACAATTTAAAAACATATAACTTAAGCACAGAAGTACAGGTTTCTCGAATATTAAATCCAAAAAATATTATAATATACGTAGGAAATAAGTCTAATAAGTAATTATAAGTAGGTAATATATTATGAGGAACTTGTAATTTTTTTAGTTTTACTTAAATGTGTTTCTAGATAATAACATTGGTTTTGCAAAATTAATTAAGTATATTTATAGGTATACCTATACAACTTCTTCGATGTTCTAGTAACTACTATTATTTATACAAGAATTTAAATAAAATTCTTATTTAAAAATGTTGGGCTTCAACATAATATATTCTACGGTTTCAAAATTATGAGGTAAGTAAACGTTAGTTTACGAGGTCAAATATCACTAAAACGGTCCGTAAAAGGTTTTCCCTACGGCTGTGGGTGACAGATAAAAACCAGTTGGAACTGGATATAAGCAGTTAGGTGTGGTATGCCTTCGTCAGCGTATTTACTTACCCCGGAGCTGTTTGCTTTTACCCTAAAACTAACCTTCGGATGCATGGTATAAGTGAAAAGATATTAATTTTGTTATGTTAAAGTTGTTATACTATTGTATTGTCCACAGACTTGTACACCTAGAGTATATGTCTGTGGTATTGTCTCATTAAATACAAAAGGTTCATAAAACTCGTTATTGCCCAATGATGTGGTAGATTTTATGTACTAGTTTTATTTATAATATATATTAAGGATTAATTTTAATGAATAACTGTATTTTCAAAGCAGTAATACTTCACTTCTAAGTCATATTTTATAGGTCTTACGCTGTTATTTCTCAAACTATCGATAGGACTAAATAAATTAAATAAATTATTTTGTCCGATATACTACCAGTAGGACTAAGCAGTGAAACCAAGTATAATTTATAAATATGTGATACTGTTGTCGATTCTAATATTTGAAAATTGATTTCTCTATTTGACTTGATTCTACACTATACACTATATATATATACACTGTAGCTAAAATCTACGACCCGCTTTCGCTTGTTGCTTGGGCCTTTATATTGATTCCACCTCCTCGTTTCTACTTTACATATTCCTTATTTTAGCATTATTTCATTTTCATGATCCTATATAAATTATCTTCAGTATTCTGCTCACGAGCTATTGAGAAAATTAAAAGTATTCACCTATTATTCCCAAAATGTCATATCTATAAACATTTTCTATTTTAAGTATAAAAATATAAATAATCTTAACGGTTGAACGCGCTAATCTCAGGAACTACTGATTCGAATTGAAAAAATCTTTTTGTGTTTGATAGTCCATTTATTAAGGAAGGCATAACATCATATATTTAAGCAGTTAGCACACACAGCTAGTATTTTAAAAAGTTCAGCGGGGCCTTGCTGCCAGCGTTCTTGGTACAATGGAGGAATTTTGGATGCTGTATCTTTTGTAATAAGTACATTTAAATATATTATGGTAATGTAGTTTAAGATATTTTTTGTATCATGTAAGTTATATTTTTTTATTATTAGTACTTTCAGTTTTAATTAATTTGTTACTTGAATAAACAACTTGTCACATACTTAACATTGCATGCTGTTTGGGATATTTCCCATTGCACCAAAGCAAATCCAATCTCTTACTTCAGGTCTTGGCTCGGCAATGCATGTAATATTTTGCCAGCAATGTTAAAGTCTCAATGTACGGCCAATAAAGCGTATTTTCGATATCTTGTATTAATATCTTTGTTTTGCTATTTCTTATTACTCGTATAAGTGAATAGTTTTCTTTAAACCGTATAAATTGTAAAGCTTAATGTAAGCTGATATCAGAAATGTGTTTGTAGAAAAATTATAAGACTGTTTGGATAAGTGTCATTTCACAATTACTATAATGTTATAATAATAAAAATTACGACACTAGGTTATTCATTTCCATTCAGTGCAACGCGTTATTAAAATATTTTAGTCTATTTTATATTGCTGATTGCATTGATATTAGGTCCAATGTCTTACTCAAGCTAAAATATTATATAAAATCTAGTCACTATTTAGGCAATTAGTGTATATCCTATTCCAGATCACTATCTTTGTGCTAATGGTGGGCATGGTGGCCATACACGCTCAAGTATACTTATCAAATTTGCAGCGTACTTGACGCGGCATCCAGTAAACTTGACGGTGTATGGCCACGGTATAGCTATCTGACCATATAGCTATAATCTCATGCACACTGGATACCGCATCAAGTCAAACTGCAAACTTGACAAGTACACTTGATCCTGTTAGGCCACCATAAATTTTATGATACATTTTGTAATTTTTTCGTCACCGAATAACAAACATCCTGCCAAACATTCAAAATAAAATTAGTAGGATAAAACTTGTGATAGTGAATATATGTATTCATAAATTGAGCAAATATTACCCCAGTACTAAAGCCCTATGCCTTAGTACTTAAAGCTTAATGTAAGTAATATATCAGAAATGTTTTTTAGGAATATATTACCGCAGTACTAAGGCATAGGTATAAGTAATGTTAAAACAGAAATGATGCTGAGTAATACTTAGGTAGCGATGAACAAACATATTCGGTGAGAAGGGCAAGCGACGTGTGGTCAACTGGGCACCCCACTTGTACGTAATGAAAATTCTTTTGAACAAACATTTGGATGGCTGTCTGTTGACAAGTCCGCCCAAATCGATTAACTCTCCTGCAACTTTCAAGCTCTTGGTCCAAATTGGTGATGTAAAATGCCGACTTTAAACTTTATTCTGCTAATAATGCTATCTACGGCTTTGCTCGCGTTTTTCGAGATTTTTTTTTATGGAAATAACCGGCAAACGAGTGACGATCCACCTATAAATGGCTATCGTCGCCCATGTACATCAGCAACACTAAAGGGCATCACTGATGCGTTGCCGGCCAAGAAAGAGAGAAGAAAAAGAAAGAAATATAGATAAATAATACCCTTTGTCTTAATCCAGATCATGATCTAGTAGTATGCTAAATTTCATAAAAATCCGTGCAGTAGTTTTTGATTGAAAGAGCAACGAACATCCTTAAGAACTTTAACATTTGTAATCAATTAAATTGTTTAATTTTGAAATCAATCGTTATTTAACTACTATTATATTATATGTACTATTATTTCTTCTGTGGTTTAACGTAGAATTAGCAATTTCGTCCAGACATCACATTTGTAATAAAGTAAATTTTCTATGCGGTTATGTATTTTCTTTGGCTATTACCCAAAGAAGCTTAGTTCAATGACCCTCAGGATGACAGAAGAGGGTGATTGTATGGCCACTTTTACTTGGTTTATTATGTTTCGTCTAATTCGGCTATCGACAATAAGAAAAGTTTTATTTCACTGCCCTGCGTTTCTCAACAGTGGTTTGATCGTAGTTTATTACGATCATCGTTTGAATGGGTTTTAAAGAAAACTTGATATTCAACGTATAACATATACTTTGAAAAAAACATTTACGTTTGTATAATAAACCAACTAACTTGGTCAAAAAAATGTTTTACTGACAAAAATTTTATCACATCATTTAATCTTCATCTATCAATATGTTTAATAATAATTACATTCATTGATAACAATTAATTTAATGTTATTTAATGAGTCATGATCGTATTGTTAAAAAATTGATCCTGATTAATAAGTGCGTTTTATGTAAACTTACATTGTTCCAACAATGTACAGTGCGCGTATAATAAAGCAAATGTTGAACATTAATTGATTCGCAAATCCAATTAGGTTGCCTGCGTATGCATTAAGCACGTTCGCCTCATTATCGATTACTAATCATCCACCGTCTGGAGTCCGGTTACTGTCCAATTTGCTATCTATACATTGCTTTTACTCAAAACTTAGTGTGTACATATCATACTGTTATTTACAATATTTACAGTTGCGTCACTAGATAACTCACCGCCTTGTATTTGACTGAAGAAAAAAAATACTGTGCTGGATTACATAATTCCTGTATTTACAAGCTACACGCCCATCCACGTCAAAACCATGGTGTTTTCTGCTAGCAACTTCCAGACAGAAAAACAAAAACAGCATGGTTTTTGACGTGGATGGGCGTGGTAGCTTGTAAATACAGGAATTACGTCATCCAGCACGGTATTTTTCTTCCTCAGTCAAACATAAGGCGGTGAATTATCTACATTATTTATTGATCTGTGAGCTGCGTAAACAGTAGCAGTTTTGACAAGTTTTAACGTCTATTCTCCTTCAATTTCGAACCCTGCAGAAAAAACTATGTTTTCAATCGAGCGCGTTCGGTAGTTGGATGGGTGACCGTTAGTGGCAAAAATTTCAGCACGATAAACCATCGGTCCCGTTTGTTTTCGTAAGTTTCGGGAAGCATTTAAGTTTCCGACAATTGGGTTGGCTAGTAACCCCGCCACCTGACCGTATTGGAGTAGCGTGGTGGAGTATGCTCTAGGCTTCCAGTATATGATAACGACAGTCATGAGGAAGGCTATTATAGACTATTCTACTAACATTACAAATGTGAAAATTTGCGAAGATGTTTGTATGTTTGGGTAATCATCATGCGCTTACCGTTGTATGGATTAAGATGAAACTTAGCACAGAGACAGATCATATCCAGAGTAAAAAATATGGTAAAATTGATCCCAGTTAGAGGTTCCCGAGGGATGAACGTTTACATGTTTGTGAAAGCACTGTCGCAGGCGAAGCCGCGGGCGGAATCTAGTATCGTTATAATTCCTGACCAACTTCAGTAGTATGGGTATTGAGATATAGGTACCCGAAGAGAAGGTAGGTTGGATTACCAGCATCTTATAATGGTCAGTAAATACACCTATTATATAGATGGAATATTATACTGTGACGATGTACTAAGCAGCAGTAAGGGCTGTTGCGAAGTTGTGATGGACTTACAGTGCCGGCATAGGCTTAAGCACACTTATGACTATATGCGTGGAGTATGCCATTCACCGAAGCCGACCTTTGTTCGCCTATCCACGAGGTATTGTTAGGAAAACTTGATTGCACTAACGTTCGGTATTAAGAGGGTGTTCATAGTTTGGTTGGAGAGTTTCTGTATACTGTAGCTTTCCGTTTGTGTAAGGTGCAAAGAACTACTTTTTTTAGTTTTGTCATCATATAAAACTGGCAGTATATTTTTTTGCTTTTTTACTTAATTTTTTTACATTTTCTATAGAATTTAAAACTAATGCTAATGACAATTCTAAAATCCTTTCCTTATGCTCTTCTACACTAATTTAAGGAACCTGTACAACATTTCTTACTTCTAGGTCTACTGGTTTAGGACTCTGCATTATCTGTTAGTCAAAAACAGTTAGTTTTAATAGGTAATATTACGTATTGAAATGCTGATTTCCTACGCTTGTCTTACCCTTAAACGGCTGTCTGAGGTATAGGCATTGATGGGATATTGATGCACTAATACGTTTGCTTTGTCTGCGCTACGCACTCAGAGTCAAATGGCAAGTAATTAAATCTGAATGGTCCCATTATCTTGATGGCATATTGACCACTCTCTGTGAGCGATGCGGGTCGAGTGGGGTCACGTTACATCGACATTCATGTATATTATTATATGTTAATACTTGAATACAAGTGGAACATAAAACAAGAAGTATCTAATACCTTTTTGGTTTATTTGTAAATTAAATTTATTACTACCTTTCTTTTGGATAACATCAAATTTTCTTTCTTTTTTCAAATTCTTCATGCAAGGACATGTTAGTTGCTAGCGGATTTTTTTCCAAAAAATATAATATTATACTATGTGACTACATTCATAAAAGTGTTTCATTACAAATAACATGAATAAATTATCTTAACATTTAACAAAACAAATAATTCAAGGAAAAAGGATCACTAAAATAATCGCTTACCATACAGAACCTTGTTAAAATCGTTACAAGTATTACATTATCTATATAATACCTTTAAACGAGCAATTCTTGTATATATATATATATATATATATATATATATAATATAATTGGAATCTCAGAATCGGCTCCAACGATTTTCATGAAATTTAGTATATAGGGGGTTTCGGGAGCGATAAATCGATCTAGCTAGGATTCATTTTTAGAAAATGTCGTTTTATCGGTGTTTTCAGGCAATGATAAACTTCTACATTATACTCTTCCTGACATCTATTGGCAAGTAGCAATACTAAAGCTACTTCAGTAAATGGCGTTGTTAAGCAACACTAAACCGAGCAAAGCTCGGTCATCCGGGTACTATAATATTTAGAGGAGTACCCTCAATTATTCCCTGAATTTTGATTTTATATGGAACTAATGTGGAAGCATCGTATCTGAAAATTAAAAAAAAAATATTTTTTTTTATAGAAATAGCTGACGGTCCACCGGATGGCTATCGTTGCCCATTGATGCGTTGCCGGCTAACAAGGAGAGAAGAAGCAAGAACTCACGACCCAGCAGGAACACAAGGACCCGTTTGGCGGCTGATTCAAATAAGAAGGTAGTAGCTAGATAGGGAGATAATAGAAAGATAATAATTTTAGTGATAATATTAATCACTTAATAATAATATTGATTATGTTAATCCTTATGTGAGGACCACCACGCGAGTCGACTTCAGTCACCTTTCTGACGCATGCCGGCATGGGATTGGGGTCAGTATTCCAAGCCGCTCCAATGCAAAACACCTACGTCTTCACCAGCGAAGCGACTAGGGACCCTTTTCTAAGACAGAGTCTACTAACTAGTCTACCAGACCATCAATAATTTTTCCGCTTCACTGCGCAGAGTAATTCAAACACGAGTATGTAAATGAAGATAGTGAAGACAGCTGTTATTATTATTAACTGCTGAGCGCACAGTTTGCTGTAATTTCTGGCAATTCGTGCAAACGGGAAACGACCGGGAATACGCTTGCTTAGGATGTTGTATTAGCTCACTACGTGGCATTTACATACCTACCTTATGTTCGTAGCCTGAACATGTATGAACGCGTGTTAAGAAACCTTCGCTTCGGGAAACATAATCCATAAGATTACAAATACTTAGTTCGTAATTTCGTACCAGAAACAGTTTTTTTTGAGGCGTTTTATGACTTAATAAGTATTACCCGGGGTTTTTTATTATGCTTCCAAACTGAAAAAGTAATGAACCAAGATTTTTTTCAAGCCAAATATATTAATTTAGGTACCTATTCACCAGCAATACTTATATTCAGTATTTTGCGATTTTCTTCTCATTGAATTCGATTTCAGCTGATAATGTGGTGCTGTACATGTATTTTGTTGACTTTGTTACATATTCTTCGTAATCTAATAACCTACTTAAACTCAGTCTAATAATAACTGCAATACTAAAAATACCTATTTGTGAAAACCACATGGTTTGATTTTCAATACAATAGCTTTTGAATTACAATAGCTGTAACAAATATTTCAGAATATAATAAATAAATAGAGATTATTGATTAATATTACCCAGAGGACGTTGAACAACATGTAAACTAAAGTATTTTAAATCTCAAAATAACGTATAAAATACTCGTACCAACGTTCCAGCTACAATAGTTTATCCCGTCGCGTCCGTTGTGCGAGTAATATTCACGTGTTCTGAGTTGAAGCGCGGAGCATTCAATTTGGCGCATAGTTGAAAAATACCATACCACCGACGAAAATGGGATTCGTTTGATTAACAAAACTGCATGCAAATATGGAGTTACCGTGAGCTTGAAACTTTTTACATTACGCTGATCAAACCGTGCGAACTGAACTCGTACACAATTATAGTAGATGGATATTGGATGTGTTTATTACACCCAATTTAATAGCTTCACCTATAAGTTAATAGTATCAGGGGATTTATTACAGAAATCCATCTTTATTCAGTTAGTTTTAGTCTACCTTTTGATAATTTTACATATCCATGGATGGCAATGTTTTTCAATCGGTTTTTTGTCACCAAAAAAACAGTCTACATAAAAAACCTACCACCTTTAACCTAAGCCATTAGCTGTCACGGGACTCCTGTTAGATACGAAACTTCAACAGATACTTAGGTATGTCGCGACGTGACCACGGCCAACATCCAGTTAGACCCGTGGAATAAAATGTTTCAGACATGGTGAAAAATCAGCCAATTAAACATAAGATGTTTCAGGCCAAAAATAAATCAACAGTTGAAATCGAACAAGTAAGCTTTGACCCAGTAAGGTTAGGTGACGTCGGTGACGATGAGTAGAGCTTCTTTACTTAGGTGGACGCTGTAAGAGGTAGGTACTCATTGCTAACTTTCGGATTGCATTACAACTACATATACCATCTTTTTTACATGAATTGCCGAAGGAATAGCAAGGAATCACAAATCCACTAGTCGTGTTTATTGTCGCCCATAATTATATAATATAATATAATGTCGAAGGAATCACCGATGCGTTATTGACCAGCAAGGTGGACCTGATAACCGGTGCTAGCCAGGTGGGTAAAAGTACCATCAAATGATTATCATCAGACTTGAACTAGGTGGTAAAAAGCCCAGCGGCCTACCATACATAGCAAATACATCTGCACGTCAGATATAATGCAATCAGCTAAGCTATGGCGTAGTCTCTTTATCTGTTGGCTGGAGCAGTGGAACTTACTAAAATGATTTCCATAGCTATTGCTCTGAGCGCATCGCCTGTTATGCATTCTGCCTTTGAACTAGCAATAATTTAATTGGAACGTCTCCTTGCATCCGGTTTCACCAAGTTTTGGTAAAGGTTAGAGTCACAAAGAATTTAAAGGCTAAAATCAGGACACATAAAACGTATCGACGTTTTGCGAAAAATTTTGTGCATACGTAAAAACATTTAAGTATAGAATAAATACGTGTTTAACTAAAACTTATTTAATATAATGTCTTGGGTTCAATTCTTGGTTGTGGCACACATTTTTGTGATGGATTAATACATATATATTGTCCTTTGCTCGTAGATCTCAAAGTGATGTGTAAATTGTGTTTGGTCTTTGCTACCCACTACACATGAAATTCTAGTGCGTAAGTAAGATAATAACTATATTATAATCAGGTGCACGTTATAAATGTACCTAACATAAATGTCTAGTAGAGGAGTGCTAATTGGAACGAAGTTCCTTATCGCGCGTTGTGAAAGGAGGCTAGACGGAAAATTACGACACTTTTTGATTCTTACGAATGACGACACTTTTTTTGAAGTGATTCACAGAGTTTTACAGAGATGGCGCTGTACTGTACAAATTTCTGAATCACGCTAGCGTGATTCACCGAGTTTTACAGAGATGGCGCTGTACTGTACAACTTTCTGAATCACGCTAGCGTGATTCACAGAGTTTTACAGAGATGGCGCTGTACAACAAAACAATACTTAAATCGAAAGGAACTTCGTTCCATCCGGGTGTCCCTTGACACCTCTCATGTTTTTTTAAATACAACTATCTCTACTACTTTTTGGTAGTATACTCACTCTGCTACTAACAGCCGCGTCTACGGTGAACGGTCCCACATGTTGATTTGGTAGTCGTCATCTATCGTTGTCTGGTACCACCCAGTTTAATCCCATCGGCACTCATGCACAGTTATAGCACGGTTTGACGTGTACGGGTATCAGTATTTTTTTTTCTAACCGGCAACGCATGAGTTAGCAACGCACCTTAGGCGTTACTAATGTCCCTGTTGGCAACGATGGCAACTTACAATCAGATGATTCGTCCACTCATTTATCGGCAATTTACTCGTACTAAATGACCAATGCCATTGTTGTTTGTGTAATGACATAACTCATGAAAATTATATAGGCTCAATTACTTTGAATTAAGGAGGATATATTTCAGTCATTGAACTTTGTCGGATGGCAAAATTAATTGTTATGTCCAGCAATACTCATTGCTGAAATTTATTAGTGCATGTACCTACCTACATTTCTATTAAATATTTTTTGAAATTTTTTGTAAAAGATTAATAAGAATATGCTACAAGAATTAGGTATAAGCGCAATAAAACTCACATCACATACAAAAGTGTGAATATTATAATTTTCGTCTAATAATCTAATACCTTTAAACGAGCAATTCTTCTAATATATAAAATTCTCGTGTCACAGTTTTCGTTGCCATACTCCTCCGAAACGGCTTGACCGATTTTGATGAATTTTTTTGTGCTTATCCGGTATCTATGAGAATCGGCCAACATCTATTTTTCATCCCCCTAAATGTTAAGGGTAGTCCACCCCTAAATTTTTTTTTATTTATTTATATGGCAAAACAACTTTTGCCGGGTCAGCTAGTATTATATATAATTGTAATCTCGGAATCGGCTCCAACGATTTTCATGAAATTTAGTATATTGGGGGTTTCAGGGGCGATAAATCGATCTAGCTAGGATTCATTTTTAGAAAATGTTGTTTTATCGGTGTTTTCAGGCAATGATAAACTTCTACAATATATTCTTTCTGACATCTATTGACAAGTAGCAATACTAAAGCTACTTCAGTAAATGGCGTTGTTAAGCAACACTAAACCGAGCAAAGCTCGGTCATCCGGATATTCTATATTTATGTACCTACTCTCTACGTATTGTTGAAATTATAATCTAAAATTTTGACAAAAAAAAATACTTCACATGAAATACAACCTTTCCAATAAAAAAAATCGAAATCGCTTGGCATGTTATTGAGTTGATCGTCTATTTGTCACGCACATACTTAATGCAAATTTAAGACTTATATGGTTTTCTCATGGATGCCATTGTTAGATCTCACTGAAATTTAAGTGGGACCGGCGGACCACATGACAAGCACCAGCTTTCGATTAAAAAAGAGTCATCAAAATCGGTTTACCCAGTCGAAATTTCTGAGGTAACAAACATGAAAAAAATACAGTTGAATTCAGAAGCTCCTTCTTTTTTTGAAGTCGGTTAAAAATAAGATAAGTACATCATATTATTATATACTTTTTAATAAGTACCTATTATAGTTTTAGTATTAAGTCAGGAAATCTGAATTTTGAACGTGGTTACATGAGCCTGGCCGCCTTCAATGGACAAAGTTTATCACTAACCTACTTAGATACTGCTGCATAAGGGCTTATGCAAACATTAAGCATATTGTAAGCTACCGTTTCCGTCTGAACCAGGGATTCACATGGATGCGTTGTTACTATTGAAAGCTTATAATATAGTGAGGTTCAGGTCAATAGAATGTTATGTAATGTAGGGTAGAAGTACGTATTCCCGGTAAGGTCCGAGTAACCGGTAACTAGTCAGTTTTTCTATCATTACACCATTCTACCAATATTACCTTAAAGTTTGTTATTGGCAACATATTCTTGGTAATATTTTGCACAAATGCTAATGCAACAATGACTAAAAAGTGCAATGGTCTCGAAACTGTTTACCATTAAAAGTGGCATAAAGGAATTTATTACAAAAGTGCTAAGTTCTGTCACTGAACTAGTGTTACGTGGTCGCAATTAAAATTGTCTTTTTAAAAATTAACAATAACTTTATTACATTAATATAGAAATATAACTTTGAGTATAAAAACTGAGAGAGACAATAATAAAAACAGAGAGACGTTTGAAGTAGTAGGATCGAAGATGGAATGTGTCAGGTTTGGGAATGCAGGGTATTTATATGGTTCGAGAAAGGAGGAGATAATGACTGGGTGACGGGAAGAGGGTGAAGAGGGATGTTTGGTTTACAATTATGATATTTACATTATAATTAACAATTTACTTACTGACTAGTCTTATGGGTCTAAAGGTTAGTAGATAATAATGGATGTGATTAGTAATTTAGGCTAGTTAACAATTGACTTATTGACTATGCTTATCGGTCTAAGGGTTAGTAAATAATAAAGATAATTAATAACTTATGCTAGTTTGTGTTAGTATGAAGGGGCGTACGTAACACCTCCCCCCTTAAAATAAAGATCGGGCCTTTTTTTGTGTGCCCGATTTTTGGGGATTTCGATCTTCTTCTTCGTCTTCCGAAATGCACGATGTGGATGTGGAAGTCATTGGGATTTCAATTACTTGTCGTCGCCTGGAGTTGTCAAAGCAGTTGTTGATTATATTTATGCATCCACGTGATTCTTGATTGTTTCTTGAGTTCCACGGCAGTGGAAGGACTCGACGCCATGGACAACATTTATAAATTAGAAATGTAATCATAAATATGCCAAGTCCTATGTTGGCAAAGGAAATTTTGTTCATAGCATTGCGGCTGAATGACGGTTGATTTTCTTCAATGAGTTTTTGCTGCGTCCTAACTTGTTCTTGTATTATTTTTAGTGAGTCAAGGGGAATATTTTTGACAATTATTGGAGTAATTTCTGGAGGAGCTACTTTCAACATGTCTGGAATACAAGCTTCTTCTAAATTAACTGTAATTATGGGATGGGTTACATTTGTTATTGTATCTTCTTCTGCATTCAGAGTTACGAAAGATGTATAGAATTTGCATCCTGGGTGAAGAGTGATAATTCCTGCTCCTGAAATTTCTTTGTGTTCGATGTTCTCACCGCATTCTACTACATATGGGGTAGTCTGTCGTAGAATGAATATCCATTTATTGTCTCCAATAACCTGGAAAGTGTCGACTTGAGCTGCGAATGTGACTAATTCACAAGATGCTGGAAGGTCTGCACTTGTCTTCTGTAGGACTGCCATCTCACAAATAGGTCTCGAGTTCTGATTGTATATAGGGAGATCTTTACAGACTCTTTTCTTCGGTGCGAACGTTTTACATCCGTCTATGAAACTTGTGCTCACGTAGCGTTGACGTGTAGTAGAAGTGGCAATGTATGTTTGCTCAGGGAATAAGGTAGAATAAAAGGAAGAGTTGGACTTGGGATGTTTAATGGGTATGGAATATATATGATAGAGATTAAATTTTTCATTTTTCACTAAAGGAAATTCTATTACATACACTAATTTATTCTGATATATATATGATGTAAGTGTAGTTGACTCTAAAATGTCATGAATATTTTGCAAGATTATAGGTCCTACTAAGTTACTAGTTGTTCTGATGTGATTCGTTGCTAAAAGTTCTCTATAAATTCGTATAGTTGAAAAAATTGATGGATGGATCGCTCCAGACTTAATAAACAAAATGCTTGTTATGATATCATCAAGTTCCCTTTCTAGTGATATAACGGATTCTAATATTTGTATAGACACAGAGGATATTTGTTACGAAGCTTGAAGAAAGAACATAAATAATAGTATTCGTTTTGTTAAAATATAAGCATAATTTTTTGAAGGTTGTCATTTGTGGAATATTCATCGTAAGATATCTTTGCAATGGTTTCGTTGAAGTTGTAAATAGTCGATGAGATAATTTGCAGCTGTTGTTTAAGTATGTGATTATTGTATATAATTGTTGTTTTTCTTAATTTTAGAGTTTGTAAAACGATTTTGTAAAATTGTATATTTTGTAAAAAGTATATAAAATATTAATATGAATTTAGAACTGAATATAGTAAAATTAAAATAGGGATTAATCATAATTTTCAATAATAAACTTATATTCTAGATGAGGTAACCTGAAAGAAGTTTAATTTTCTTTATTTAAGTCTTGTACGGGTCTTAACCTATTACCGTGTACTAATTGATTTTTCCCGGATTTTCTAATTAAATAATTTTCATTGAATCCTTTTCTTATAACCTTATAAGGTCCATCCCATTTACTATCTAAGTTGTTTGGATTTGGAACTTTGAGCATTACGTTGTCACCTAACTGAAAGTCGGCTATATTTTTTATGTGACTGTCATAGCGGGTTTTAGCTCTTTCTTTCATATTATTAACATTACGCTGTGCAATGTCGCGAGAGATTTTAAGCCTTTCGTTGAGGTCGTTAAGGTAATCGTTAGTTGTATATTCTCGCATTTCTTTTAGAGTGTATAATAATCGGGGTTTGTATCCAAATAGTAGTTCGTGAGGTGTGAAGCCAGTTGATTGGTTAAGTGAAGTATTATGACACATAATTGCGAGTGGTACGATTTGGTCCCAGTTGTGGGAAGTTTTTGTGGAATACATACGGATGTGATCTCTGAGAACTGCGTGGAATCGTTCTAAAGAACCATTAGTCTGTGGATGATATGCTGTGCTAAATGTTTGATGGGAACCTAATAACTTAATTAGTTGTTTGAGAATACTATTTACAAATTCTCCACCTTGGTCGGAGTGAAAACGTTTAGGGATACCATAGTGTTGGCAGAAAATTAGCAGGGATTTTGCAATGGTTACAGCTTGTTTATCGGGAATAGGGTATGCTTGGACAAATCTAGTTAAGTCATCTTGTAACGTCAAAATATATTTGTTAGAGTCGCCTGTAATATCAGAATAAGAAACTAAATCAATGGTTACTCGTTCAAATGGTTCTGTGGAAGAGGTAGTGATTACCATAGGAGCTTTGTATATTTTGCGTTGGATTTTATTGCGTTGGCAAATCTTACAGTTATTAATATAATCGGTTATAGTGTCAGTCATACCTTTCCAAAAATATTCAGATCTTATTTTTCTTGTCGTCTCTACAATACCTCTATGTCCTGATAAGGGGTCGTCGTGGAAAGTTTTTAGGATTTCGGGAATTTCCTCGGGAGTAGGGTATTTAATTCTGTTTTCGCAAATAGTAATGTTGCACTCATAGGCATCGGCTAAATACGCGGTGATATGTAATTGATCGTTTCCCTGTAATTTGCACGTGGGATCGTCTTTGAGATCGGGGACATACAGAGTTTTAATATCGTGGTTATGTAAACAACTTAAGAGGGTTTTGAAATAACTTTCAGAATCCCATGCATTGAAGTGTGTTGGTCTTGTACAACCAAATATTATGTTTTGTTTGTTATTTGAGATTAATAAATCAGTGTCGTAGAGTGTTTTAGGTTTTTGTAAGTATGGGTCCACCTGAGGACACATGGAAATAGCTTTATTAAATAGGTCATTTTTATCTGAGAGTTCGCATGAAACGGGAATAAATATGTCTTTGTGTCGTTCGTCTAGGAGGTTATCGGGTGAAATATGGAGGTTTGTAGTATCAAAACTGTAAGTAGGGTTTTCGGCGAAATGTGCATAATTTATTTGTAAATAGTCGTCAGAGGGATCCTGAGTGAGTCTTGGAATGTCAGCGTCAAGTGAGGAATTTACGGCATTGGTGTTCATGACAGGAGGTCGAGATAATGCGTCTGCGTTTGTGTTATTTTTGCCTGCTTTGTAAATAACTTCATAATCAAACTCTTCTAATTTTAGTCTCCATCTAACGAGACGGCTACCTGGATCTTTTATGGAAAATAACCACGTAAGAGGTTTGTGATCTGTGACGATTTTGAACTTTCTGCCAAAGAGGTAAGGTCGGAAATGTTTGACAGCCCAAACTATGGCTAAAAGTTCCCGTTCTATTGTTGAATAATTGGTTTCGGATTTATTGAGAGTGCGAGATGCATATGCGATAGGAAGGTCTTTTCCAATTTGGCCTTGAGATAGAACTGCACCAATTGCATGTATTGAGGCATCAGTTGTCAGGATAAATTCTTTGGTGAAGTCAGGGTATTGTAAGATAGGTGGACTGATTAGAAGTTGTTTGCATTGTTCAAATGCTGTTTGTTGTGACTCACCCCAAACGAACGGAATATCTTTCTTTAGGAGACTAGTAAGAGGTTTAGTAATTTTACTGAAGTTAGAAATGAATCGGCGATAATATCCTGTAAGACCTAGGAAAGCTTTAATGTCCTTACAACATTTTGGAGTTGGAAAATTTTTGACGGCTTGTATTTTTTCGGGATTAGGTTTTACGCCTTCGCTTGAAATAATATGACCTAAGTATGCAACTTCGCGTCGTAGAAATTCGCATTTGTCAGGTTGAACTTTTAATTCGTATTTTTGGAGTCTTGAAAATACTTCACGGAGTTTCTGTTCATGTTCTTGTAAGCTAGATGCAAATACAACAATGTCATCTAGGTAAACGAAACATCTTTCACCTTGTAAACCAGAGAGTACGGAGTCCATTACACGTTGGAATGTACTAGGTGCGTTCTTTAAACCAAATGGCATTCTTTTGTATTCATAATGACCATAAGGTGTGCTGAATGCTGTTTTAGGTACATCTTCTGGCTCAACTTCAAGTTGGTGAAATCCTGAAGCAAGATCTAGTGTGGTGAAGTATTGTGAGTGTCCTAATTTGTCTAAAATGTCAGTTATGTTTGGAAGTGGATAGCTGTCACCTACAGTGATATCATTTAGTTTGCGGTAGTCTATGACTAAACGCCATTTCTGTTTTCCAGAAGCATCTAGTTTTTTGGGCACTACCCAGATGGGACTACTCCAAGGGGATGTACTAGGTTGAATGATGTTTTGTTCTAGCATTTTCTGGACTTGAGTCTTGACTTCTTTCTCGTGGACTTGGGGGAATCTATATGTTTTAGTGTGAATAGGAGTATTTGAAGTTGTTGGGATCCGGTGTTTAGTGTGATTGCTAAAAGTGAGAGAATCGCCTTCGATGAAAAATATGTCGGTGTATTCGGAAATTATTTTATCTAATGATTCCGATTCTTCAGTGTTTAGGTGTTCCTTTCTTATCAACTGCATAACTTTATTTTGTCTATCTAAAGTGTTCAAATTATTTATCGAGATGGGTTGGCTATGTTTGCCGTTTGTTTCAACATACTTATCATAATCACAAGGGTCTACATTAATAACAGGGGTAGTAATTAGCTTATCGTATTTGGAAGTGTTAACACAAGTGATAGAGAATGAATTGTTTACGACATTAACTAATGCGTTGGGAATAACTACATCATTATCTAATATTTGTTTTTCAACTAATGCTGTTCCGGAGTAAATAGTATTAGTTTTACATTTAATAACTGTTTCGGATCTATTAGCGAGAAATTGTTTATCTGGACTAGTAATCTGGTTATTGGGAATGAGCTCGTTAAGATAGTGAAGTTTGTAGGTCTTATCGTGAATGCGCATTGTTTTCGATTGTACATAGATATTAACATTGAATTTGGTCATGAAATCATTTCCGAGAATACCGTCTGCTTTTATATTAAGATTAGCTACATGGAATTTGAATTTAGGGAAGTTATCTAATGAGATTTCTGTGGAACCATAACTGTTTGTCGATGTTTGTGTGCTTGAAACGCCTATTATAGAAACTATGTCGGAGTTATTTATCTGAGCTGTACCTATTTTATCACGTCTTATAATAGAGATTCCTGCACCGGTGTCGATGAGAAGTGTAACGGGATGGTTTTCTACTCGGAAAGTGCAATGAAGTAAGTTTTCAGGAGGAACATCGTTCAAAGAAGAAACAGCATAGGACTTAATGTTAGGTTTTGATTTGGAACACTTACGTTTACTGACTTTGCGAGATTTAGTAGAAATAGCAGGCTTAGTAGAATTAGTAGAGTCAAGAGATATAGTAGATTCAGTGGGTATAGAAACATTGTTAGAAATAGTAGGATTGGAAGAAATTGTAGACTTGGTAGAAATAGTAGATTTGGTAGAAATAGTAGGTTTCGTGGAAATAGTAGGTTTGATTGAGTTGGAAATTTTGGAACTGGTAGTATCGGTACTTGGATTTTGGGGCTGGTTACCCTGTTCGTAAGTTACCGATTGAAATGGAATTGGAGATTCAGTGTTATAGGATATAGGAGTATTATGAAATGCGTTAGAGTCAGTTTGTGTAGCTGCGTCTTTGTTTTGTCTCCGGTAGACTGGTGACGCATCATGCTCATTAGTAGCAGCTATTGTTTGTCGCCGATAGACTGGGTTAAATAAGCTGCGACTATGCTTTGGCTCTAACGAGGGTGAATGTTTGTTTACCATTCGAGTTGGAGGTTCTCTATATTCGGAATCGATGTTATTGTTGGGATCGTTGAGCAGGGGGCTGAAGCGATTTCCAAAGAGCTGCTCGCCTCGTTGGTCGCTTTTGAGTTTAAATGACTTACTCGTGATGAGGGTGCTGGTAAAGCACGTTGAATTTGTGGACGTGTTGGGGGATTTGACAGAGCACGCGTTGGAGGGGGAATTTGATTACTACGCATATTATTATTATATGCTCTTTTGCGACATTCGGAAATTGCGTGACCTATATTTTTACAATAGTTACATATTTTTGCGTTTGAAAGAGAAGTGTTTGAATTAGAGCGGAAGGTAGAGGGTATAATGTTATTATTATTTCTTTGTGTAGCTTGGATTTTGCTAGTGGTGTTAGATTTAAATAAAGCCTGTCTAGCAATATTCATGGACCTTATTTTGTCCTCCTGCATTGCAAATCGCCCCGCTTCGGCAAGGCTCACAAAACCTTTCGTTCGAAGCATCACACCTATTTCTGTAGAGAGTCCGTTAATAAAAACACTTAAAGCAGTCTCTTCGGTAGTAGTTATTCGACCTATTAGGGTGTTATCATTTATTTCAGTGTTTAATTTTTCTATGATTTTGCTTCGGCACAAATCTACTCTATGAAAATAATCGGTCAGGCCTTCGCCAGGTTTTTGGAACATGGATTGGAGTTCTAGATTCAAGTGAGAGATGGTTTTAACGTTGGAAAATTTTTCTATTAGATACGACTTAAGGTCGTCCCAACAAGCATGTTGTTTACAGTGGACGTCAGAAGCGCCCGTCCCTGTGATATTATTTAGCGCATAAACTAGTAAAATTGACTCTTCATCTTTACTTGAAAGTTTAAATGCAGAATCGCATGACCTAATGAATCTGTAAACTTGTTCTGGATGAGTTGTGTCGAACGTAGGTATGAGTTTAAGTAGCGTGTTTAAGTCGAGAGACATGTTTGTGTTTTGTGTTTTTAATAAAATGGGATGTGTGGAATCTGAGGATGGTTCGTGTTTTATAGCTTGAGACATAGATAGATATGGTATACAATAATAAAATATACAAAATATGGGAAGAAACAGTGGGATATGGAACTGAGCAGACAATTTAAGCCACTTACCACAGTAACGTCAAATACAGGAGCATCACGTTCGGCGAACACGTTCGAAAGCCTGCAGCTACCGTGCGACGAGTTTTCTTCTTATTCACACGTTTGTGTTCGTCTTCTTGTGATTATCCTACCGACTGCGCCAAATTTGTTACGTGGTCGCAATTAAAATTGTCTTTTTAAAAATTAACAATAACTTTATTACATTAATATAGAAATATAACTTTGAGTATAAAAACTGAGAGAGACAATAATAAAAACAGAGAGACGTTTGAAGTAGTAGGATCGAAGATGGAATGTGTCAGGTTTGGGAATGCAGGGTATTTATATGGTTCGAGAAAGGAGGAGATAATGACTGGGTGACGGGAAGAGGGTGAAGAGGGATGTTTGGTTTACAATTATGATATTTACATTATAATTAACAATTTACTTACTGACTAGTCTTATGGGTCTAAAGGTTAGTAGATAATAATGGATGTGATTAGTAATTTAGGCTAGTTAACAATTGACTTATTGACTATGCTTATCGGTCTATGGGTTAGTAAATAATAAAGATAATTAATAACTTATGCTAGTTTGTGTTAGTATGAAGGGGCGTACGTAACACTAGGACGTCACCGCGTCATACTGTTGAGCTTTCCATGCTGCTGCGAATAACAATACGATAGGAGGATTACATTATTTAAATATTTGAATAAATTATCTAGCGATATAACCTGCAACTTTAAATGAATATAATTGGAATGTTAATATTTTAACGTTTCACATCTATTGGTACTCATAAATCCCTACTGGACCTAGTACCCGGCAAAATCGTACATTTTCTGTCGGATATTGGTTCGCACATCAAACTTGTACCATAATCCGTTAAAGTATCGTTATTGAACCTTATTGCCTTCACATAAGTCTCATTTTAGCTTGAAACTGTACACTTTTCTGCCGGATACTGGTACGTGCATTAACACTTGCCCCTAAACCTGTCATGGTCCTTATTGCCTTGAGTTAAAGTCTCACATTCCTTGGAATTAATAATATGTACCAACCAAGTTTATTTTGGTTGCTTTTTGGTTTTTTGTAGTAATTCTATATTATTGCTAGAAGATTAAGATGGATATTAAGGCATGTGGCATAACTTGCAAGAGATGTTTAATTTTTAAATTCCAGCCAATCATTACTGAGAAGCAGAAGGCCATATTAAAGGTTATGGAGGCAGTCGAAAAAGGGGCCTTAATTTCAGCTGCTACCAGGCAGTACGGTATCCCACGTTCAACGTTGTTTATATCTAGTTCTTTCAGTAAACCTGATTGTATTCAAATGTAGAGTTTGTTAAAATGAAGCCATAAGTTGATATGAAGCCATAAGTTAAAGCATAGTTACCTTATTTTGAATACTAGATAGATAGCAAGTTCAATTTCTTCTATTTTGTACGGGTATTTAAGCGTTTTCTATCTGATATACTGATTCATGTAAGGTTAGTGGTATACATATTTGTTACTAATGACCCAAGTGGTGTCCGGGTTCACTTTGTAGAATAGCACCACTCCCGTTTTTCCTGGGATGTTGTAAAAGGCGACTAATAGGATTAAAATCCAATAGATGAACAAATACCGGTCATATTACCTGCGGTCATCACCTATGGCATACACGGAAAAACCACGGCCCCCAGTCCCCGGCAGTCCCACTATTCCTGACTACGGTAGCGGTCACGGTAACGGTGGGGCAGGGGATGCGAAGATTCGCCAGAAGAGATTGGGTTACCACCACAAGCAACAACGACCTCTGCACTTGGCAACATTCAATACCAGGACAATGAAGACCGATGATAAGATATACCTACGAGCTGGAAGCTAAGATGAACAGGTTGAACTGGAGCATATTGGTATTATCCGAAGTCCGAAGACAGGGGGAGGACATGATAATACTCAAATCCGGCAACCTTTCTATCACCGGGAGGGCGAACAACTGTCCCAAGGTGGTGTCGGGTTTCTTATCCACAAGTCCCTCATCAACAACGTAATACAAGTTCGGAGCGTGTCGACCAGGGTATTACACTCGCAATATCCAAACGGTATTCATTGAAGGTCGTACTACGATCCGACTTCGACACATTCTGACGCTGAGGTGGAGGTTAAGTGAGGATATTATTATAGTAGAGCCATGAATACCTCTAAATCTCATTTCACAGTTGTGATGGAGGACTTCAACGCTCGATTAGGCATGCGAAATGGCGACGAAAAAAAGGTGAGGCCTTTTGGCATTGGATGTCGGAACCAACGAGGCCACTTGCTGGCTAACTTTCTGGAAAAAGAAAACCTCTATATGATGAACTCCTTCTTCAAGAAGAAGCCTCAGCGCAAGTGGACTTGGATTAGCCCTGGCGGTTCCACAAAGAGTGAAATAGATTTCATTCTAGCCAGAATGAAAACTATCTTTGTCAGCCGACAAACGGCACATATTTAATGATGATCTCAGTGATTAGTAGGTTTAAAACCGGGAGAGATCACCAAATGGTACGAGGCACATTAAATATCAACGTCAAGCTCAAGCGGTCTCACCTAATGAAATGAACTCTCCGCCCAACAGCTGTCCAAATCCAAGGCTCCGAGAACTTTCAGTTGGAGTTGCAGAATCGATTCGCGTGCTTATATTATTGTGATACAGTTGACTAGTACAATAACAGGATGGTAGCAACAGTCCACGAGGCAGGGTTAAAGTTCTATAAAACCCGCCTCCGTGGTAGTTCTCGGATTCTCTCAGAACATACACTCGGTCTTATGAGGGATAGACGAGAACTGTGTGTGCAGTCTCCAGCCTCTATGGCAGAGTACAGGTGCTTCAGTAAGCAGATCTCGCAGGATCGCAGGATAGGCTAACGACAAGCGAGCTAAGTTGACCCGACACTATACCGAAGATACCCCGGACGTCAGTCTGTATGAAATTGGAAGGGCCCTGAAGCAGCTTAAGAACAACAAGCCACCGGGCGATGACGGAATCATAACTGAGCTGTTAAAAGCTGGAGGAAAGTCTCTCTTACTAGTGTTTCAGAAGTTGTTTGATTCCGTTATCAGTAGTTTTGAAGAACTATAGGCCCATTGCACTTCTAAGCCACGTTTACAAGCAGTTTTCAAGGGTACTCTCTAATCGCATAGCACGCAGACTTAACGACTTCCAGCCTCCCGAACAATCCGGATTCCGAAAAAGCTATAGCACCATGGACCACATACATTCACTCAGGCAGGTGATACAGAAGACCGAAGAGTATAACCTGCCGCTCTGTGTAGCTTATGTGGATTACGAAAAAGCCTTCGATTCTATCGAGACCTGGGCGGTGCTGGAGTCTCTTCAGCGTTGCCAGACATCGATATATCGAGGTGTTGAAATGTATATTTATACAAATCAGTCACCATGTCAGTCCGATTACACAATAGAATCACGAACCCCATCCAATTGCAGAGGGGTGTCAGGCAAGGGGACGTTATTTCCCGGAAACTGTTCACCGCTGCTTTGGAAGACATTTTCATGCTAATGGAGTGTAAAGGGCTCCGCATTAACATCAATGGTGGACACCTCACACATCTTCGATGTGCTGACGATACAGTAATCCTATGTTAGGACTATGCTAGGGGACCTCACAGTACCTCACAACGGGTGAGTCTTAAAATGAACATGGACAAGACAAAAATCATGTCTAATGTCCATGTCACACCCGTACCGATAGTTGTTGACGGCACTGCTCACGTAGTTGTCGACGAGTACATTTACCTGGGACAAATGATCCAGATGGGTAAGTCCAACATCGAATTCGAACAACTCGAACGAACGACTAACTCGAAGTATCCAACTCGGCTAGGCAGCGTTCGGGAAATTACGACATATATTTTCATCCAAAATTCCTCAGTGCCTGAAGTCGAAAGTGTTTGAGCAATGTATGTTGCCAGTGTAAACTTATGGACCCAAGACGTGGTCTTTTGGCGTTGGTCTCATTCAAAGGCTCTAAGTCACGCAGCCCGCTATGAAACGAGCTACGTTAGGTATTTCACTACGAGATAAGATTCGTAACGATGAAGTCCGTAGGCAAACAAAAGTTACCGACGTAGCTCACAGTGTTAGCCGACTGAAGTGGCAATTGGCAGGCCACATCGTTCGAAGGACAGATAACCGATGGGGTCACAAAGTCCTCAAATTGTAGCCACGTCTCGGTAAATCACTGGTCGTCCAGACAACCTAAACGTCGACCAGATGACCTAAAGAAGACAGCGGGAAGCCGCTAGATTTAGAAGACCCAGGACCGGTTGGTGTGGCGTTAATTAGCAAAGGCCTATGTCCAGCAGTGGACTTTAAGAGCCTGTTAGATAGATACTTGTTACCAAAGTTATGATAAAATAGGTCTTTTTTACCTATGAAATTGGACATTTTATAACCAGCATTTTCAGATTTACTTATCTGTCTATTGGTGAGCAATTCGAAATTCAAATAAATTTTATTTCAAAGCCGTGTTATTTTAATTTCAAATTCAGTCATCTGGTTTTTAGATAGTGATTTTTTTTGTGCAATTGTGGTTGTTTTTGGCGCCATGGATAAATTGAAGATTCGTACAATTTTCGAATATGAGTTCTTACGTGGAAGTACCGCTGCACAAACAACACGAAACATTAATGACATGTCCCGTACATGCCGTCCCTAACACTGCTTGCATAAACATGGTCCATTATTGATTCAATCGTTTTAAATCTGGTTTTAAGTTGAAGAACGAGCCTCACGGTCGACTTGTAACCATTGTCGACAACGACGAATTGAAGGCGATAGTGGATCTAACTCAATCCATGGCTGAGCTTGCTGCGAGCTTTGGAGTTAGTTTCAAACAATATTGAAGCACTTACGTCAAATCGGAAAGATAAATAAGCTAGATAAGTGGGTGCCACACGCATTAAGCGACCAACAGCGAGACTTGCGCGTCGAAGCATGCATATCACTATTAAATCATCATAGAAACGAGGGAATTCTAAATGGAACTGTTACCTGCGATGAAAAGTGGATCTTGTACGACAACCCTAAGTCTTTGTCTCAGTGGGTGGACCCGGGTACAGCACCTAATCAGTGCGCTAAAAAACATTACTCCTAGGAAGGTGATGGTAACTGTCTGGTGGACCAGTGCCGGACTTGTACATCACAGCTTCTTACCGAATGGCACAATAGTAACGTTAGATGTCTATTGCCACGAATTGTAAACAAAGATGGAGAATCTCGCAATTCAAGAACCAAGACTGGCCAATCGTTCTTCACCATTGCTTTTCCACGACAAACCGCGAGCTCACACTTCACAACAGACCATCGCAAAGCTACAAGAGTTACAGCTGCTCTTGCTCTCCGTCACCTGCCGTACTCACCGAACCTTGCCAAAACAGATTTCTACTTTTTTCAAAATTTGGACAATTTTTTAAGTGGGAAAAAGTTCAACACCCGAGAGGTAGTTCAAAACGCTTTCGCGGACTTCATCGCGTCCCGTCCGGCAGACTTCTACAGTAAAAGGATAAACAAACTGCCATCAAAATGGCAAAATTATTTATATAAATTCATATAAATCTCCAATTTCATAGGTAAAGACCTAATACTTACAATTTCACAAATAATTGCAGTAAGTAGTACTTAAAATAATGTGATTCATTATATGTATAATTTGTCTTAAATATATTTTGTATATTTTATTAAAATTAACGTGTATTCATTGGTATAAAACATTCGTCGTGAGTGTGCGTTTGGCGACGGACGCGCCTCACTACGCGTACGAATAACTATTTATTCGCGATTTGCGCGGCGGTTGCCGCTGCACGCTACAATGGCTATGGGCTCCGAACAGCTCATAGCCAATGAAGTATTGGCGTTCCTACAACACGCCATTGATACAATGGACGAGATGAGCATCATCCAGATCTGTAAGACCAACTTCACACGTGAAGAGATCGTTGATGCGAAGACGCTCCTGTACCAGTCGCTCGGGAAGATCGACCGGATGCCATCCCGCAGACAGGATGAGAAGGGCGAGAAGAGTCTCCAGGATGTTATCAACCTACTTAAGGAGACTGATCCTGATGACGTGCCGTCGTTCGTGGCAAGGAACCTCAACAAGTTGCCGCCCGTCACGTTCGATCACGTCGACGTCACCAGGCTACTTAAGGATATAAACATCCTGAAGACAAGTCTGGCGGAAGTGGTGCTGAAGTTGGAGGCCTCCCAAAACACCATCAGTGATTTACGCGCTGAAGTGGCGACATTGCGCAACGCTTTAGCGGCTAGTAGGTCACCAGAGGCCGATAACATCAACACGCGTCGCGGGGCACATGTAGCCTCGTCAGCGAGTTTCGAGTCAGCGAAACTTGACTCATCGCCGGCCACTGTCCCCGCACGAGTAAGCAGTGACGTGCGCGTTACCCGTCCCACACCTCCACCCCGGAAGGTGTCGCCTTGCATGGTTACGTCTACGCCTCAACGTAACTATGCCGCAGCTGTAACCCGTCAGCAACCCGAAATTCGGGTACAGAAGAGGGCAGAGAGGGATAGCGGAGTCTCCCGCAACGAACCCCCTCGTAGTACGGTGCCCACTGGCCAGCCGGACAAAGATGGCTTCATCAAAGTGGAGAAGAAGAAGAAGAGGAAGCCTCTTTGTCGTAACCAATGCGGTACTGCACCGACAGGACACAATCATCTCCTGCGTCCCGCCGTTCCAGTGACCTACATTTACGTCTCCCGTCTCCATTACACCACGAAGGTCTCCGATGTCGTGGAGTATTTGGAGAAGAAGACAAAGTGCCGGGCGCTGGTTGAGAAGTTGGAATCGCGCAACGCAGTCAACTTTAACTCGTTTGTTGTGCGTGTTCCAACCGAACTCCTGTCGGATTTCCTGAAGGAGGAGCTGTGGCCAAAGGGGGTCGTCTTCCGAAAGTTCCGTGGACGACGACGACCACCGGGAGTCACCGGAAGCGCGTCTCACTTCGCGAATAAGTGAATTAGTTTTTAAGTCTATATTTTTGTATGTATGTTAGTCTGTAAGGTATTTATGTTATGGGCCTCGATGCCTGAAATAAAGATTTATTATTATTATTATTATTAAAACCTGTTTTAAGACAAAAATGCAATATTTCTGTGAACTTTAATGTCAAGCAATAGAGTTTAAATTCGCGGTAAAATTTACCGGATTCCAGGACAATTTACCGAATACTAGTACAAATCTAACGGATACTGGGACAAATGACCTATTTTTAGTTTTTTTGAAATTATTGTGCATAAATCTTTGTTTTAATATAAAACGATACAATAATCTGAGAACTAGAATAAATTACCTACCAAGTCATGTATATCTCGTTTTAATAAGATTATTAGTTTTTAAATAACAGACCTGCAAAGTCAGCGAATATCAAAATTTCACGGATATTGGGCCGTTTACCCTAAATGTCTCTGTATTTATTCTTTAAAAAACTTGATGAAGCTTTTGTATCTGCACCAACCCAACCTTTGGTATTTGCAGTAAGCAAAACATATTATGTTGTTAAAATATCTATTCATGTATAAATAAAAACACATTAAAACAATTTATATGTTATTTCAAGCATTATTTATTTATTTACACTCAAGGCTAGGTGCTGGATTAAAGTGTTATTCCCTAAGTCTTCTTTTTTACTTGGTATTCGTATGCTGAGAAATTAAAGGAAGATATAAAATAAAACACGATTATAGAAAAAAGGACTATAATTATAAGCTCAAATTTAATATTTTAACAACTTAAATAATCTAATACATACTAAACAATGAAACACAATCATATTTGAAACAATTTCTCGCCAACCGCGTAGGCTACGGAGTTAGGCCTAGGTCAAAAATAGCTTGAAACAAGGCATTTCTGTAGCATGTTAATGAAAAAAACTATATAATAAATGCATCAAATTTGTTGTTAATCAAGCCTCCTTTCTTTAATTTAAAACAATTTTTTTTACTCAGCTAAGTTTTACCAATTTAATAATTTTACAAAATAATGCATGTATTTAGTTGTGGAAAGGATATTAACAGTTGCTTTGGCAAATATTACCATAGCACCATTATTATTAAATTTAATTACGATTAAAGCATGCATTGTTTACCTTTAAGTGATTGTGCATTAAGCTAAGTACAGTGTGTATTAATGTTGTATGTTAAAATGTAACAATCGTTGGTAAACCTAATAAAGAAAATAAAAAAATAAAATAAATATTATTGTGTATAATTATAACTAGCGGTAATCTGTAAACAGGTATTATACAAAAATATTAATATAATTATAGTTATAACATCTTATCATTATTATTTAATTGTACATATGTAAGGTTATTTTGTGTTCATACCAGATTACTTTAAACAAGTTAAATAAATAGCCACGAGAATGACAGTTCAGTGATAACCTACCATCAACAACACCCCGCCATAATGGCTATTAAATAAAAAAATATTGCGAAGCCGTGACTCTCACCAACTAGGTTACGTTTGAAACTACAGAAATTTTGAAGACAAAATCTTCGTTTTGAAAATATTAACAGTTATGCCTGAAAACATCCACATTGCGTACTCCCTTTGCTTCCCATTTCACACATATTTTTATTTCTACTGACATTATAATTAAAGTGTTTTAGATTATGGCGTACAGTACTCGTAATTGCCATTATAATAACAGGTACACGTTACAAGTGGCATAATAGATTGTGGCAAAGATAAGATAATATAATACTAGGTACACATTGTGCGGTGACGCACGACACGAGATACATATGAATAGAAGCATAGACACAAACTCCATTATCAGAGGAGATGTTTGCCGTTAGTATTAGCAAGTAAAACTAAAGTAAAGCGAAAATGCATAGAACACTAACATAATTCTTTGAAGTAAATGTTCAGTGTAAAAATATGTTTGAAGGATTAATACTCAGAATTAGATCTGTAATAACAGGAATAAAAAATGTAGTTATAAAAATATATGTTTACTTGGATATAAACATAAAAATCTTCGCAGATTAATATTACATTTTACATCAGACTTAAACTGTTAACGATGAGGTAGCGGTCCTATCAAACAAAAAACACACAGGAAACTTAAAAAAATATATTTATGAAGGTAACGTTCTTCTTAGTAAATATAATAAAGCCATACATACATGAGAACGCGAAAGTACGATTGGTTGATGATAGCACGATTACACAATAGTAACCTCAGCTAGCAGATGAAAAATGTAGTATTGATATAACGAAAATAAAAATAATAATGTGTTGAATCCGATAACTCTGCTCGGTATAATATCTAATAATAGTACAAGACGTAACGGATGTATTGTTTGAGTCAGTATTTGAATTTGAACAAGGAGTATCTTTCAAACCTTTGCTTCTGATTAAAACCCTAACGAGATCTATGAGTATATTCCCGCCCAAACCAAGTTCTGAATCTAATGAAATTGATAGAAAGCAGAAAAATGTAATAATGGCTCAAATAGGAACTTAACTTTAATGGAAGTAATTATTGGAAGATACTCTAATTAATGTAAAAAAAGAAAAATAAAACAGAAAACAAATAGAGATAAAAGATTGATTTTCAATGATATAAAATTGAATGGGCAACTCACATGCAAATAATTTCCAACAAATCATTACATAACTGACTATCCAAAATTTACTAATATCACCAAAAATTTAAACATGATGTTCTTCAAGAAATTTCTAAAATACTACACAAATTAACAGTTAATTTGACAGAGACTGTTTTAGCAGTACATGCGACTGAGTCAGCCAAGTCCCTGCAAGAGCCCAGCAGCTAGACTGCGGTAACCCGACGTCAGATAACCGCTCCATTTCCTCCAAACGTCCAAGACTTATATATTTTACTGTCGGGGAAATTTAGTGTCCACACAAAGAGAATTGCTACGGGAAAAGATACCGAAATTAAATTCGTTTAGTTCAATGGTTCAATGGTTTCTAATCTAAATCTTTGTTTGCGTATTTCAATACCAGATTACAAAACGACTTTTTGCTGGATTGAAATCACACATTACTACGCCTAGCACTATTCTATTATTACTTGAATTAAAAATAGAAATAAAATTTTTGTGTGCTCGATTTCGAATATCAGACAGACCAATTGAAAACTCACACGCGGGAACTATATTTTTAGTTACGAATTTTAGAAGTGGAACATTAACATTAATAGTTTTAGGACTACGAGGAATGAATTATCGGTACCGAACGCCCACGATGGCATGTTTGAGAGGAAAATTTGGTCTAAAAACCTGTCTGCACTTCTTCCACATAACATTAAAATTGAAACTTACATTTGAATAATAATCTGAAAAACCTACCTTACCTTACCGTACCTTTACCTGCTAAAGTTTGCTAAAGGCTAATGTCATTGAAAGACTTCTGATAGGAAAATTGCAAACATGTGATAAGTGATAGATTGTTGAAGAGACGAATAAAAATTTTAGGACGAGAGAAGAGTGATCAAAATTCTTAAACATTATCTCAAAGACACAAACATTCCTTGTTGTTTTTTCATTCTTTACTCTCTGTTGTCTATGGTGCGTAAGTCCCAAGGTAGCTGTTGCAGTTTGGACAATAGTGGTTTGCATTCTTGCAGGATTCCATGCAGTATGGAACACAGACGCATGGCCAGCACCTAGAACGAAAACATCATAATTATTAGATTTGAAATACAAAAGAAAATATCATTTTGGACATCATGAATCATGGCAATAGCTTATGACTTGTGTCTCACTGTAAAATCTTAATTTCGTAAGGTAAAATAATTATCATCTTTCAAAGTTAAGTAAGTAGGTACCGGAACATGACAGTAATTGTATTTTGTGGTAATCCTTAGATATACATTAAAGTTAAAAGGTGAGGATAGCAAATTGCTAGCGTGTGCAGCGTTTTTTTTTAATCGGAAATATTTTGATTGCACTTGATAGAATTGCACTTATTGATAAGATATAATCAGTTTCGAAACGCAGAACTTGGCAATTGCAGTACCGTATCTATACTTCCCCAGATATTGATTTATTATAAGTACAATACAGTACTACTACAATACCTACAATTATTAAGATCCTGACCTTAATCAACACGACGTTTGCGTCCGTTCCTACAGATAAACTGCACTTAAAACACAAGTACATTTGATTAAAAAATGCAATATTATAATATTTCTTTTCGGCATAAGTTTTTGCACAATCGAAACTCTCAATTAATAAATAATACATAAGTATTATTTAAACATTACATTATATTGATTACATGTTAGTAAAACTATAGTTTATAATACTAACAATTAAATTTAGAGATAACGTAATGTAATTCATTTAATTAATGTAAGTATTTAATCGATCTTTATTTATCAAAAAATAAAAAAATCTAATAATCACAATTACAACCACATTTAATGGTATAGGTATTATTCAGGCAGGCAGCCAGAGTTGTATTGACATTCTAAATTCTGTGTAATTTAATAAAATTACTACTTGTGTCATTAAATTTTTGTGTCATTTAATACTTGACTACAAATTATTAATAACAATTTTAAATTATTTGTCTTCTATCTTCTATAATATTTGACAAGTCCGTGTGTTGTACGCCACAAATATAACAGACATTATTGTATTTTAATGTCATCTTGATAAAAGTCATCAGAAATATCACACATAACAACCTTATTGAAATTAAATGATATTTACAACGAAAATCAATTGACATAAGAACCTACTTATGAACAACAAGGCGATAGGTGATTTAAAGGACACCTTTTGATATGAACGATTCACTTATTTGATATCACGTATTAGGACTACCTAGATAGTTTCCTTAGAAACCGGTTTGCGGGTATTCGAAGGTCATCTTCGTTAGTCCGTTTTTGCGATGATATTAGGCATTATGATTCTTTTATTTTATTATATTCTGGACACGAACAGTCGTCCACACATAAATTCCTATGAGGTATTGTAAAAAATATAAATGACATCATGCAATTATTTTTGGGAAGTTCAGACTGAATAGGAAAAAAATATTTTAAAAAATTTGTACAAGGGCACTTCTTATTCCTAATTGAAATGTCTACCAGAAGGCCCGTTAGTGGAGAGGTGAATAAAAAATGCAAACTTAGTGCGTACAATTATAGTATATAAACCAATTAAATAAATATTAATAACGAGCAAATAAAAATAATATATTATTTACATATATATATATAACTATACATATATATATACATATATATATATATATATATATATATATATATAATATATCGGTGAGGCCATGAATCTCCAGTGAAGGTCCAGGGACGGACCTCTTTATTCTACAGCGCTTGCCTGATGCAGAGGCTGGCATATAAGAAATGTCATGTCATATTTAGATTAGGGAATTTTCAAGAATGTAGAAGAGATTATTATTGATCACGTAGTGTTGAAGTACTTTGGAATATTGATGTGAATGTTAGGAGAACTGAAAATATATCATGGTGCAAAGTAAAAGGAATATCATTTCATAACCAATACCATAGAATACCTCCTTCTGCTACATCAGAAGTGATTGACGAAACATGCCCACAAATCGGAAAATAAATGAGGAATGACACTAGTTCGGATGACATTTGAAGAAAATTTTGCAATGAGAAATGAAACAATACAAAACGCGATGAAATGAGAATGTGGAAGTTCATAATATAATCGACGTGGACAATGCAAAACGTAGTGATGCGACTCAGTGGAGCTAGAGTTCATATAAACCAAGCCATCCAATGTGTCATGATGACCGAAGGAGTATAGATCGCAGATAAGTAGCCTTAGTCTAGCATCAAATGTATTATTATACGAGTAACCTGATATCATACGAGTCAAATTAACTCTATTTATTTGTTGTAGATAATAAGGCATAATATGTATTACATTTTATACCTATTTATTTATATTTTATATCGATGTTAAATAAATATTGATGTATTAATGATATTTAAGCAATATTTTTTTGTTATTTAATGATTCTTGCACTCATTTGGAAAACTGCTTTACAAAAACGCCATTAAATGCTTCATCCTCCTACGTACAGGGTTAAGCAACTGCTTATTGTATATGTTGGCAACACAAACAATAAACAACACACGAGAATACTTACAAGAACAAACACAAAACGAGTGCTATGACATATTCTGTGTAAACATAATACAACTCACAAGAATACTTACAAGAACAAACACAAAACGAGTGCTATGACATATTCTGTGTAAACATAATACAACTCACAAGAATACTTACAAGAACAAACACAAAACGAGTGCTATGACATATTCTGTGTAAACATAATACAACTCACAAGAATACTTACAAGAACAAACACAAAACGAGTGCTATGACATATTCTGTGTAAACATAATACAACTCACAAGAATACTTACAAGAACAAACACAAAACGAGTGCTATGACATATTCTGTGTAAACATAATACAACACACGAGAATACTTACAAGAACAAACACAAAACGAGTGCTATGACATATTCTGTGTAAACATAATACAACTCACAAGAATACTTACAAGAACAAACACAAAACGAGTGCTATGACATATTCTGTGTAAACATAATACAACTCACAAGAATACTTACAAGAACAAACACAAAACGAGTGCTATGACATATTCTGTGTAAACATAATACAACTCACAAGAATACTTACAAGAACAAACACAAAACGAGTGCTATGACATATTCTGTGTAAACATAATACAACTCACAAGAATACTTACAAGAACAAACACAAAACGAGTGCTATGACATATTCTGTGTAAACATAATACAACTCACAAGAATACTTACAAGAACAAACACAAAACGAGTGCTATGACATATTCTGTGTAAACATAATACAACTCACAAGAATACTTACAAGAACAAACACAAAACGAGTGCTATGACATGTGTTTTTGTTGTGGCATCATATTTCACTTTGGAGACGATAGTCGCGCGACACGATGGACAGACAATGTTCGCCGGCTTTGGTCCCACTGGCACGATGTTACTCATCTTGAATCTGCAAATAAATAAAAGGTAACTTAAATAAATTAATAATAAAATATTAACTTTAATATGTTAGTTAGTTACCTACAAATACTTTAGGTATCATGGGTTTATAGTGCGAACAGAGAATCATGTTAATTTAATTCCCAAAAGTGTTGTGTGTTCGGAAAAATGTGGTCAGTGTAGTACATCGTCATTTCATTATCGGAATACAAAAAAAAATAGACGAATAAATGTGAAATGTTATCTTGTCAAGAGTTATTCCGGGTCACCCGCAGACATATTCTTGCAGTTTTTTATACATGTCTGTGGCGTCTGTGGTGTGGTGTGATACATGGCAGTTCCCCCCCGGGGTTGCCCGCCTTTTCGTGGCGGGGGCGCTTAGTAACCGTGGACTGGTCACCCACGGTGAAGCCAAGAGGCAACCAGGGCCGGCCTGTTTGGGCCGCCGGCTGGCCCGAGGAGAGCGCTCCCAGCGGGCTCAATAAGTCCGCTGCGGACGCGCTTGGAGGTGGGACCGCAGAAGAAGAGGAGTGCCGGTATTACGGTGCACCGTTCTCCCTATCTTCTGCGGCCGTGGAGGGATCGCAGGGGGAGAGGCGTGTTGGTATTACGGTGCGCCACTCTCCCTACTCCCTGCGAGCTGGCGGGGCCATTCCGCCGAAACGGCACTGCTGGGGCCGCAGAGGAAGAGGCATGTCGGTATTACGGTGCGCCGCTTGCCCTGTCCTCTGTGGCCAAGGTGTGGTTGGTGGAAGAACCACAAACCTGATCTTCCACCGGGTACCAGTGATCTGGTACCCATGGCCTCCTAGTAGCAGACTCGGGGGGAGTCTGCTACAGTACTGGTGGAGGCCGAGGAGAGAGGCGCACCTTGCCATCTGGTGCGCCCATCGTGGAGGGCCTTTGGGCTTTCGCGATGGAGCCGCTTGTGGGCGGCTGCCGCTGGCGGGATCGCGGATGTGTGCGAAAGCGTTCCCGTAACCCCGTCACAAGCCGGCGAGGAGGAAGATGGGGGGTTTTTAGTGGGTATACCGTGGGTCTCATTACCCTATACGGGAGTCCCACATAATCACTCGGGTGCCCCCTGCGCCCGGGTGGTATGCGTAATGTATTTTCCCCCCCGGAAAAAAAGGTGGATCGTCAGCTCGTTTGCCGGCTATTTCCATAAAAAAGCCAGAACACGACGAGTTGTTTGGCGGCTGACTCATGTTCGAGGGTGGTAGCTATCCAGGCGAACCCCTGGAGAAATAATAATAGTATTAATTTTATCACTAAAACAGCTATCTCAGATCTCTTCCAGGCAACCATTAACTGGAATATTCAAAATTTAATCACAAAAGGATAAGTTATCTATACTCTATACATACATACATATTAATAAAATTGAAGAGTCTGTCTGTGATTTCGAGATAAATGATTTTTTCAAGTTGCAAATCGTTACTTGCACGATACTAACATCAAAAAATGAGTTTTTAAAATTTTTGTCTGTCTGTCTGTTTGTTTGTCTCCGCTAATCGCCGAAACCACTGAACGAATTTTAACAACACTTTTACTAGGATATTGCAAAGTGTTCAACTTAACAACTAAGCAATTTTTTAGGGTTCTATACTAAAGGATTCCTTAGGGATGGTTTGTATGGAAAAATAAAAAAATATCACCTGATTTGTTTTAAAGTATTAAAAACGTATCCTCCGTACAAAAAGAGTTATACATGCATTTCTTAGATTTTACTTATATTGCATGGAAAGGCCATTAAATGCATTTAAAGGTTATTTTTTTCATTAATTCAAATCCCTATTACTGAGTGAATATCTATTTTGGTATTTTGTTTTTAAGAGCATATTGTTTCGTCCTATGTCCTCCAATATAATTTCAGCATTTTATAAATTTCACCTGGGAAGTGGTAGAAAAACGCAAATTAAGTCTGTATGAGTAACCGATATCCAATAAATAATCGATTACTATCTTGGCCACTAGATGGCTCTATATTTGTTGATTCACGCCAACGACTTTAATACATACACCTTTAATACATAATATAATTATGTCTGTCCGTGATTTCTAAATAACTGCATTTTTCATGTTATAAATCGTTACTAGCACGATATCAAAACCGAAAAATTAGCTTTTTAATTTTTGTTTGTCTGTTTGTTTGTCTTCATTAATCTTTGAAACTACTGAACGAATTTCAATAGGACTTTACTACAATATCGAGTCTTCAACTTAAATTATAGGCAATTTTTTAGGGTTCCATAATAAAGCGAGAAAATGAAATATGAGTCGATTTGTTTTAAAGTTTATTTGAAATACATTTATTAGCATACAAAATAACATAATTTCATTTAATAATATAACCCATAAACCAGTAACGCATTACATAACATCATAACAAATAATTTCTGATTTAATCCATTAAAAATACATGTTTTATAACATTTAGTTAAGCAATAATTGTAAAAATTAATGAACAATGCTTCTACTTGAACAACTGACACGGGGCACGTTGTGATTTTACTTTTGGTGGCGAATTGAGCGAGCAGCAGGCTGACGCGAACTGTTAGCCGCTTTGTTTTGAGAACGACTCACTTGCACTTTCTGGGAGTGAGATCCATCAGAACTAGATTTAAATTGACGAGATTCGCCAACTTGGACCTTCTGGGAGCGAGATTTAGGTTGGTCTTCCTGGCAGTCAGAATCTGTCTGGTCTTCCTGGTCAAAACTAGGATCAGGTTGACGAGACTGGGCTAACTGGATTTTAGCGGCGCGAGATCTAGGTGCAAGTTCATGAGAAGGACCCGGCTGGCTATCCTGGTAGCCAAATCTAGGTTCATGTTGAGGCGAATGGGCCTGCTGGACTTTCTGGGGTCGAGATCTAGGTTCGGATCGATGAAAAGAAACAGTAGTATCTTCCTGGTAGTCAGAAGCACATTGAGGTTGCGAGACGGTCTGGTAGCATGTTCTAGGTTTAGGTAGATGAGAACGGGCGTACTGGTCGACCTGGTAGCCAGAACCAAGTTCAGGTCGGAGATATTTGTCCGAATTGACTTCCTGATAAGGAGACGTATCTGTAGTTTTAGGTGGACGAGAAGGGCCTGGATGGTCTTCCTGATAGTGTAACGTATGTTCACGTTGAGCAGACGTCTGTGATAATGAATTATTATAGAATATGATTTTTTCTCCCAAATCAGCACCAAACAAAAACACGTCCCTTTCTTGTTTCTCAATAATTCTTAAATAGTTGGCATCAAGATTGTTTTTTACAAGCTTTATCCTTAAGGTAGTATTATCAAAATGTATGTCATTGAGCAATTTACATCCATCAGAAAGGTATCGTACCAGTTCAGGAACTTCGAGTGTATTATTCATAAGTAAGGTAATTGCCTTAGCTATAGCAGATATTGCGAGTCCCAACTGACTTTGCTGATCGTAAATTCGTTTGTCTCTTTGTTTGTGCTGATTTGTCATAAGCGCAGATATTTCTGAGTTCAGTTTTGGGGCTTCCAGAAGCCCACAGTTTTTCGGCACACAGTATTTTTCCTTAAGTTTTTTTTTAACTTCAATTGGAAGTCCGTTTAATAATATGTTATTCCACATTCGTGGTAATTTGTCATAGATATTTTCACCGTTCACTTCGTCATCACCACCAAGAGCTGCCATAAGTTCACCCTCCGAATAAAATGTATGGCAGGTGCCTTGAGGCTCTTCAGGTTCCTCCGGTGTCACTTCAACATCCGGTTCAGCTTCGGGATGCATATATTGCTCCTCTGCGCCATAAACAAAAATATTATACAATAAATAAATAAATAAACTTGACTTCATAAAGTATTATCTTTAAATTTTGATATAATAAGGGACCTTACATTTTGTTAATAATGATAATATTATCTATAAGGCTTTTTTGTTGCTCTGTTTTTATCAACAATAGTTAATACCGCTCTTCGTGCATATCTGTTTGGCCTAATGGTTATTAGATGGTAGAGAATGCATTTAAGCATTAAGCTCGCCAATTGTTCCATGATTTTGTGGTCAATAAAGTTTAAATGAATAATAACAAAATCTATTATTGCCATATAAATTATAAAGTTACATTACATTAACATAAAGTAATTTAAATTGAATTATTAAAAATGGCAATAGGAGCTGGCTCAGCTTTTACTAACGCGGGGCAAGGCTCCCGTGTAGCGCTGGTTTTCAGGCAGTCCTTCCTCCCTAAGATGTTGTGCGGGAGTTACCACAGTCAATCCAAATAAATAAATAAATATTAATTGGTAAAATAGTTATTTTTTACTGTTCATATTTTTTTAGTTTTAATTTAAAGATTAACTTTTCATACAACTAAGAATAAATTAATCTTTTACGTAAATATAAAATAATTAAATATAACAATTTCAACGATTTTTAAGCTCCAGTGACTACTTTTTCAAACCTTATCAATTGGATATCTATTAGATCTACTGACTGATGGTGTTCAATTTGTCACTCTAAATTCGATAGATATTTATGATGGCACAAAAATGGTATCGGAGTCTACTAACTTTAAAAAATGCGTAGACTTTTGTCAGCAATAAAACGTATCCATTTGTTTTTGTATGTCAGATTCAAGGGTTCATTTAAAAAGCTAAACCAGCTGAGAGATAATGATACAGTTTTAACAATTATAAAAAGTAGCTATATATACATATTATAATGCATGACAAAAATACATTGTATGCGTATTTACCTTCTTTTTTCTGGATTTTTCTTCGTTTATTTTCGTAGTTTTCATTTGTCTTAGGCATGGTAATGGACTGCTTCTTAATTTTTTTTATAATTTTATTAAAGCACGACGTGTACTTCTTGCCACGAAAAATTAAATAATGAGACGTGAAGCGACTGACCAGAGCAAGGCAATGTAAAAGCTTCCACACACACATACAAAGTTTAATCGTAATAAATGTAATTGTAATCTTATCTAAAATTTATATACTTGGATGCGTAAATGCTGATTCCCATCAGCTTAAGGGTGCTTTTCCACCAGAGATGTACTATGTTACGTTGCTATGAATGCACATCTCCATCTCTGGTGGAAAAGTACCCTTAGTGTAGTGTTTTATAGTTATACCTACTAGCGGATACCCGGCGTGTTCCACTACGCTATATATTAAAACCTTTTCTGATGAGAATGATAGAACAGTGTTTTTGTGTCGATGTTGACGTTGATCTTTACATTTTATCTTCAAATTATTGTATGGGAAAAGTGGAAAATCAACTTTATCAATGAACAAAATATGCCTAATGCATTATTTCAGTGGTCTCAAACCACCTTTGGATTGTTGCCTTTCAAACGAAACCATTTCGAGACATATCGGTTCTATAGTTTAGTATTTGATCAGCTTTTATTTTTTTACATTAAATACTAATAAGTCAAAACGGGGAGGGGAGGCCTATGTCCAGCAGTGGACCTCCAAGGGCTGATGGATGGATGGATGGATGGAAGTCAAAACATATCAACTTACAACTCAAATCATTAACAAATGGCATGACCAGTTCAAACAAATATTATTTTCTACTTTTATTTACTACTTCTAACAAAAATTAAATAATTACAATAACAAAATGGTTGAAAATGTAAAGGTTAAAAATGTGTGTCAATTCTGTAGTGCGCGGTAAAAGATTTTTGACGTGATAACGTCTATTAAAACGGAACGTCGGGTGCACCCACGAAAAATCATGACTCATCTGTTACGTTCCGCGAGCGAGCGAACAATGGAGAAAGCGCCATCTATGAACAAAACTATATACACAATTAAGTCAGAAAGGAACTTGCTGAAAAAATAGTTTAGTTCAGGAGTCTAGATGGTGTTGTAGTATAAAGATAAAAGTTTCTAATTATAAGTTAATTTCCAGAGATAATATTATATTCGAGCACTACTTCATCAATGTTTTGTCAAGACGTTGTCACGCTAAACTACCGTCCGTAAACCGACTTTACAGACAACCATTTTTCTTTACTAAAATGTCCGGACATTTTTTTTAATGTCCAACATACGGGTACGAAAATCTATCTACTGAAATTTTGTGTCTTATTTACGTCACAAAAGTATTTCTGTAAGTTTAAATGTGCTCATTTTGTTGCCAGGCGTTCGGCCTTGATTGGGTTCACATTGCGTGTAAACAGATGTTACTCGTAATTTTATTGATTTTTTACATAGGTATGTTGAAATTTAAGTGTTTTCTCATAATAATATCCGTTTTATTATTATTATTTATCTACTGTTACCTTTGCCAACGAAATGATAAATAAAGCATTTTGAAAAACGAAATACGACCACAGGAAAACTTATTTTTAGTTTTCATATCATACACTAATGTCACTCGATTAACACAACTGACTTGTTTAGTTAATATTTAATTGCCTCTCTCATAAATTAATTAAGTGATGACCATCGCATTTTAAGCGCAGATACAAACAGTTATTTCGACAAATACTAAATTAACTGACATATTACTTCAGTATATTATTATGATACTGTATCAGGAATTAAGTAATACCTACTTATTTTTACCTAATGCAGTGAAGGTTCTTATTTCTTATTCTTATAAATAATTTTTCACCGGTGCGTCCCGGCATTACTTTACATTTTATGCATTTTAAAATAATAATACAAATTAATAAAAAATACGGTGTAATAACATTTCACTATCCACAAAACATAATATAACCTTATTCGTGACAAGCGGTAAAAACAGCGAAGGCTGCGTCAAACATTGACAATCGCACAGTTGAGTAAAAATTAATCAATTACTTAATTTTTAAAGAAACAATGTTATATTAAAATAAAATGACACTCACCAAGGTTAATTATATCCAATTTTGTTTGACTAGATATCTAATAAATAATGAAAGGCACAATCCACACGGCTCGACCAGTTTGAAAGCAACAGGCGACTAAATAAAAATGATCATTTTATTTTGTCGAGTGAAGTCGTTTCGAACAGTGGTAGCACGATAGTTACTGGACTCGCTATGCATAGTTCATCGCGCTCATGACTCATGTTCGAGGTTAACAGCTAAGTAGTTTAAAAAATACCAAAAAGCGTTTCTTACTGTATGACTTCATAAGTTTGATATCCGATGGCATTAGACATTTTGGCGGTAAAAAATATGAATAGTACAATATACATAATAGTCCAGGATCCATGGTTCATTTTTGCACTTGATTACTATCAAGCTAATTATTCGTAGTAGGTTCATTTTGATGAGATGCCCAACATTTCCCTATACGAAACTCTCGATTGTGGTAGCTAACAGAGGTAGCGAGGATACTACAATATTTCGATTTGATGATTCTCAAATATTTATTACTAACTGATTATTTTTTTGTTTGGCTTCAACCCATTAATGGCCCACTACTGGGCACGGGTCTCTCCTCTTGAAGAGGCCTAGAGCATAAGTACT
This sequence comes from Thymelicus lineola, assembly GCA_963932265.1. Lineage (NCBI taxonomy): Eukaryota > Metazoa > Arthropoda > Insecta > Lepidoptera > Hesperiidae > Thymelicus > Thymelicus lineola. The sequence goes on along the minus strand of OZ010687.1, from coordinate 5,932,960 downwards.
CCACCACGCTGCTCCAGTGCGGATTGGTGGAGGGGTTAGTGGCCAACCCGAGTGTCGGAAGTTTTCAAACCGCCCGAGGGCCTCCGACATGGCTTAACGACTGTTATCTTATGATAACAACCGGGACCGACGGCTTTACATGCCCTCCGAAGCACGGAAGCGCTCAAGAATTTTAGCCACTAGCGGTCACCCATCCAACTACCGACCGCGCCCGCTGTTTCTTAACTTTGTCGATCACTTGGGATCGACGCAAACCGCAGGGCTATGAGCGCTACTTTTTTGTTTAATCTCAAGATAATTATCTAAATTATTCGAAAAAATATTTGAGGATTATTAATCATGAACATTCAATCATGTTCATGAACATTCTGGTCTATTACCCAACTGCCAGGAAGGGTTATGTTTTCGTGCGTATCTTATATGTATGTATGTATACCAGTCCTGGATTTGTCAATAGGCCGCGGCCTAGGGGCGGCAGCGTCCTAGGGGCGGCAGATTTCAGAAGATGATATATTATAGATTATTTTGCTATTAAAAAGTGTGGCAGAAATTGTAATTCTTGTTTTTTTACGTACTTTCTTAGTGACTAATTCAGTGCCTTCCTTACTACATATGAATGGAAAATTATTATTTGAGAAAAGTACATGGGGCGGCGGAAATAAATTGGCCTACACTCATAAAAAATATAAATCCGGCACTGATGTATACAAATATACAGTTTGTATGTATTCATACAATGTTTGATTTCCATTTCTGTTCCATTTGTTTCAACGGTATTGATGGTGGGCATACCATACCAACTGATGATAGCATACCATCAGATGTATTGTCTTCTTGTTTGTCGTTTTTTTCATCCTATCGTACTATTACCACCACAGACAGGTATATTCTTGATATATGTCTGTGATTACCACTAAGTATTAGGTATGTCTTCTGTGCTATTACTTACTAATTACTATTCCTTTCCTACTTTCCTCAGGGCAAAGGATAGATAATTAATATAATTATCATCTCGGTGGTATCTATCACATAATTATGGTAAATTACAGATATTACCTAATAGTATATTTTGTATAAAGGTAAGTAGTGTAAATAACTATGTCTTAAATAATAAAATTTGGATGTTTATATTACGATTGTAGTTGCGTTTTATGAAACCACTCTTCTGCGAGCAAAGTTTCTAGTATCTATCAAAATTAAAGTTAAAAATTGTTAGTCCTTGTATGAAATTGGGTTTTATAATACGCCTGATAAAAAATGTAGTTGATAACGTTTACAGTTAATTTAAAGTAGGTACAAAAAAGAACTTTTGCAATAAAAAATCTTACAGGCGTTTATGAGAACCAGCGATAGACGAAAAATAACAAAGTCATGCCAAGCCACGCACAATGAAGAGTTCTGTAGTGCATCAGATGTTGCTCATTAACTTCTTTTTATATCAAAATAGCGAACTTTATAACGAGCTGACGATCCACCTTAGGTAAGTAGCTATCATCGCCCATGGACATCAGCAACACCAAAGGCATCACTGATGCTTTGCCGGCCAAGAAAGAGAGAAGAAAAAGAAAGAAAGAAGGAACTGACTCTCAAGCCCCCAGCCGGAACACGACGAGTCGTTTGGCGGCTGACTCATGCTCAAAGGTGGTAGCTATCCAGGCGAATCCCATGGAGAAATAAAAATAGTAATAAAGGTATTAATTAACAATTAAAATCAATAATACCAATATAATCTTTCGAGGGGCCCTACTACCAGCGGACCAGATTTAGTCGCCTCTTACGACACCCATCTGGCGTGGGATTGGGGTTAGTATTCTAATGTAATGTTTGTACAATATAAGGCTTACTATGTAAAATTAAACAATGTTTGTTATTAGATACATTATTATCTAATACTAAACTTAATCATTACATAACAATATTATGCTATAATACTTACATGTACAGAAATAGGGATAAATTATGCTAGACCGTGTCGGGCACGAGCCGTGCCCCGTACGAGGCACGGACGAGGCACAGATTCAAATCTTCACTAACAATTTATGACGCGGACATCGAGCGTTCATGCTATACCGTGCAACGTTTGCGTCCGAGCCTCGTAAAATGTTAGTGAAGTGCCTCGTACGGGGCACGGCTCGTGCCGGACACGGTCTAGCATAATTCATCCCATAGTCGATTCCATAAAAAAAAATAACATGTAGGTCTGTAGAAAGATATACCTATATTAGTTTCAATTCGTCGTATATTAAATTGTTAAGGCATTACTAAATTAATTTAGTTTTACATAGTTTCCACTAGATACACGACTAGTTATAAGTTTTTTCTAAAAACAATCTGTCAAGTACGAATCGGCATTGGATTCCGTATACGGCGTTCGGGACTAGGTAGGTACCTAGGTACCTTTATCCCATTTCCTGAGCAAGTGTAATTAAAGGATTCTTACGTAATGTACACAAGAAATGTATATTTCTTTTCCTTTGGATGTCTGTGTTAATTCCTTTAGTTGACGGTTTTAATAATTTAATTAAAGCTTCATAATACTGTTTATGACTTGTAGGTGCCAAGAAACGAGCTACAGTTCGGACAGTAGTGATTCGCATTCTTGCAAGAATCCATGCAGTATGGAACACACACACACGGCCAGCACCTGAAAAGACATAAAATAACGTGATTTATTATATAATTTACATAAAATTTATACAACAACTGACATTCAACGATAGACAGATATTGCGATAGTCATTTAACTGTTTGCTATTTAAACTTATTAAAAAACACTATAAACTTAAATATGCATCGTATATCATAAACCTAAATAAATACAATAGATATCAATGTTTATTCATCAGACTAGGTTGAGTTATTTCTACGTTCATTCCGCGAAATTCTGATTACTGCGTACACTTCTCAGTCAGACTAAAAGGCGGCTAAATGACAAAAACAGTTTTTGAGTTAGAGCTAAAAAACGCGGGATTATTTTGAAATCGATGCTGGTGATTTTCTATAAACAATTGTTAATGTTGTCATATGTCAAAAGATAGATATTTTTTTGTACTTTAATATTAATAAAGTTGTTTTTGTGAAATAATTAATATCAGGGTAATTAAGCTTCTTATTTTCCTTCTAATCTAGGAAAATCTAGGAAAATTCTCTCAACAGCACAGTACTAAATGGCGGTTAAAGGTTCTTAACTGCCTTATAGGTATGGATTCCTCACTTTACATAGCTATAAAGCAGTTATAATTTTTAACAACTCTTAGATTAAGATTTTTATTGATCTTCTCCATAACTATAAAACAGCTAAAGGCATATTGCCGCCTTATAGACAAGTAAGTGTTGGTTAACTTTTCTCCCATTGTATCGGGACTACTCCTTAATATAAATTTGCATCACTTAAAAGCGGTTAAATTACTAACATTTTTTTGTTACTGCTTTTTAGTCTTGTATGATCATCATTGATTTTTTGTGAATCCTACAAAATTGACGAAAACTACAAATACAAACAAAGTTTAAAATAAGAAAAAGTCATGTATTGTAATAAAATCTCTTTGTAAAAACACGCAAACAGAAACTCAGTCATGTGTAAGGTTTTAGCATCACACATTTCACTTACGAGACACAAAACAACAAATAATATTGAACTCGGTTCCAAACAAGAATAAACAAAAATGACATATCAAATGAAGAAATTAAAAATTTAAAAGAATTTATTCATATAGGTATCACTGTTACACTTATGCACGTCATTTTTTTAATCTACCAGCTAACAACAAATGAGCAGATATTTTGATATTTTTTTTCTAGGAACTCTCAGAGAGTTTCTTTATAATATTCAGTTTGCAATTTAGTTGAAATTATCAGGGAATCCAGAGAAAATAGCGTCTACTTTGGATATTTTTGTTTTGGATTTTCTTCTACACAACTTTGACGCGAGGTGGTTGAAAAAAAATGTACTGGACGAGTATGGTCCATAACTTCAAAAACTTTTCTGTTATATGTAGATTCTAAAAAGGAAAAATTGAGGCTACCTTAATGAGATTTTTTTTAAAGTTATAGCCATTTTAGTGTCAAAGGGGTGAATTTGAAGCGAAAGTTATTGTATAGTTTACTGCGTTGGGCTCATCTTTTTAAATGTTTTAGTAAATCAATGCTTTCGCTTATTACAAGATAAATTGTTAATTTTACTAAAAACTCATTTATTCAGTGTAACTTATTTATTGTGTGTCGGTAGCTCAAAAGGACCGATCTCTTTGCGATGTTAAATCTATGTTGAAATCGATGCTCTCTTGTCATATGTGGATTAACTAATTATCGTGAATTGAAAAATCTAGGATCATCTCGTCATTTGCGCAACATTTCCGTGCAAAACTCGGCACTCGTAATATGCAGGCAACAACGATTGTACTTTTTGTAATCGGTATGAGTCACGGAATAGTCTCTGTATTCCGTGGTATGAGTACAAACTATTTCGTTTTAAAATTTTGTGTACAGAAGTTTTAGCGACACCCATTCTCAGAGAAATTTGGCCTAGGTACACTTGTAGAAGAATCTTCTTGAACGCTGGCAAGAACCTTATCTTCATTGACTGTTTGAGGTTGACCTCTAGGAATTCGTCGACGTCTAGGAATTCGTCCTTCTAAATACGTTCATCAAAATTTGATTTAAATTCACCCCTTTGACATAAAAATGGCTATAACTTTAAAAAATCCTGTATTAGGTAAGGTAGCCTCAATTTTACCTTTCTAGAATCAGCATTGTTTGAAAGTTATGGGCCAACTTGTCCAATACATTTTTTTTTCAACCACCTCGCGTCAGATGTCTATACTAATATTATAAAGAGGAAAGATTTGATTATTTGTTTGCATTGAATAGGCTCCGAAACTACTGAACCTATTTGAAAAATTCTTTCACTGTTGGGAAGCTACACTATTCCCGGGTAACATAGGCTCTATTATATTTTTTTTTACTATTTTTTCCGAAGCGAAGCGAGGGCGATTTCCTAGTATAGAATAAAATCCAAAGCAAAAATATCCGAAGTAGACGCTATTTTCTCTGTGTTCCCTGATAATTTAAACTAAATTGCAAACTGACGTAAAGCAACTCTCTGAGAGTTCCTAAAAAATTATCAAAATATCTGCTCATTTGTGGACACAACAGGAAAAAGTATGGTAAAAGAGCCGAATTTTCTAAATTTAAAAAAAAATATCAATATTTCGAAAACGATGGTAATTTTTTGACATTATGATAGATCAACCCTCAACCTATCTGCCATCTTCGGTTGATGCACTACTTACAGGATACCCTGTATAATAATAGCTGTTCCGGCAAACTCCGTTTCGCGTGGAATATATAATTGCTGCTCCGCTCCTTTTGATCGTAGCCTCATGCTATTTAGCCTATGCCCTTCCTCGATAAATGAACTATCCAATACAAAAATAATTTTTCGAATCGGACTAGTAGTGCCTGAGATTAGCGCGTTCAACCAAACAAACAAACTCTTCAGCTTAGTTTGGGACTAGATGGTGTTATGTGTAACTGTTCCGATCAAACATTATTATTTTACATTATATTATGCTTTAATTATATTCCTTTTATAAATTAGGTGCACCACCAGCTTACAAAATTAAAGTTCGCCTTATACACCCTGAATGTCAAAACAGCTGAAGTGAGGCGAGCGGGCCTAAATAGCCGCTTTATAGCGAAGTGTTGCGATTTAACCGCTTTTTAGTTGTGTAAATCATAGAAAAAATATTCTTCTTTACTACGCATGCGGACTAACATGGCTTTCTATAGAAGCTACTATGTTAGAAACATAGTAACAATCCAATGCTTAAAAGCGGTTAAAAGTTTTTAACTGTCTTGTAGCTAGGCATTGACGTATGACCGCCTTTTAGTTAAGTATGTGATAATCATTAAATTCTAAAAACCTAAATTATACATCGGATAAGAAACTTTGACCGCCTTTTAGTGTAGTGCAAAATAATAACCGTTTTTAAGCTTGGCATTGACCGTGAAAATGCCGAAATAATCCAAACGTTAAAGTACTTTAGTGACCTTTTAGTTTAGAATTGTTAATTAACCGCCTTTAAGTTCTGTTAATATATTTTATTTTGTAAATAACCACCTTTTTAATAAATTTATTTTCGAAACGGTGAAAGATACAATAACCATTCCTAGACAGATCGATAGAGATTTCAAAACATTATATAATGGCATTAAAAAGTAAAAATTGGCCAGATGTCATTTAGCCGCCTTTTAGCTTGAGGACGGCAGAGTAATCAATATGGTAAACAGATAATTTATGATATCACACATTATCAAGGCACTTCGATTTTTAGTAGGAATTGTTTTATTGAATTACAATGGGCGCATTTAATGCCTAATGGCATTTTCTACCAGTCAGCCCTAGTGATGATGAAAAGTTGATGTAGGTAGTACAGTTGAGGTAGTCAACAAACAATTACTGCCACTGAAATAAACTGAAATTAAGGTATATATTTCCATAATAGTTACTAAACCATTCATCGGTAGTATAGTCAGAATGTCCCATTCCGTCAGTAGTTATAGTCAGGATGTTCTCAGGGCAGGGAAAATGTTTTTATAGGCAAATAATATATTACAAGGGTTCAATTCAATAAAGTTTATACCAATTATAAAATATAATTGATTACTAATAATACTGATTTATCACGGTAATCGTAAGAACTGATTATGTCCCACTTCAAGATCGATAAATGGTTAGCTGAGTGCTACGGGAAATTCATGGACAAATAAAATTTTCCTAAGCCATCGAAATGAATTGAAACTAATGGATACCAGGCATGTTCCACTGCGCTAAAAATGTTTGTATGGGAAAAGTCGAAAATTTAAAATGTGCTTAATGCATTGTTATAGTAGTCTCAAACCATTCGCATTATTGCCTTTCAAATGAAACCAGTTTGGGGCACATTGGTTGGATGGTTTCAAAGTCTATAAAACATTCGTACAAACACTTTTTGTGTTTTATTACAGAAGACATAATAATATAATAGGTACATAATAAATGTACAATAATATCCGGATGACCGAGCTTAGCTCGGTTTAGTATTGCTTAACAACGCCATCTGCTTTAGCTTTAGTGTAGCTACTCGCCAATAGATGTCAGGAAGAGTCTATTTTAGCCGTTTTTCATTGCCTGAAAACACGGATAAAACGACATTTTTTAAAAATGAATCCTAGCTAGATCGATTTATTGCCCCCGAAACCCCCTGCATACTAAATTTCATGAAAATCGTTGGAGCCGTTTCCGAGATTCAGAAAATATATATATATACAAGAATTGCTCATTTAAATGTATTAGATAGATATAAATAGATTTAAAAGAAAAATACATCTGTCAGTGAAAGATTACACTACTTTACAAAATTTCGCAACAGAGTAAGCTCATATACTTTTTGATTAGTTAGGCATTACTGATTACTAATACCTATATCAAATATCGCCATCACGTCAATTTAAATAAAAAAAAAATAAAAACAAAAATAAACTGTTTATGGTCAAGTTATATACAATGCAGTATTTTATTCTTTTGTTTTGGAGGGTACATAGAAAATTAAATATATGTAGTTATTTATTACGTTTTATTTATGCTTGATCTAACTAAAAAATATTTTATTGATTTTCTATTCTTAGTTATTCTATAAACTTTCTAAGTACGAAATGAGTAAAATCGCTAAACGTAGTTGTGTTAATTCTCCAGATTCATTTTGTTTTATGTGGCTCGTTTATACCTTCTAAACAAAGAAGAGTAATAGGTGAGAATGTGAAAATATTATAATATTATAATAGTATGATTATATGAGACTTATTTCGGTTTTACTGTCGGCCACCAAGATAAAAAATTGGCACCTCATTACTGTTGTATAAATTGTATTGCTTTGAGTAACAGGATGAATGGAAAACATTGTTCTATGCCCTTTGCTGTGCCAATGATCTGGCGTGAGCCTACCAACCATGATATATATTGTTACTTCAGTTTAACAAATGTCATGGGGGTTTCGAGAAAAAACATAGGCAGTATTGTTCATTTCTTACACTCTCACTTGATTTTTTTTCCACAAAATTTAATAGATTTTTTTAGTGACGAACAGGGTGAGAGGTTCCATCAGGACATCCTTAATATGGAACAACGCTACCAAGGTAGACGGGACCGAGGGATGTTGGGAGACTACTGTTGGTTCCTCATGAGAGAGAATGACCAAGATTTTAAAAGAAAATCACCTTATGCTAAGAAAAAATCAAGTATTTTTTTTTAATTTAGTATTTATTGGTTCTTTAGAAATATCTTTTTTAAATAAATTTAGTTTTTTGTGAATTTAGTCGTAATATCAATTTATTTTTTTCACTAAACAACAAGACGTACGTAGATATTTGAGAAATGAAAAAATAACAATAACTAAAAATCCTGACGTGATGGCAAAATTCTGTTATTAGATTTAGCTTTAGCATTAGCATTTTACCCAGGATATAATATTTTCGTTTCTGTTGCGAACCAAAACTGTTTTTTTGTAGAGTAGTGTTATTATCTAACCAGGTATTTAACACAGTATACTTACAAACATAAACATAAAAGCAATGCTATAATATGAGTTTTAGTGGTCGGATCGTTGCTGACTCTGGAAACGATTGTGGCATGGCATGATGGGCATATCATTTGCGTAGGCTCCGGTCCGACGGTCATTTTGAATCTGAAATAAAAACATGTTATGCAAATAAAAATGAATTTTATTATTTGTTGCTAACAAAAAACAGTCAAAAGGCGGTTGTTACGGGAAGAAAAATCTTAGTTCTGGATTACATCACGTGAAACATCAAGGGATTGGACAAAGTATTTAAGATATTAAAATGCCGTCGTAGCGATATAGAAATTGGAGGTCTGGAGCATTTTATGAGGAATACTTATTGTCTAACGTACAACCATTTTGGAATTCCATCATAGCAAAATTTATTATTAATGTTGTAATGTGCTATTACATAGGTATACAATAAAATATGGTATGTTTTACTTGATCTGGAAGCAAAAGGGTTCAACCAAACAAATAGAGCTAATGACTGAAATGAGAAATACTAAAACTTTGACACCGTCCTAGGTTACTTAATGAGATGAACATAATAATAACGACTACAAGAAACGTAACTTAATTGTTTACAGATTCGATTTGATTGTAAAAGGGACTATTTACTAGAGACTTCTGATACTGGACTGAACATTATCTAACAATTGAAATTAAATTGCAGTTAAAAGTACCTAGGTACTTAATGAAGTACATACAATAATTTACACATTTCTTCAGCGTTGGAGGTCCAATGACTTTGACTTAGACGTCTTGCCCTATTTAGCACTACGCTGATTCTGAACTCTTCTGTGTGTGGAGGCCTAGAGCCTACTCTCCTACGATGCCCCAGTGCGAATTGGTGGAGGGATTAGAGGCTGATCCAAGTCCGACAATAGTACTCCCGCCCCTAGGCTTTACCTCCGACATGGTTTAACCGATTCGTTGCGGCGCCCATTTTCGAAAACTTTTCGCCATGGCTTCGAACAAATTTTCTATGACTAAGATAACAGGCTTGGTCTACGTGGAAAATCTTAATAGTTTTGTTTTAGACAGACCCTTCTAAAATTTAATTTGAGGGTGTTACAATCGATGAAAAAATGACACGCCTATCGTGTCATAATTTCACGCCTGTAGCGCCATCAGCAACGAATCGGTTAAAGACTGTTATCTAACGATAATAACGACTGTTTATAGGTACACAAATTTAAATAAATCACCTACCTTGTGCTTTTGAAGAGTACGACCAAAAATCTAAACTTTTATTCTCTTATTCTCCTTATTATCTAATCACACTTAGCTCTTTGAATAGCAACGATGAACTAATACAAAATTCACTGGCATAGATTTATTTGGACATAGTCGGTAATCACAGAGATTAGTACTTCGGGGTACTTTTTTTTATCATTTCCGATATTGTGTACCTATGCTCTTTATCAGCTTAATATGGAAATCGATGAAAGAAACCGCAGAGCGATGAAAATAGTTGACATATTTAATAATTTTCGGCAATAAATAATATATTTTGCGCTTTAAATTTAAGGACACCATCAAAAACTAAAGCAAAGCATATAAGTATATAGAATAACGTGGCTGAGGTCCTGGCTGTGATGGTCAGGCTTTCGTTAATAGCCTGAAGAGCTGACGATAGTATAAAAGCTGATGGTAAGCTATCACCGTCGCCTTTGCACATGAGCAACACCAGAGGAATCGCCTTAGGCGGGAACGTTCTTATATTACTACTAGCTGACCGGGAAAACGTTGTTCTGCCGTATAAATTTGTATAGGGCATAGGGATACCGTAATCACCTTGCGGTATAGAATATTCTTTACGACCTTTCCTCATATGTATCTATCAAATATACACAAAAAATTTCATAAAAATCGGTCAAGCCGTTTCAGAGGAGTTCGACCCCAAACACCGTGATTTTTATTCACAATTTTTACACAGACGAGATTATTACATTATCCTATCCTATCCTATTAATATTATAACTGAAAGTTTCTAAAGATGTTTTAATTTTGTTCCTCAATCACGCCACAACTACTCAACCGATTTGGCTGTTTAGAATGAAGATAGCCTGTATTAATATATGTATTAATCCAGGTAGGTAGGTTACCTCGGAAAAGTTCAGGGTTCCCGCAGAATTTATAAAAAAATCGATATCTACCGCGGGCGAAGCCACGAGCAAAAGCTAGTATTAGATAAATTTAACTTTATAACCCGTAACTTCTTAAATAGTGATGGAATATGAGAATTAGAGAATAGTAAACACATTTCAGTAAGCGAGTTTCTTCTTCTTTCTTTCCTATTCTATTAAATAGAGCACTTCTTATTTTACATTCCAAATAATACTATTATAATATTAAATGAAAAAATAACTCACTTTTATAAAGTGAGAAGTAGAATAAAGTCACTTCTTATAAAACTAAAATATTAAATTGCGCAGAGTGTCTATTTTCAAGTTACTCTGAATAAAAATTATTATCTCTTTATCGTTTAGATAGTTTTAATGCTGAATTAAATTAAATATATTTCCCTGTGAATATTGCGTTATCTTTCTAATGACTAATAAAGTTAACACCGGGAAGAATTATACATATCTTGATATCTATATTATTTTTATTATTAATTGTTCCGGGCATATTGGGATTCACCTCGAAATGAAAGGTAAATAAATAAGATGGAAAGTTATAAATACATCTTCAATCCAATTAGACCTTTTCAAAGTTTTATCACAAGTTTTATCACAAGTAAATTATTCAATGTCCAAGTTCGAATTTTATTTTTGTAAATAGATATCTAGGTTTCTTAAGCTCCAATCATATTCAACATCTGTAAAACTAATAGGTAAGCTGTTTTTTATTGTACTGCACAATTTTTTTATTCTCTACCATGAATAATGTAGTGACTATGTCTGATAGTAATTATGCAGCTATAGCAAATATTGGCATTTATTATTAGGTATACTCAAAATTATCTAAGAATCCATTAATGATAGCTGCCATTTATTAATATGAACCAACCTTGTACAGACGTCTGATCAAAATGGAATAATCATTTAACTGACATGAATAGTTGGATACTTACGAACAAAGGTTTTGCCAAAATTGTTTAAAAATCCCTATTCGTTTTCATTGACGTTGTTTATAAATCATATTAAACGTTATAATCTAGTAAAAATTCCATCACATCATAATTTATGCAAAATTGAATAAAAAAATAAGGCGTTGAATCAATGTTATATGAAGATGCCAAAACCTACACTGACGTTAAGTGATGTGTCGGCTTGAAACCACTTATTAAACTAATCATAATCGATACGTTACTATAATCAAAACTTAAAATAATTAATAAAAAATGAATTTATTTTATTTCTTTCTTTGTGTTTAACAATTAAACAATTTAATGTCTTCTCTTCTATAAGAACATGACCAAAAGTGTTTATTACGATAATCTCTAATCGCAGCCATTTGAACTAATTAGAATAGAGTTAGAATATTCATTATTCAACCGAAACCCAAAGGAGAACCCCAGTTTCCATAGATACTCAGGCCTAAGTAGACAAGACTGGAAATTGGCTGTTAATTAGATTATTGCAAAAAGTTCAATTTCTCCAATTTTCACGGCTGCCAGCAATGGCCAACTAAGGAAATCCTAGAATGAATCACCTTAATTATAGGTTATGATTATGTCATACTCGTGTCCCAGTGCTATTTAATATGTATGTTACACTTACGTTGGCGGGTGTCTATTATAATATCTACTACTTCAATGGTTTTCACCCAAAACGAATGTCATAAAAAGGTTGTATAATAAAAGCTATTGCATATTTCAAGAGATTTTATTAGTTATCATTATAATATATTAATATTTCGTGTAGTTGTGCAAGAGGCGCTATATTTCGTTAGTACCTTGCCCAATCAAGATATATTATGGATATACTCATGAGTATATTATGGATATACTCATTGTAAGTATGGCCACAGCAACTTCCTGATCTTCTAAAGATGTATAGGGTACGTTATCCAGTGTTCAGGACTTATTCTGAACCTTTGTCAGTCACAAAAGAGGCGATTAAGGAGTCCATATTCATATATTAAGGAGTCCATATTGGTTTGCAAGAAATTGTAGCGAAACTGCGAAACACATTCACCAAAACACAAGTACGAAAGCGAATACAATAGAAAATTAAAATCACTGTGTGCGTGTCGATGAGTTTCAATAGTAAATAGGACTCCAAATACGCTGAAAATATTTGATAGTAAAAATATACAAAACACGCATAGAAAGATTAGAAAGATGAAAGATCGATGAGAAATATGACAATACAGTGGTGTTATTTATAAATACTATGGTTACCAAAATGACATTATTAGGGATTACATCATCTTAGTTGTCAATCGATTAATCGATGTCAAAATATTCGAAATGTAATTTAATAAAATTAGCGTAACGATTAAATGGTAATTATAATATATTACATAGTTTTGATTTATATGGAATACGAAAATGTGTAAAAAATAAATTAATATTATAATTATAATCAATAAATAATACATAAAATATATTATTATGTTCCATCAATCGATCAATATCAATCGATTCAATCGATTATAAAATCGTATGTAATGAGGTAAATACTGTGAAAACTTTTTTGCATTATTTAGTTCATTTGGCAACAGCAGCTGAAGCTAAGATTTAAATATGTTTATCTTATAAATAAGACGATTTTTTTGGTATATAGTTTACTCTTGTCTAGTCCGATGTTCTAGCACAGATTACATATGGTTCGAGGCCGAAAATTGGGGTTCTCCTTTCATACGTTACATGTGGCGCGGACGAATTAGCAGTGAGTTTTTTAGGAAAAAAATATTTTATTATAGTCGTAAATACATAATTATTGAGCGTATAGGTACGGTAAAGTAACTTAAGTAGTTCAATGGAGGCAGTATCATTCCAGTGGCTATCGAAATGTTTCGGTTTTTAGAATTTACAATTTAATTATTGAATCGATTAGAAAGTCTTACAATTTTGAATCAATTTATTGCAAAAATTGGTTCTTTCGTGAACCGATTTTTTTTGTACATCTCTAGTGTCACTGCGATGACAAACGACAAATATGGCTTCTTAGTTCGTGGCATAGATATAGAACTAACAAGATTTTTCCACGGCGTGGCCTCACATGAGACAGCGCTAGTATACTATACAAATATTAAATAGTTATGCAAGAGTTTTTGTAGTGTTACCAGGTTGATGAAATTTCCCATTGCAAGAACAGTCACAGAGTTTTCTTCACAGAACTAGTACTTTTACGCCCCATTTACATACTCGGAGTGTATGTATATGTAACCATGTATTTGTCGGGGAGTCTGAACCTGAACCCCATAAAAAAGGCGCGATCTGTAGTTGTATGGGTGATCACTAGTGGAAAAATTTTTTCGGAGTCGTTAAGCCATATCAGAAGCCTTCGGGCGGCATGAAGACTTCCGACACTTGGATTAGCCACTAACTCCTCCAAAAATCTGCATTGGAGCAGCGTGGTGGAGTAGTCTAGGCCTCCTCGAGAGGAGACCCGTGCTCAGTAGTGGGCCATTCATGGGTTGAAGTCAAATAAGTACGACTTTTGATTTTAGATAATAGTATAATTTTCAAATAAAACAACCATAATATCAACGTAACATTTAATAATAATAACATACAATAATTTAAAAAAAATTGTGGTCTAACACGTTCTTGTAGTCCGTAGTAGTCGAAATTATAAAAAAATATTCATAATGTTTGCTTGTCAATAATTATCAAACATCATTGCCATACAGCTATCAAATACCTACATATTGTATTTTAATTTGGCCCTACTATAGATATGCTTACCAAACAATGCATCTTTGAACATTTTGATCTTCTTGTACAACATTATCACGTCACTCATGATATTAGTAGGACCAACCTAAAAAGGTACTAAAATTTATGTAAATTTTATTAACACACTAATATAAATTAATATAATTATATTATATATTTTCTTGTAATCAATACATGTACTAAGACTGTGACTAATCAATTTGTGTACATTGAAGATTTGTGAAAAACTTTCACAGGGGTATTTATTAACACAATAGATCCCATTAAAATTAGTTTTACAATTTTTGTCTGTTTATCTTTGTTTGTTCCGGCTAATTTCAGAAATTGTTATGAGCTTGGGTTATCATTTAGTGCTTTTTATTCTTCAATCGCTTAAAGATAGTAAAATGTCAATTAAAAGAATATTGTCCATACATTTATGGAATGTATTTATTATGGACAGCACAGTATTTTTGAAAATCTGATCTGGCAACACTGGTTTGGCACTTAAATAAGTGCCAAAACACAATATATATGTATAAATGTATAATAAAATCGGCCACGCTGACGGGGACAAAAAATAATATTTTTGTCTCTGTCTTTCACGTAGATTTTGTAACTGGCGATCTCGCTCTGTCAAAAGTATGGGAGAATCTTGTTAGTTCTATATCTATGGTTCGTGGCGATTATAGTTAATCTCCCTTACGATAATTTTGTCCTACAAAATTAGTACACATACCTAATATACTCGTAGTTCCACTTTAATTTTACAAAAAGCTGATGCTGTGTATACTTGTTTGTAAATATTTGTACGTATTAGTAAACGACTTTGGTCAATCACTCCATTGTTACTGGAACACAATATTGCTTAAAATATCTCACTTTTTAAAACTATTAAGAGCAGTAAGTAACTAATTTTGCGGCAAGTAAGACATTTAACATGATATTAATATCGGATGACTTCACACGACGTTTGTGTTCCCCCTTGGAGCTGAAGAGCCAGTTCTTTCCTTCTTTCTTCCCTCATCAGATAGTTGGCGACGTAATCGAGATTTTTTAGAGATTATCTGCTTTAAAAATGAACGTGCCCCTCTGAATGTTATTGTTATAATCTGTAAGTGAAATTATTTATTTCTATTTCTTCAATACCACATTCAATAGGAAATATTTATTTAATTATTCCTAGGTATTGTCACTTATACATTATAACCGTATACCTTGCGCCCACGTTCTTTTCTATAGTAGACGATCTCTAGTTCTTTAATGATGTCCATGAACGACAGTTTCCTCTCACCGAGGTAGGTTAGTTTTATTATTTATTAGGTAATCCAACAGCGTTTACAAAATTACTCAATGCTGAAACTTTGACATTACTTTCCTTTCGTCCATTAAATAATTATACATTTTAAAATTTAGCTAAAAACCATCTCGATTACGTCACCTTTAAAATAAAAAAAATCCTATCATAATGTGTCTAGTCGTTTAGGAATAACGATGACACACGGACGATATTTGAAAAATATTTCAAATGCAGCAGTTTCTTAAATTAAACACGTTTCTTAAGTTTGCCATAAAGTTGATCATTATAAGCAACACTATCGAATCGTGTAATAATATATGGTAAGTTTTTTTTTCAAAATAAACAGGCCAGGAATATCGAAATCGGCCCCGAGACTCCCTTTGACCAATTTTCGCTATTCCTTACAGTTTCTAATTTTGGCCATCCACGCACACTTGAAAAATTCATCCTGTATATATGTTTGTTCAAATGTTTATTACCACATTTTATACTAGTGAAATCAACATTTAGAAACAAAAAAAAATTACAATTACAAAAAAAAATACAAAAAAATTAAAATGTACTTTACACAATAAAGTCTGATTTAAAATTTCTCTTCAAATAAAATTACTACGATTTATACCAAAAAAATATAATGATTTCAATATTTAACTTTTATGTATTAAATAAATACATATTTATTAGATGGATAATAGTTCATTACGTGAATCACAGCGTACACGATTATACATTATTTATTTATATTATGTATAATCAGTAGTCCTCAAATTATTTCTAGCCTTTATAGGATCCAATATAGGCATTACAGTTCGTGCAGTAGTGATCAGCATTTTTGCAGATATCCATGCAGTACGGAAACCACACGAAAGGCCAGCAACTGGAATAAAAAAAGATTAATTATAAAATTATATAATATATATTATATACATATACACAATACACATTTACTATATCCAAACTTCTAGATATCCAAAACATTTAAAATGTTGAACCACCGAACACTTGTTTTTCCTGTTCCGTGTGTTCCGCAGTTTAAAACCGACGTTATAATATTAATTTCAATATGGTACAAATCAAAAATGCCTGTTTATCATAAAAAAAACAATTTTGTCGGCAATGTTTTAAAGGGTTTGCAATTTTAATATTAAAATAGTTCCCTCATTTGCTGCTAGAGGCGCTTTATACGCTATGTATCATGGTATGGAGGGTAAGAATAACAAATACCTGGATGGAAGACTGTGGTCGGAGCCGGTTGCACTACTGTAGGGCCATACGAGGGTTGTGAAGGCGTGTATGGTGGAGGATCAGCTGGCGGGGATGCGTGTGTCTGACCAGAGCTCTTCACTGAAAATTTTGAATTATATAGCAATTAGCATTATTTCTCAACAGATATGAATAAACCTAAACGATTTCTTTCTTTACATTGATCAAATAGCATTTGTTGAGAGATTTTTCACTCTTAACTTGTCCGTTATCATTTCCAAATAGATCATTTTATATAATGTCACAAAGTGTATCGAATAAAATTATAGATCTGCCAAATTTCTAAAGCCTATATTAGTTCATTGTTTCAAAGTCTAGAGGCGCTACTTGTAACGCATCGGTGATGCTTTTGGTGTCATTAATGTCCATGAGCGACGATGGCTGCTTACTATCAGGTTGATCGTCAGCTCTTTTGTTGGCTATTTCCATAAAAAATAGATTACATGAATGAGTAACATAATGCGAAAACTACTTACTTTCCATTGCAGACAATGTAAATTGCGTAGGTTTTTAAAAATATTCACTGAAGAGCAACACACCACTTCTTCGAATTTATTTCGCACTATGACTAAACTTTTAATCTATGTCCACATAAACCAACACACATAAACCAACTATCGGTAGATAAAATATGAGATAAATAAAAATAAGCTTAAATCCGGGGTTTGCTTGAATCGTCAAAGATTTAATGGTTTATACCACTATGTAGTAGTTAAAATGAAATAAATAGACTGAATTTAAGTCTAAGCTGTATGGTAGTTTTTTTATATTTGGTCTTTACCTATGTATGATACTTTACATTTGCATGATAATTTAAAATTATAAAAATTTTGGTATCTTTTTTATTTTAGCTAATCAAAGTACTGGATCAAATTATCTATACAATTTTGCCATTTAGATGGCAGTTTGTTTATCCCTTTACTGCAGAACTCTGCGGGACGGGAGGCGATGAAGTCAGCGAAAGCGGTTTGTACTGTCTCTCGGGTGTTGAACTTTTTCCACTTAAAAATTGTCTAAATAAAAAAAATAGAAATCTGTTAGGGAAAGATCTGGTGAGTATGGTGGGTGATGGAGAGCTTCCAGCTGTAACTCTTGTAGCTTTGCAGAGCTTTGTGAGCTTGCGCATTATCGTGGGGAATCAATGGGGAAGAACGATTTGCCAATCTTGGTTGTTGAATTGCGAGCTTCTCCACCATTGTTTGCAATTCTTGGCAATAGACCTCTGACGTCCAGATAGTCAGATAGTCACCATCATCTTACTATGAGTAATCTTTTTTAGCGCACTGATTAGGTGCTGTACCCTCGGGTCCACCTACTGAGACGAACGCTTACGGTTGTCGTATAAGATACACTTTTCATCGCAAGTAATAATTTGATGTAGAATTCCCTCGTTTCTATGCCGATTCAGTAGTGCAATGTATGCTTCGACGCACAAGTCCCGCTGTTGGTCGCTTAGTTCGTGTGGCACCCACTTATCTAGCTTTTTTATCTTTCCGATTTGACGCAAGTGCTTCAATGTTATTTTGATACTAACTCCAAAGCCCGCAGCAAGCTCAGCCGTAGATTGAGTTTGATCCGCTTCCACTATCGCCTTCAATTCGTTGTTGTTGACAATGGTTGCCGGCCAACCGCAAGGCTCATTCTTCAACTCAAAATTTCCAGATTTAAAACAATTGAACCAATAATAAACCGTGTTTATGCAAGCAGCGTTAGGCCTGTACATGTCGTTTGTTTTTCGTGTTGTTTACGCAGCGGTATTTTGCTAAACGCTACATAGCTCCACACTAAGATTTCCTATATCATGTGTACCATGGAGGACATACAAAGACAAGGAAACAGACACCCAGACTGAGAACAGAAATTGAAACTTATCATTAAAATTTTGGTCTTAATGAGAATCGAACCCAGGACCTTTTAAATGACGATTTAGTATAGCAGATAACCATTGCATCACACAGGTTGTCGTAAATCAGATATTACTTATTAACTTTGCATAGAATCTCCATAATTTTTGTTTATTTATTAGTGTTCGACAAAAAATTTGCAGGGGAACCAAATCACCTAAAAGTATGGGGTCACGTAGGACGAACGTCCGTACTAGCATCAAAAATGTCCACGATGTTTGATTGTCCACTAATAGTTCGTTGTTATTGTATAATACAAAACAACAAAATCTATCAATTTAATCAGAGTCTGCAGTTATGTTCCTATACATGGAAGTGGGAAAAAATTGTGTTACTGTAGCCACTTATCGCCCTTTTTTGCGACCACAGAGTATGAAGTTGCTACGAAAGTTCCGCTTTGCACTATCGATGGCTTAATTTACTAACCAAATGACACCAATCCCATACTGCCAAACAAGGGTGTCGTAAGAGGCAACAGCGTGTCGTAGCTACTCCGCTTGCTAGTATGGCTTCACATGAATCGACGACGATTCACCGTTCTTTATTTCCCTCTGTTTTTCTTGGTTGGTAACGTAGATGATGCCTATGGTGTTACTGATATCCTTACCATCAGATGGATCGTCAGCTCGTTTGTCGGCTAGATACGTAAAAAACGAACGAATAAACTACCAAATCCATTGAAAGGTCATATTTACGTCGTAGACTTAATTTAGTAGATATTTGTGAAGAAGACCGTTTGCCATACCTAACCTCATCAGTTGTTGGACAGGGCCGTTCATTATTCACTGGAATCACTTCGTCTTTCTTTCTTTTTCTTCTCTCTTGAGAAGAAAAAGTAAAAACTAATTATTATTAAGAATTATTAAGAAGAATTAATCATTTAATGCGTCTGGGTGTTGCTCGTTCGTCGGCTACTCCAATAAAAATAAATAAGCTTCAAATTAAGGATGAAGTTCCTTTACCGTTGTTTTCGAATAATAGGATTAAACTGAAATTGAAATAACAACATATTCTTTAATTAAAAGTTAAAAGTAAAACAGATTTAAAATATTTTTTTTGCTTAACTCTGTAAATAGTTACAAGGAATTTACAAATATACAATATAAAATATACAATAATTTTAAACTATTATATTAACCAATAAACCAAATACTTGGAAATGTATTTACAAAGCCGACATAGCTGTAATCATCAATCAATTATTATTTTAATTTTCAAAAATTATGTGCGTATTACAATTATCACTTGCTTCGGTGAAGGAAAACATCGTGAGGAAACCTGCACACCTGAGAGTTTTCCATAAAATCTCTCCGATCTTAAAGATGTGTGAAATCTGCAAATCCGCACTTGGCCAGCGTGGTAGACTATGGCCTGTATCTCTTACATTGTGAGAGGAGACCCCGAGCCCAGCAGTGGAAAATTATGGTTTGATGCTTTGCTTTTTTTGCATTTACGCTTTCTGAAAATGTTATTAAATTTTGTGATGGTACTTAACTTACTACTATAGCTATTAGAATATATCCAAAGTAAAGATACAAGAATAAACACAAAGGTAGAGGAAGTATACAGAATTATAACGCATATGTTTTAAAAGTATAAAACGAAGCCTTTAAAATTATAGTACCTAGATATTAATAGATATTAACATCATAGTTAATTAGTATAATTAGGCTTAAGTCTGCTTTCAAAAAAGAGCAGTTAAGACCAAAATCCTTCACTGCATTTTCGCACTCTTAACAAAATCATTTGAGCTGACATCAGGTTTTATGCAAATTATGAAAATCTTTCCAGCACTTATACCAGCCAATAAAAGTACCTAAAAATAGTATAATACATACAGGATACTATAATACATCGAGAATTTTGGGGAGTTTTATATTCTAAATATATGTATTTCGTATTTAGTCGAGCTTTAATATTCATGTGTATTTTAAAAATTGAGAGTAGAGAAAACTCACACGCTTGCGCGTTTTGATGCGTTCAATACAATTTTGTGTATAAAATAATTATATTATTTACGAAATATATTAAGAACATAAAACTCCCCAATTTTTTTTTTATTATTATATTAATCTTTAAAAGTAAAATATATGTACCTATTACATTAAATACAGAACATGCGTGTAAATTAATTAGAACTAGCTATCTTTTCAAGACCACATTTTACTGAATAACTAAGACAAAGATAAATAGTATTTAACTAGATAGTGTATCTGTCTATTTATGCTTACTTTATAAGCTTACTTTGTTGCGCTCAAATTTTAATATAGCAATATAAAAATATAAATAATTAAGGAAAGAGCAAATAATGGCAATAAAATTGAACTTCACGATATATTATGTGTTTGTTCAAATGTATATTACCACATTTTCTAATAGTGAAATCAACATTTAGACTGTGTTCTACAATGATTTTAAAATATACTTTACACAATAAAGTATTTAAAATTCCTCTTCAAAAAAAGTATTACAATTTATACCGAATAATATAATGATTTAAGTGTTCAATAGTTTATGTATTAAAATTTACTTAATACATATTTAATGAATATTTATTCATTTATTTATTTAATAGAATATTATTCTTTACGTGATTCACAGCGTACACGATTATACACTATTTACATATTTTTATGTATAATCAATAATCTTCATATTATTCCTAACCCCTATAGGATCCAATATAGGCATTACAGTTCGCGCAGTAGTGATCGGCATTGTTGCAGGTATCCATGCAGTACGGAAGACACACTAGAGGCCAGCAACTGGAATATAAAAAACATGAATTATAAAATTATAATATATATGTTCATACCTAGATACACATAATCACATATACACATTCAGTATATCCAAATTTAATAGACGTCCAAAATATTTAAAATGTTTAACGCAGTTTAAAACCGACGATAAGATATTAATTTCGATGTGTTCCAAATCAAAATACCTGTTTACGTTTCATAAAGACACCAATTTGTTATTTTATAATTTAACGATTTTTTCAACAATGTTTTAAAAGGTTTTTTAATCGCGATTTTTATCATAAGAATAGTTCCCTTATTTGTTGATAGAGGCGCTTTAAACGCTATTTATCATGGCATGGCGGGAAAGATTAACAAAATACAAATTATTGTGTTGTTAGATTTCGTTACTGCTGCCGGTCCTAATTTATAACCTTTGTACACTACAACTTTTACGGGGCAAATGCCGCAAATAAAACGACACTTACCCTACAACACACAGGAGAAGAGCAAAGAGATGCGTCCGCGTGGATGGTTTGTACTCCACTCTTGTGACAATCTGCTGATTGCAGGACGGGCACATGAACACAGTAGGATTTGGTGACATCTGATTCGTGACTACAACAGCTGACACTCCAGGTTGTCGGACTGTCATGACTCCTGGCCCATGGATCACAGTCGTGGTTCCTGGATGGAAGACTGTGGTCGGAGCCGGTTGCACTACTGTAGGGCCATACGAGGGTTGTGAAGGCGTGTATGGTGGAGGATCAGCTGGCGGGTATGTGTGTGTCTCAGAGTTCTTCACTGAAAATGTTGAATTATACATCAATAAGTATTATTTCTCAACAGATATGAATAAACCTGAACGATTTCTTTCTTTCCATTGATCAAACAGCATTTGTTGAGAGATTTTTCACTTCTAACTTGTCCTTTATCATTACCATTCAGATCATTTTATATATTGTCACAAAGTGTGTCAATATTATAGAACTCTTCTTTATAAGTCTTGATGGGCCAAATTTTAAAGCCTATTTCAAAGTCACTTTGAAATAGGCGTTTACAAGTAAATAACATGGATCAAGCGATAAAATAACTAACCAGGCCACATCTTCCCTGTTCTAATATAATCATTTTTTAATAATCTTTTTATAACTTGACTGGCCCTCGTACTGACTGGATTCCAATAATCACTCTTCTACTAATCGAAGTATCACGAATGGTAGGTATATATCGAAATCCTGTACGTAATAGATAAATGTTTGTTCTCAGCTGGCTGTTCAGGATATCTGATAAGCACCACAATATCATCCGCAAAAATATTATTTTTGTGTTTAGTGACTCTGTTGGCGTTACACCTATACATTTTCTCATTGTATATGTCTACATGAGGCACTAGAATATAATCGCTGCCTAGCGATAAGGCGCTTTTGTTTGGTTTTTTTTTCAATATTACGTTATCTAGCATTGGGGTACATTGATTGATTTATTTTTGGTGTACCTGTACTTACATTAAAGATTACTGGATATTATGTTAATGATAAGATTTAATTTCAATTAACGTTTTATTTTATTATGATCTTTTCCTACTGACTGGAATTCGTATGATTTCATGATAAACTTTGTTTATACAAAGGTTGCATTTTGTTAAGAGACTTTACCCTACAGTCCAAGCCAACTCTAGCACCTATTAGCGATGCACCTGATGAAGAATGGACGAGACATAGCTCTAAGTGGAAACGAGACAATACTCTATATTTTCTACTAGACCGGCTATCCAGTACTATAAAATTATGCACTAGAAAAGCAAAGCAATGACCCATAATTGTTCCACTGCTAGGCTGGAGGTCCCCTCTCACAATGTGAGGGGTACAGGCCATAACTATGCTGGCGAAGTTCTTATTGGTAGACTTCACACACTTTTGAGAACTTTATGGAGAACTCTCCTGTGTGCAGGTTTCCTTACGATGTTTTCCTTCACCGAAGCAAGTGATAATTATCTTAATACGCACATAATATTTGAAAATTAGAGGTGCGTGCCAGAATTTTTAACTCGGGCCCCTGCGTTCGGAGACCAACTTTCTAATTCTAACCACTTGGCTATCACGGTTGATGTTACAGTTTCAACGTAGCTCCAAAGGTCAGCAGCAGAGTGGTGTGCAGCCAAATTTGCTTCAAAAGTAAGGTTGCCGAATTTTAAGCTTTAAAAACAATCAACAGTCTACCACCTAAGCAAAAAGTCAAAGCAACATCAGCCAAGATAGCATTTCATTTTTATGTCTTGTATTTTCTTTCTTGTCCGGCAACGCATAGGTGTAATGTATTACTAAAGTCCATGGTGGACGTCGTGGATCGTAGTGGTAAATGCTCACACTTACCATCAAGGGACTCATATCCTAGTTTAGTGACTAATTTATGTAAAAAATATTACACAATTCAACAAATGGAACTAATTTATTAAACGCTTTTTATTAGCTTCACTTCGGTGGATCAAATCTTGTAACGTTAATTTGAATGACTTCCCTTTAATGAAAATTGATGAAATTTGGCAGACATGTGTATTTCCGATGACAATACACGAAAATCATATTTTAAACTAATTTTCATTGTTTATTTGTTGTTAAATTAAAAAAAACGATTTTCAGACTTTAGACGCATAATTCTCTATGTTCTATTTTACGTAGAGACTTGAAATTTTCACAACTTGTAGCTAATTTTATAAACTAAACATTATTGAAATAAAAGCGTTTAAAAAAAAAAAAATTTTTTCATTTGACTTATTTTTCTTTTCTCTTTCTTGGCCGGCAACTGTGATGCCTTTGTTGTCGCTAATGTCTGCTTACTATCAGGTGGATCGTCAACTCATTTGTCGTCTATTTCTATAAAATTAGATCACATAAATGTGTAATTGAGTAACATAATGCGAAAACTACTTACTTTCCATTGCAGACAATGTAAATTATGTAGATACTTGAAATTTTAAAGATATTCACTGAGAGCAATATTTACACCACTTCTTTGAATTTATTTCACACTATGACTAAACGTTTTATCTACATCCATATACGCAAACCAACTATCGGTAGATAAAATATGAGATAAATAAAAATAAGCTTAAATCCGGGGTTTGCTTGAATCGTAAAACATTTAATGGTTTACACCATACACTATGTAGTAGTTCAAATGAAAGATGAATTTTTGACTGAATTTAAGTCTAACTGTATGGTAATGTTTTTTCTATGTCGTCCTCCTTCGGTCGTACGCTCACTGCTGAGCATCGTGATGTCCCGATCTCAATTAGATGTTTCATAGACTAGCTGCCGCCATTTTCCGCGGTCTGAGGCACAGTGTATGGCATCGCTCAGTCTGATGTTAAGTTGTTTGGACACCTGATCTGTCCATCTTTTCGGGCTCCGACCCCTGGTCTCCTGCCATCCATCTTTCCTGTTATAATGAGTTTCTCCATGAGTTTTTTCTATGTTAGTAGCCTCCAAAATGAGCAGAGGAGCCTGTTGGTAAGTGGTCATTGTCACCTATGGTCATCGGTAACATCATGGCCATCTTTGATGCGATGCCAGTCAAGAAAGAATTCAGAAGTCAGAATCCTCATTTTAGTTTCGCCCCAGTCCAGTACACGCAAACAACAGAATTCATTTCTATAGAATGTAGTTATTGTACAAGTGATAAAATTGTGTTATCTAAGTGATAAGTCGTCACAGATAGGAGAAATATTTTTTGAGTTTGTGATTCATACATATTAGATTCAAATATTAATATCAAACATTAATTACGTAAGGGTCCCGAGAGGTTCGGGGGAGGGGGGTTAAAGACATTCTTACTTGTTAGATCCTTGCTTATCTTCTTCTATTCCTCGTTATTTTCTTCTTTGTTTCCTTAAGAAAAGAAAGAAAAGGAAATTATGTTCCTTTTCTTTCTGATGTTTAAATGTATGTACATGTATTTGGATGTTTAAAACGGCTAAACGGATTTAGTTGAAATTTGGCTTACAGCAGATGTGCATGTTCGTCGGAATC
Source organism: Thymelicus lineola (assembly GCA_963932265.1). Classification (NCBI taxonomy): domain Eukaryota; kingdom Metazoa; phylum Arthropoda; class Insecta; order Lepidoptera; family Hesperiidae; genus Thymelicus; species Thymelicus lineola. The sequence continues at coordinate 5,907,288 of OZ010687.1, read as the reverse complement.
AAGTCGTTCGAGGGTTGAGGATGGATCTGCTCCTTCATGATTAGGAATATAATTTATAATAGTATGGAAGTTGTGTTTACTGGGTTATAATTAATATTTGAACTGCTTTTATGTGTGTGCTACTAAAATAGACTTTTTGTGTAATTGTTTTAGGGTTTTGTAACTCAAAAAAACAAACGAAACCCTTATTATGATTATTTCGTTTTCCGTCTGTCTGTCTTTCTGCCTGTCTGTCAACCCTTTTTTCTCAGGAACGCATGGAGGCATTATCCCAAAAAACCTTTAACTTATTTGTGTTCTTTTGTCAGGATCTTTTTTTAGTTAATGACACATTTTATTCCTCCAGGGATCTAAATCCCAAGTCAATGCAGACGAAGTCCCGGATAAAAGCTAGTAATAATAATAGTAGTTACCCCGTGATACTTATTTTACCTATAGACTTGTCACAGATACAATGTAATCTTAACAGAATTATGTGTCTCTACTTCTTTAAAAAAAACGTATATTAAGTTCTACGGAGACACGACAGACATTTGTGATGCAAAATCAAGGTCGAAACCAACGCTGGTTTTGCGACATATCTACATATTTGCGATATAGGTTAATAAATTATTGTAAATAATTTTATCAAATTGTGAATAAAAAATTAAATTGAAGGTTAATGGTCGTAGCACACATATCAACTCGTAAACGGAACGTAAACGTATCAACTCTTGCATGTCAGTATTCTTTGTATGAAACTCCCTACTGTAAAGCACACTTATCGGATTCGTAACGTAATCGCCTCGCCTCGAGACAAGCTCACGAACCGCGGTACGGTGCGTGGACGACTTGCCGTACCCGCGCTTACGTCTCACCGTACGCTATCCTTCAACTTTCCGTTTCCTCGTGCACGCCCCGCGCCGCGGCTACCGCTGCGTCGACGAACTGCTGTCATTCATTCCGTCAACCAGCGGCCGGCGAGCCGTAAGCGCGGCGTCGCCTAGCCGTAGCCGAGTCGATTTGGAGCTGTTGGTCGGTTGGTAACGCGCTTACGTTAGGTTGACGGCGAGGCGATCCGGTGACGATCCCTTTCCGAGTTGATGTGCGCTACGACCATAAGTCAGCTCTTATCAATATAGGCTTGTTATATTATAAAATGTATTATTTGTATTACATAAAATAATATTCACTACATTCTAAAGTAAATTTATGTTTTTAAATATCCGAAAAATAATCTGAGTTAGGTACTTTCAAGTCGTGCCTAAAGAAGTTTTACTCCAAAAAAATTTTTACTGGCTGTATAAATTTAGCCAATTTACATTTTACCCATAGTCCATTTTACTTTTTCACAGTTATTATTAAAATGCATGCAAGTTATCATCAAAAACAACTTTGGCGGTCACTTCTTTATTTAATAAGTTGATACATTTCATAATTACTATCCGTAATTTCCTAATGGCTAATATAACTTAACACGCTGCTTACTCGTATAAAAAATGATTCATAAGCAATTATTACTAGTTCCTTATCCGTACGTGCCAATATACGTAGTACAAATTGGACAGAAATGATGAACCCTTTTGCAGGAAGACATGATGTAGGGAATCAAAACACAAGGCCAAAACCTGAAATCAAACATAACATAAACGTCAAATAAGTAGGTATAAGTTATGCTAAAGAAATAGCTAAGATGCAACACGATTTCACTCCGGTCTAAATTGCAAAATTTGAGTGAAACTTTTAGCTTTTCTACTACCACGCAGCTATTTGACGATAATTGACATAGGCGCATAAGGGCATCCGCTGGATTCAGAAGACTCAGGAACGGTTCGAGTGGCGCAAGTTAGGAGAGGCCTATGACCAACAATGGACATACAAGGGCTGATGGATAAGGCATAATCACAATTCAACTACCTATATTTTTTAACTCATTTAAATAAGTAAAAATAATTATGCTCACCCGATACCACAAAGCAATAAAGCTATCAAGTGTTGTTTTATCGTTATTGATGTTTCTACTTTAGTAACAACCATGTTACTACACGACGGACACACAAATGGAGTGGCTGTCGGTCCCATTGTCTTTGGGATTACAAAACTTCTTGGAGCTACAGTCGATTGGGTCTGTATAGATGTGTTTTGAAGCGTCACAGTCCTTGAGGTAGCTTCATAGACATTGAGAGCGGGCTGGATCGAAATCACAGCAGCTGTGTTGGAAGACTCTGTAGGACTCTGAAGGAAAGGCGGCGGTTGATCTGGTAGGCGTGATGAGTTTAGGCCTGTCACTGGAAAGACATCATTATTTGTATACAAAAATATTACTAATGTCAACATGCTACCATATTTTTTATTTGTCCTTCTGATTTTAGTCCTTGCCTTGATCATATTCTGAGTGTTTCAAAAGAAGGCATAATGATTTTAAATGATATTATTCGTGTTTAGATAAAATTATTATTCAGCAATCCTAAATATGAGATGGTATTGCAAAGGAGAAAAGTAATGCGTGCTAAAAACGTGACATATTGTTTAGTCCAATTAGACCAATAATTCGACATAGCGACGTTGATTTCACTCAATTCGTAAGAGATAGAGAGAGACAAGGCACTACTTTCTACCCGACTGCCCAACGCAAAGAAGGGTAATGTATAATAATATGACCAAACGCGTTGACGGATTTTGATTATTCTTATATCGATCAATTTGACCTAACAAGTGTTACGAAAGACATGACAATAATCAAAATCAAATTAAAACTAAAAAAATAATTAAAAACAACAAAACACCCGACTGCCTAAAATATGAAAAAGAAAAAAACAAGTTTAGAATGTTGATAAAAGTAATACTGAACAACTACACCATAGAAGGATAACAAACAATTATTATTTCGGTTCCGAAATAAAATCCCTTACAGTTTCGTCATGTCTGTTCGTCCATCCATCCGTCTGTCCGTCCGTCTATTTATCTGTCCGAAGCAAAGCGCCGAGACCCTTAGTGCTAGAAAGCTGTTATTTGGCATGGATATACATATTTATTAAAACTCCAGAGTCGTAGAATAAAATAACGAAAAACATTTTTTTCATGGTATCTCCCCTACAGGTAACGTGAGGATAATTTTTTTGTTCGTCGTATAATGTGGAGTTAGACAAGTGAAAAAGTTCTCAAGAGAAAACTATCACGGCTATGTTAGCATAAGTAGTTAATGAGTAATAGTTGATTATAGTTGATAAACTTACTACTTCGGAACCCTACATTGCGCGTGGGCTGACACGCACTTGCCCGGTTTTTTTCATTAAAATGTAAAGTGGTCTTTTCATTGACATCAATTGGAAACTTTCGTGCCAAATTGACTGATATTCGTCAAGGAAAATATATTCCTCAAAGAGTTTCATGATAGCAAATGTCAATGTCAGTGTCACTTAACATGTAAACATTCGAATAGATTACAATAAAGGAAAAAATATTGGTTGTAGCTTACTTACTTTCCATTTTAATACAATGTAGGTAATCACTATATTTGGCACTACTTCGTTTAATTAAATTCGTTCTTAGAATACAGTTCATATTATTTTCTTCATTATAGTGTCCACATGGCCAGTGATTGGTAAGATAAAATAAAGATAAGAAGGCATAAATTTCTGTACTTCGGTATTGCTTGCTTTGATAATGTTATAAGATAAATAATGACTGATTGTTTTAATGACAAATTCTTAGTACTTGTTAGCTAGTACAAATCATTGCTCTTTGTGCCTGGAAGCAATGAGCTGGCTTGGATATACTTATTGTATATAATATGTAAATTAAAGTATATATTATAACTAAGGAGACGTACTATTTAAGTTTGCTTCACCACTCTGCTCCGGTGTGGATCGATGCGGAAGACTACGTACAACATAGTAGTTATTATTTTGATAGTTACAACTAAGCCAAGGCTGAGAAAACTGTCAAAAAAACACGTGCGATATTTTTCGCTAATAGAACTAACGCTTCAATAACTGCAGATGGTCTTTATTTAATACTAGGAAATCACCCTTGCTTCGCTTCGGGAAAAATAGTAAAAAAATATATAATATACCCTATATTATGTCACCCGGGGATAGTGTAGCTTCCCAACAGTGAAAGAATTTTTCAAATTGGTTCGGTAGTTTCGGCCGGTTTGGTAGTTGCCTATTCAATTCAAACAAACAATCAAATCTTTCCTCTTTATAATATTAGTATAGATGAGAAAACTATTAAAAAAAAACTTATGATGCATAACAAATACTAACAAGATTAATATGTAAAATTTCAAATCTATATGTGTCATAGTTTTGCTTGCCCTACTTAAACATGTTTATTACTAAAGATCAATAAAGGCAACCTTACAGTACAAACATATTTTTAATGATAGGGATAAATTTTACATGATAGGGAGATAAGAAGCATTAGATGAATTCAGTGGTCATCATCACAACATTTTTGTTAATAGTAGATACACACGTGCGTGCTGATACACGTGTTTTAAATTATGTTAGCAAGTAGATACGTAGCACAGGATATTGTGATTTGACGATGCTGTTTTGAGGCAATCAGAACAAATGCCTCATCAGGCCTCAAACATGCGCAAAGTATTTTGAGACTCAGAAATAAGTAGGAAGCTCACAACATTATGACCTTAGGACAAACAACTTAAAATTATAAAAATTCAAAATTCAAAATAATTTATTCATATAATGGATATCATGGAGGAGAACAAAAGCCGTAAAGAAACTCCTCAGCACATCTTAGCCAAATTAGTCAAATGAATAGTTCTCATAGACTATTCTTTTTTACTATAAATTATCATTATTTACTACAAACTATCACGGAGCTATACAGGTCCTCAGTGACGAGGAAAGACTCGTTACTTGCAAAGGAGGATTTATGGATTGCAACCACCAACATTAGTATGACATAATTATAATTAAATGAGTCTTGATTACGGTTTAAGATGCCCATTAATATACCAGCCAACATCCTTTATAATGTAAGGTAGTTTATTTCGTGCTGCTTAGAAGCTGATTAAATCAAAGTTTCTGAAGGTATGCAAGTACGGATACATTGAAATTGATTTTAATTGTTTTTTTCATGATCATCATCATCATCGTAATCCTTAACTGTTCTTTTCGGCGCGGGTCGCCTCTTACAATGAAACGAATTAGAGTATAATATTTAGATTTTAGACCATCGACGACAAATCTGTTAGCTCAAAGTATCACTGCATGCTACCTATGCAGAAATGTATGTATGGGTATGGGCGTTGGCATACTTCACACATCTTAAGGAACCTCATTTAGTTATATTTTTTTAATATGATTATAAATTTACTTTCGAAAGTATTTATTTTGGATAGAAAAAAGCGAGACCGATCTTTATTTTTGTCACTGCTTTTGATTTTGTTGATGTATTGATATAGTAATAAACCTGACTTCAATCAAAACATCATCGAATAACATTTAAGTAATTCAATTGATTAGGGTTGTCATTACACTAGAGTTAATGGTAAAAACAAGACCAAAATGAAAACTCCATTGTAATCACCATCGTATTAAAAAGTCCAGCCACGTTCAGAACAACCCTTCGATAAAATAAACCGGGCAGGACTAGTTAGTAATCGCTCGATGAATGGAGGGTAAGCTAGGACCCCCAAGTTAAACAAAACTGTAAGGAATTTGAATAAAATTTTGTTTGTATTTATAACAACATCAAACATAGATTATACTTGAATATTTTTTGTTCAGTTAAAATTAAGGCGCTTTAGTATCATGTGTGAAATTTTGGTTTTTATAAAATTATATTATTACTAGCTGTTGCCCGCAGCTTTGCATAAGGAAATTATGTTTTAACTTATTCAAACTTTTATCCTGTTTTCCCGGGAAACCTTTTAATGCCGGGGTGAAAAGTTGTCTAAAATATGACTCAGGGTATCAATAACAACTTTACCAATTTTCATAGAAATCCGTTCAAGAGTTTGTAACCAGATGAAAAAAGGGTTAAATATATTTAAATAAAAATATGAATGATATCATTTTAAGTAGATTTCTGTTTTCTTTACCGTATTAAATTTAATCTTTGAACTTAAAATATAAGTATGACGTTTGATATCAGACGTTGCGGTCACAGCATATTATGTCTATCTGGGGGTCTATTATGAACTATTAATTCCAGCTAAATTCCAGTGTGAACGTCAAATTCGTGTTACGAAAGTGGTCACGTGACACTTTTTAGTTTCCTGGAACATGAATGATTTTATAAAAGTTCATAATAGGCCCGCTGGTCACCCTACACAGTGCGTACAGGGAACGCTGTCAGCTCATTGATAACTTAATCTTGATGGAAAACCTATCTGACTAATGGATGTGAGTACACACAATACGAGAGCTCGCCGCGATCTATCACTTACCTAGAAAACTTTGTATTAGTTCGACATCTACCACTCATGTAACAAATCTCGTGCGATCTCACAGAAAAATGCATTTACGTGATGAAGAGTGAAATACTAGATCATGAATAATTCTTCATATTGTGGAATTATATCTGATGTACGAAGAAATGCGAAAAGCAGTTCGTGCTCCTAACGATGCATTTAGGGCTCTTGATAGGTAAGTAATATTAAGGGTTTTCATAACTATATATTTTGCAAAATTTTCATGATAGTTTATTATCATTAGCTTATTTTTATTATTAGTTTATTATATTATTTATAAGCATTAGTTTCAGTTTTCATTTATTAAAAGCAAATATGTACTTTACAGAGACAGTAAAAGCAAGCGAAGCAAAAGCAAAGCAACATACAATAATTTTCCAACTGCTGGGCTCGGGGTCTCCTGTCACAATTTGAGAGGAAATTTACTTAGCAAAAAATGAATTACAAAGCAAAACAATCGGATACGAAAATAATAAATACAGTAGAATAAAATTTATCTTCAGAGTAAATCCCTATCATGTGGATTTGACGAACAAACTCGGAATAACGTAACTGAATTCGTATAATATAGTTATTTAAATTCCAGCCCGGGTTTCCGAATCTATTTAGGTAATTGCATTGAGGTCGACAGAATTAACTGAGCCAGGTAAACATATCCAACTCTTCAAACCAAAACGTGGTTTGCGTCAATAATGTTTAATTGTGTCAATTTATTAACATTCTCGTGTATTTTTCAGACATTCCCTGATCAGTTATGAATAGCAAAAAAAACTTATGATTGCGATGTTAATATTTAAATTTCCCAATTAGCAACGAATGCCGTAAAAAATAAAAATGACATTACCATTGATTTTGCATTGACCATGGGTATATTTTACATAGACTTTATACAGCAATGTAATAACCAACGAAAGGTACATTCACGCATGCCGTTAAAGCAAAAATGATAGGTAGGTATTTTTCGTAAGGGGTTCTCTATACGGAATATTCTCGGTCTTCAACCTCAAACTATTCGGAGCATCTGCGACCTTCAGGACAAAAAACGCGGCAGGAAAACGGTTAATGTCCATTCAAATGGAACAGCAATAATTGCGTGAGTTACTGGCATGCCAAAAAAATAAAACAAAAAATCACAATACCCTCTAATCGGTATTTATGTTTTTCCGTATTGATGCAGAAGACATTTAATTATAAGGTTACAAATTTTATGACACGCTTTATCAGAATGAATTAAATTAAATTAATTTATACAAGTATATAAGTTAAGTTTTTAAGTTTATAGACCAGGCAAATCCATAAATAAATTAGCACCGCTGTTAATAATTTCTTCACTCGCAAAGTGACAAAAACTAATCAGTATTTTCTGCTTTATTTCGAAAAAATCCTGCGTATTTTAAATGAAAGCTCAGAATCGCCTTGAGAGAATAAAAAAGGAAAATTTTAATACGAGCTTAATTAATTAACGGTTTGAGTGCTTCAGTGAAACCTAACAAAATAGTCTCTCGTTGTCCCTTATGACTCTTATACGTGAAATTTCTAAAAAGTGCAGAAAGCTCCGTGTAAATAATTGTACAATTATGTTTATTTTATAAATTGCTATAATAATACCATTATCTTATTCCTGGACTTAGCTACTCACTGTTTTAAATTTAATGCTTAATATTATGTTCGAATGTTTTATGACTACTATTTAATTGTTAATTTACTTTTTTATTTTATTTATCCACTTATTTCAGATACAAATATAATACTGATAAATCTTTTCAAAACAAATTTTACTGACTTAGAAATAACTTATTTGTTTCTAAAATGTAAATAACAAATTAACAAAAGTAGAGTACTTTCTTGCATTCCTTAGTAGAACATAGAAATAAGACATCAAAAACATCCACGACTCGAGAACTTATAGTAATCGGCGTAGATTTTTCTAAGCAAAGTGAGAGAAATTATACATAATTTTAAATAATCTCTTTCACTTAATAAATAGTTAAAATATGTTAAATATTTTATTAACTTTGTCCGCGGAATATTTGTCTTTATACTGATACAAACTTTTACCACCGATTTTACCACTGTAGGGGATAAGTTTTCAAAAATCTCCCCCACACTATTCAAGAAATTCCTTGACAAGTTTTATCTTTATAGGTCCACTGATTCAGGCTGTGCGTTGTTAGTCAGTAGCTGTTAGGGTTTTATTAAGTGTGAATAATGAATGATGATAACGATAATAATGACGATACGTTGAATTTTGAAACCTATGTATTTCTGTGCATGAGTTGCGAGCCTTAATTCGAATCTTTGATTAAAATTTCTACATTTGACACACTAGCTCCCGATCTTTCAACTTCGTGCGAGATACGTAAGGGAAATTGAAAATAAAAAAGAAACTCTCAAAAAGTTTAGCGACACACTTGAGATGGCCGTCAAGTCTTTTCAGTCCATGGCGTATTTATTATTTATATTGAATGTAAGAACCAAAAATATTATTCAAGCAAGTAAAGTTTTCCTCGTAGTGGAATAACATCGATATAAAGAGCTCTTTGTAAAGTATTATTCAAAACTGTTTGCTTTAATGTCCGTCCAACAGTGCAACCGAAAAAGCAGTAATAGATGCAAGTACTCTAACTTGCTTGAGTGAGCCGCCAAACGACTCATCGTGTTCCGGCTGGGCTTTTGTGAGCCATTTCTTTCTCTCTTTTTCTTCTCTTTCTTGGCCAGCAACGCATCATTGATGCCTTTGGTGTTGCTGATGTGCATGGGCGATGACAGCCACTTACCATCAGGTGGATCGTCAGCTCTTTTGCTGGCTATTTCCATTTGAAAATAAGTGTTTTTTTATGTTACAAACTATCATTATCCAAGATAATCAAGGTGCTGATATTATTTAATTGCCAATGCAAAACACAGCTACCTACTAATGTCTGGTTCGCGTGTACTGCTATTGATTCAGTATCTGTGTACTTAATTTGAAAAACGTATCATCAATTGCAGTCGCTAGTGGCAAACAGCAACACAGCCAGTAATGGAAACAACAATTTGTGTTTGAGTAAGCATCGTGCATTACCTCTACATATGAATTGTATTAGTTATCAAAGTAAAATAATATTTCAAAGTTAAATCATAAACAGGAAAGCTATGATGAAAATTTGTAGATTTAAAATAGGCTCTGTCTCACTAGCTCCGTTGAGTAAAAATACATATTATAATAATCTACTTTTCTCTGAATATACTAAGAAGTTAGAAATGCTAGACGAAATTGATCTACCATAGGTTGAAGATTTCAATGTATTATCGTGTTTTAGTCAATAGTACAAAAAAAGAAAATTGCTGACAAACTCCTGTTTGTCAAAAAAAGGTGTTGTTTTGTGTTAGCCTCTTTATGGATTTATATAAGGCTGTCAGTAACAGTTGAATAGTCCCATATGCAAATACCTTCGCGGCCAGAGGGGAAGCCACCTCAGTAAATTCGCCGGGGTCTAAGGAGTTAATGTTTTCATCCATTACCTCGACCGAGCACTTATGAAATTCGTGCCCGCGATCCGAACGAGATTACATGGGCTAGCTGACGTGTTTTCATTGACAGGGATGTCAAATTATGATTTATCTGTGACAGGGATTAAAACAGAGGTACTTAAAGAAAAAGTGAATGGGGTTGTAAACAAAGAAATTGAGTTTTATTAAGATGTAGAAAACTTTATAAGTAAGAAAATCCAATAAGCTACTTAGATGGTTTTCTGGCACATAAACCGCTCAGGGAATCGATTGCAAGATCCCTCGCTTTGCATACACTAAGCTTTATGGTCGTAAGTATTTCATAAGAGGATCGCCTTACTTAAAATTAATTACTATATTGGATACTAAAATTACTAATATAAAATGTACTATCTACTAAAACCGTCAACTCTATTTTCTGATGTCAATTGAGTGTAAAAAGTACATAATATGTAAAATTGACAGCCCTGTCTCCACTCACTCGTTACCTGTGGGCTGTGATGGCACCTCAGGCGTTCGTTGCGTCTTACAAATCAACCAGCCTTTCCAGACCCCTGATTAAATGCCACCAAGTTCTATCTTATCCAATTACATGTGGAAAATGTGGGTTGTACAGGTCTACGTTTAATGGATAAATCGCATGACAGGTTAAACCGTATTTGCTAATGGAATACAGATGTGGAGACGAACAACATTCTGAGGTTCACCGAAATTCCAACGTGGTATTTCAGTACCTTTGACAATAGATCCTACAATATAACACGAGAACACTAAAATCTTAGCAACCGATAATGTTTCGACATTGTTCCATTCATTAGTAAGTGAAAGACGATTTACGATATTACGACCATACTAGCTGTTACTATTTTGTAACAATGGCCCATAATCAAGTAATTGGCTTAATTTAACTACTTGCGACCTTTAACGTTGTTTTAATTGGACGGGCAGGTCGTAGTAATTATTGTACCCTTAAATAATAAATAAGGGTAGCTCAGTCGCAACTTGGTTGGTCTGAGATCTTCAAAGTTACGCTTTGTATAACGCTTACACTTATAAAAATATTTTTTTATAGGTACCACAACTAACTATGAACTGAGATAACATATTAATGTGACACAAAACATGAATTTGTTTTAAAGAAACACATACAATTACAAATTAAAAGGCGTCTCTTCAGAATTTCCACGAGTTGTATTCTCCAGAACAATATACACGAAAAAATTCTCGAAATCATAGCTGTGTCGAAGAAAATTCCGCGCCCAGTTATTCTAGTCGGCCATATTGAAATGAAAACAACACAACTGAAATAGGCTGCACTACATCCGTACGAGTTCTATACACAAGTGGTTGCAAAAACAACAAAAAGATATTGGTTCATGCCAATTCCGTTTTTACATACCTCGATCCACCAACCTCTGTAAAGAAAACACCAAAAATGTACTGTTACCGGAATGGAGCGGAATTTGGACCGAAGGTGAATTGAAATGAAACGTCATAAATAATACGAAGTTCCAAAAAAATCACATATTTTTCCTTCGTTCTTGTACTACTCCTTAGTACAGAATTTGTATGGTGATTCCTTACTAAGGAGTGATTTAAATAACCGTTAGTGACTCTGAGATGAGGCTAAGTATTTTATTCAAGAAAGACTTCCCATACTTAGGTTGGCCACTAAGCCCACTAACCCCTCCACCAATCCGGACTGAAGCAGCATGGAGGAGTATACTCTTGGTCTCGGCGAGCCATCAATGGGTTGAAGCCATTCAAAGCAAAGCAAAAGCAAAGAAAAGCAACAACCCATAATTGTCCCACTGCTGGGCTCGGGGTCTCCTCTCACAATGTGAGGGGTACAGGCCATAGTCTACCATGCTAGCCACCACTAGCCGCACGCGAAGCCATTCAATATGGATAAAATCTCATATAATTTAACTGCTTCTAACACATACAAATTGGTTAGGCTATGAGCCTAATATATGAGCACGTAATAACAGAAGCTCTTCTTACACACATAACACTAAGAAATTTTACCATTTCACACAACGCAGTGACGATCGAAGCATCATAAAAGAAACACAAAAGCAGTATCCGAAATGGACCGGTGACCGGAAGTGACGTTGCAGCTACATAATAACCTCTCTCCGTGCATCTTCCGGAGGGGATCGCTGGTAATCTAACATGCAGGTAATTTCTAAATGAGAATAAGAGTGCAGTGGAGTCGATTCGTGTTAACGGCAGTATTAATTGATCCAGTGCCTAAGAATCGCGTAATAGATAGGTATTATTTTGTAACCCAAAGTTAACTTTGGATTTCATGTAATATGTATACTACATGGTGATGCGTAAAAATAATGGTACGATATTATTACCATCACTGGTAACTAGCATAAATATTAAGTTAATATACAAAAGATATGTTATAAAAAATATTTAAAAATTAAATTTGTCGTTAGGTAATTGATCCGATTAATGTAGTAAATTTAAATTTTCAATTCAATTAATAGGTAGACCAACAAGTGGCCCTATAAAGCGTACCGAAACCTAAAGTATTTGACGAAAATTCAATTTACATCATAAAAGGTTAAATAGACGATTTAACGAAAATATTTGTTCATACATTATAGAGGACTTTCGTCAGCAGAGTCATTATCGGGTCATAATAAGGTAACATACAAACATTTATCCCTTATATCACCGACAGGACAAATTTCCAGAAGTCCTTTCATGATGCTGTATGGGACCTCTGTAATCGTTTCAAGTTTATAGGTCCACGCTTTAGGCAGTTTAGGCTGTATGTACGTTGTCTGTTAGTCAGTAACATCATTCTTTGAAGCATACGAAATTTCAATACTAAGTTCGTCTCTACACCATTCCTTATTCGCAGCACCCCTCAATTCGATGTAGTGACCCCATCGGTAGGTAAACAGCGGGAGGGGCTTGGGACACCTGGGATCAACACTCGGAAGTCCTCGAGAGTCAGTACCGAGAGTAATGAAACATAAACTGAAATGTATAAAGTTAATATCGACGTTTTGCAATAGCCCCTCTCGTTACAAAACCGCTAAAGCGTTTGATTTCACTTACATACGTATGTTAATAGTTTCAAATAATACACGATTTTAAACTCAACTCATCGTGGACCGAATACATTGCTGTTTATTGTATATTGTAAATAAAATAATAATAATAATATTCCAGTGTCCAATTCAATTCAATTCCCTCAAGTAACATTCCAAATCAAGCAAATTTGATGTGTACGGAAACATTTCAATAAAAATGTTATCGATTGTTCCTACATGTCGATTGTTTCCTTTATGTAACTTTACACAACATCAACGCTGTAGACCGCATAAACTGGAAACTCTACAAAAAGCAACTGTAATGTGGATGCACAATTAAATTATGTTACTAAAATTTTCTAAATACAATACTTAAACGATCGCGATATTGTGAAACAGTATCAATAAACAGAATTGCAAACAGTTTCATTCAGTATGTGTTTATGTTAGCGTGAAAAGGGGCAAACAAGATTCAACACGACGGGTGTTACTTATCTCATATGATTCAAACTTTTACGGCCCGGAGGTTGAAACTTTATATTTTTCGTGACAATATTAGTGTGCCACCCGCGTTTAGTTATATCTACGAAACTCAATGTACTGGAAGTGCGTGGTGGGTATGACAGCGACCCAACACGTCATAAATATTGCAAACGTTACCGTGTACGGATTTATTTCGGCCAGTTTGAAACTTTTTCTAACACCAACGTTCTCGTGCTACCCGTGTGATATTTTTAAAGCCTTTAAATTTATTCAGGTAAGTTCATAAAATCCTTTATGAATGTGGAAAATTGTCACTGGGGACGCGAGATTCGTGAAATTTTAAGTTGTAACGCCAAAACGGGTTCCATTAAAATAACTGTGTATTATTTTTAATGCTATAACTGTTGATGGCTTCGCGATGTTTTATTTATGACTATACGTATACAGTTATTTTCTGTATACTCTATAAGTCCCTAAGTTATTTATCAAATATTTTAACCTTTACCTTAATCTTACGTTATATTATGTACTGATTGTGAAGAATTGTGATTAAGAAAAGCGTTAGAGTTAGAAGACTTCGACAGACATACGGACAAAACATTTGTTATAACTTGCCTTTGTTGTTACTGATGTCCATGGTACTGATGAGAAGGTGGTCACTTGCCATCCGTTGGCTCATTGGCTTTTTACTGCTTAGCAAAAAAAAAGCAAAGCAACAACCCATAATTGTCCCACTGCTGGGCTCGGGGTCTCCGCTCACAATGTGAGGGGTACAGGCCATAGTCTACCACGCTGGCCAAGTGCGGATTGGTAGACTTCACGCACCTTTGAGAACTTTATGGAGAACTCTCCGGTGTGCAGGTTTCTTCACGATGTTTTCCTTCACCGAAGCAAGTGATAATTAACTAGTAACACGCACATAATGTTTGAAAATTAGAGGTGCGTGCCAGGATTTGAACCCGTGCCCCCGCGTTCGGAAGACCAACGTTCTAACCGCTAGGCTATCACTGCTACAGCTTACACCTTACTTTACAGCTTATTTGCTTTAAAAACAAACAACAAAGTACAAAAGGAAACTAATCTTATAACTTTATACCTGAAATTTAAAACTATTTAACTTGATCTAATAAGTAATAACATTAATCTCCAAACATTTGATAAGAAAATTAAATGCACGCTTGTTACCCTTGAATACTCCCTAGAATACGCGATAACATAAATCCCAACAAAAGGTAGATTATTTCCCTCTTCCCTGTGGAAAATGAAGCTATAAATCAGAGGAGTACTCACGGCGTGACGTTCATCTTATTGGCATTATTATTTTAACGAGGAATTACTGATAAACAAAGAACGAAAATCATCTCTATTTATAAGTGGATAGAGATGATATTTTTATAATTATATTGGTTGTAACTCCTAATGACACGGATCTATTATTTTTGCAAGAACATTATTTTGTTTATGCTCATCAATTACTGTCCTTTTTGAATTGTATTTTAAATTAAAATCAAAGATACCTTTACGTATGCAGATATTTGGATTCCATTACAATACATGAATTGTTTCTTCTGTTAGTTAAAAGTAACTCACGATTGTAATGATATCTAATGATACAACTAAAATGATTCTCCTAACTATAATACTATTTCAAGTTAGAAATAACGCAAGACCCATATTACTTGGCTATAGTGTCCGACCGAAGCTTCGGCTTCGGCTTCGGCTTCGGCCACCTTCGGCCAAAAAAGCACCTTCGGCCAAATCTTCGGCTTCGGCCAAAAATTTGCCGAAGGTTTGGCCGAAGCCGAAGGTTTGCTAGTTGTCAAATATTGAAATTTACTGAACGATGCTAGAGCGAGACGGAGAGTGTGCAGAGCAGCAGAGTTACGCCGCGCCGCCGCACCGGCCCAAACGAATCGCAGTTAGTAAACTAAACGAGTCAAAACAAGTTTGAGAGCGCGTCTTAAAATCTAATAAATATGTTTTTTATTTTATTTTAGAGAATCTTTAGAATTAGCTGATTAAAGTGCATTTATAACTTTAAGTCTAGTCTCTTCTACTACCTAAGGTTTTTTCCAAATAGTGAACAAAAATGTTCATATTTTCTTTTAATTGTAAGTTTTTATTATAGTTTAGTTTAGTTTTCCCAAATAGGTATATTATTGATAATTTTGATAAATGACTGCTTCGCCATATAATTAAGTATAAAGAGCTATTTTTAATTAAGACTAGTCGAAAAAAGTGAGTTTATTTTTTAATAAGGTGCCTCAAATTGTTACCAAAACTTGTTAAGTTACCAAAAATGTTTAACTTAATTATCCTAAGAAATTACTTATAAGTATTTAATTTTCTCAAAAATTCCAAAAAATTATATGTAAAAAACAGATATTGAAAAAGCGTTAAACTTTGCTCAATTATTTTATAGAAATATTTTGTGTTCGTCTGATAATTAAAAAAATGTGACTGATTATTTGATTATTTTTGTTAAAATTACTTTAAGTAAATAAATATTTAATTAACATTGTATATTTGAAACTTTTATTTTTGACAATATTTTATTACCTACTTGTATATGTTGGTCACTCGGCTCGTTATTGGGCTAAATCTCTAAAGCTCTCACAATATGTATCTAGTATGTTCTGAGATCAAAGTAACTATCGTATTTCTCAAGGTCAATGACACCTTCGGCTTCGGCTTCGGCCGAAGGTTTTGGTGAATACTGATTAATCGGCTTCGGCTTCGGCTTCGGCCAGAATTGCACCTTCGGTCGGACACTACTTGGCTAATGCATCCGTGATGGCTTTTATGCAACTAATGCCCATGGGAATCGGTTAATTCCTCTACTCGTTCGTCGGCTATTCACATAAAAACTATGTTAAATAATTTTTGTTTACCTTTAATGTCTTCTGGGCATCAAACATATCTGTTTCAGTATTACAAGTATAAAAGGATATTTTCATGACTTACACCGATTTTTCCTAATATTTCCTACATCATAGTCATAGCATGACAGTATAGAATGCACAACATGATGTCCTATTCCATGAGATGAGTGGAGACAGACGATTTTTTTCCCTTTGTACAAATGTTTAAGATTCATAATAAGATATTTTTTGGTTACAACTACTTGAACTTAGACGTAAAATATTAAAATTAGTGCAATATCTTTATTATAATGTGGAAATATTTACTTATTAATAGATTGATAAGAGCTAGGATTGTGTGATCAAATGTAAAACATCTCAAAAGCTTGATCAAATTCTATTGAACATGCAAAAAAAAAAGTCGACAAACATTCCAGAAAATTTAAATTAAAATCTTATAAAATCCTTCCAAAAGTATTTTTACTCGATGTTTTGCTAATATCAACCTCAGCTCAAAAAAAACCTAGTTATTATTATAAAACGTAAATTTTAAAATTTATTTATCTACTAGGTCGATAGCATAACCTGGAACGTATGTACGACACAGAGACAAATTGGGTACAGTACCCAAGCGCAATTTGTCTTAAATAAAAAAAAATCAATGACGTCATTCACTACAAACTGCAAAGACATCACAAAAATCCAATATTTGTCTACCTTGCACATGGACAAGCTTTTGAGACAGACGCGACAGAGATAGATCATAATTTGTTAATGCTACTAATAACAACTAATAATTATTCTTATTTCAAATTTTTCCGTCAGTTGATATCAGCTATTATATTGGACTTAAAAATGTTGGAATAAAATATCTCTCTTTGGGTGGATATCATAAAATCTACACTACTTAATTACCTATGTACTACCTACTAATTTAACTACTATGTACTACGTAATTATAAAGCTGAAGAGTTTGTTTAGTTGAACGCGCTAATCTCAGGAACTACTGCTTCGAATTGAAAAATTATTTTTGTGTTTGATAGTCCATTTATCGAGGAAGGCTATAGGTTATATATAACATCATATATTTTTGTGGTTAGTTTTTTCCACAAATTAACGCGGGGGAAACCATGAGGCAAAGCTAGTTTACAATAAACTATATTTGACTAGAACAATATTTAAAACAATTTTTTAATCATACTGTATGAAAAAATATCTTAATGTGAATTCATACGGTGAAACGTCACTGAACGTACCTGCATCGACCTATATCTGAGACACGCCTAGACTTACCCATTCCCATCACGTGTCGGTCGCTATCGTGATCTCTACGACGTAATCACCGTCTTTATCATGTGTACCTTACACATGTTTAGGGTATAATATATCTGTTAACAGTGTTATCATAGTGTAAGTTACAGAAGGTTCTCGTCTTTGGTGGTGGCAGGAAAGTCGAAAATTTTTGTATGTTGGCGGATAATTTTCGACTATTTTCGATATAACAAATAAAACTAGTTTAGTATCCGTGTCGTCTAGCTGAGACCAATAAAAGGCTTACGTTTAAAAATAGTCCAAGCATTATTCTTACTAATTTTTGTATTGTATTTGCAGTTAAAAGTGTTATAGTTTTTCATTGGAGCGGCATAGAGTACGGACCGCGGTCCCATGCTGGTGCCACGTGACGTTTCCATTTCCCGAATGTTTGCGGAATTTAAAAGTGTCTAAGCAAGTAATTGTTCTGCCAGTTACCGGCTACGGTTTACTGAACTTAGTGGTTGATGTGGCTTTTTGCATCCTCGTTTGTTTTTCATATGGTTAGAATATCGGATTCAATAGTTTTTGCGTGAAAGAATAACTAACATCCATACGTTTCGGTTCCATCGGTTCCATCGGTTATTAAACATAATTATTTAATATCCGGATGACCAAGCTTTGCTCGGTTTAGTGTTGCTTAACAACGCCATTTACTGAAGTAGCTTTAGTATTGCTACTTGCCAATAGATGTCAGGAAGAGTATATTGTAGAAGTTTATCATTGCCTGAAAACACCGATAAAACGACATTTTCTAAAAATGAATCCTAGCTAGATCGATTTATCGCCCCCCAAACCCCCCATATACTAAATTTCATGAAAATCGTTGGAGCCGATTCCGAGATTCCAATTATATATATATATACAAGAATTGCTCGTTTAAACGTATTAGATTTATTGAGTTACCTTTATCATTTATCTACCGTAATGTGATAGCAGATAGTTTCCTAGAATATTAAGTATCTACTATAGATCTGACATTGATGTTTAAGTAGATACAAAATACATATTATGAATATGCCAAATTTCAAGGTTTTCGCATATCAAAATTCCAAAAAGTGTTTACAGTTCTAAAAAGAGATTGTCAAGAAAAATTTTGGCCTCGATATTGCTAATGAATTTGTAGTTAAACTCTACAAAAAAGATGATAGAGGCAGGCATTAATTACTTTAATGGCACGGTAAATAACAAGAAGTTATGAACTATTAATGAATCATTAATCAAATTAAATATCTCATTTCAGTTCAAAAATATGTAGGTATATTGTATACCTCTCCTGTTTTGCAAACGTTGCAAGCACCCCAATTCATTCGGAAATGAAGTCATCACAGGTTGTCAGTGGAAACGAGAAAATTCAATAATTACGTACTACCTGCGATTTCTTTTTATTTATATAACTACCTACTAGCAATTTTAGTGCTGTTGTATAGTTACTTGCGTGGATTTATTATTGCCACTAAAACAGTAGTAATGAAGTTATAAAACCGTAGAACCTCTCTAATGATTATTAGATGAATTATTTTTTTACCTATTTTAAATTAATATAATACTTCCATAAAAAGTAAGATGCTAGGATTGTTTACCACATACGTAAGTCTCGTCGGAAAAACTTGATTATAAGAATGTATCATTATAATCACAATATCAATAATAACATAATTACAATACAGTAACTTTTTATTTATTCCCACACAAATATTACAAACAAGATGTTCTTATTGGTCTAAAAGTACATAAGTATAGTATTTTTAGTAATTTGGTTTGGTGTCAAAGCTAATCCGAAGCCTGTATTTCAGCACACCAGGCATATCATCGCATCATTGTAAAATATGAACAATTCACGATGAGTAAAATTTAAATCATACTCTGAAGTCTAAACATGTTCGACGAGTAATTATTTAGCTGCGATTCAATCGTTTCTCCCTATCAGTTTAGTTAAATTAGTACAGAGAGCTTATGTCTAATGGTCGCCATACGCCTTTGATGTGTCCACGCGACTTACTCGTATGTTTGTCTCAAAGCTGAGTTTAATTGCTACCTCGTTATTTTTGGATTATTTACAGAGAGAACCAATGCGCAGAATAGGGTTGACTCCTTTTTAAAACTATCACCCTTAAAAACAAGTTAGTTGTAGAAGATTTATTAAGTCAAGTGTTCTGTTCCTTTCACTCACATTAAAAATGTTATAGAAAAACATATTGTTATAAGCGTTTGGAAATGAGGCCATATGACTAGAAATCACTGATCCATGTATGTACCTTTTTGTTTGAAATACTAATATTATATTCATAATCATTGACACACAAATTGTAGAATGGTATATTAGCATTGATACATAATTATAAACTAAGCCCAATCAATTATCCTTAAGACTGAGTCCAAGACGACCTATTCTTGATTCAAATTCAGACGAATGAATAAATTGGTAAGAACAATGCCCAACTGCCATACATCGTTTTATTTCATTTTCAACTTAAGCGTCTTAAAATAAAATAAAAATCTAAAAATCACCGCTTTAATTTCTGAGCTTAGATGTATAAGAATTTTCAGCAGACACACCCCAGAACCAAAGTATTTTGAGATTGAATTCTTATAACCCTCAGATTAAAGAAATAAAAGGCAGATATAACTTTCGCAAAGAAATGCAACGAATGACGTGAAGCCGCTTTTTCACTATGTGTGCATGTCAACCATATTGACAACTAGCAGTGGCATCGTAGAGACACATACTTCTTTGTGTGTGTAAGTTGCCACATTGAAAACAAAAAGTCGCAATCTCCCGCAATTTAGTAAATATTTTTTGCCATATTTTCGACTTCAAATATTATGCACAATTAAATTGGCAAATTATTTATTATTATATCACTAGTTATCAAAAAGTATAGATATTAAATATGTCAAATGTTCTTTTATGGTTTTTTCTCTTTTGGGTAGTTATTTTTCATTGAAAAATATCAAAATTTTAATACATTTATTATAATTAAAATACATGAAATATATATAATATACGTCATCTTCATTAAATTGCAATGAATAAACAAAGTAAAATTTGGATGGCTAATCATTATCTTGCCTACTTTGAGGAATAATAAAATTATCTCGTATAATAGCATTTGTCGGCAATCTGCAAAATAAAATAATTTATTGAGTAGGCTAAACAGGAACTAAAATAGAATACAATATTTTCTTTCAATCGTGCATTTTATCGTAGGCAAACGTGATATTTTCAATCAACCAGGTTTACCTATGTCAAAATCCTTATTTTATCCCTCTAATCTATCTTATGTTTGTAATAACTCAGCGACTGGTATTTATGCATTGGCTGTATTTCCTCATTTTTAGATTTAAATAAATACAACTATTTACTTTTAAATTTTTTTTTTTGATATAAATTTATAATCGATCAGTGTTCAACTAACCCATGCATATTTCCCCTAATTTAGGGTAATCGATTTTCATATAAAGCTGGTATAAAATTGAATAATTGTCGAGGTTTTGTGTTCCGAGCGCACCTGAAAAATATTATTATAAATAAATAATAAAATAATGAACAGTTACCTGTGGAAATATATCTATTCTTCTTTTGCTTGATTTTGGGAACAACTTTAGCAGTGTTTAAAATTGCAAGACGGCATTTTATCTGAGAAAATTATTTAATAAATTTTGACAATTGTGACATGAAAGCTATTTGACGCTTTCTTTAGTACTGAATCGGGTTTGTATTTGCTTTTTTAGATTATATTTGCTTTGGTAGCTTCACATTTTAGTTGGATGAATATATCTGCCTTTTATTTCTTTAATCTGAGTTATAACCATTGAGTCATAGAGTAGTTTATTACCATTATTTTATTCTGACTTTTTTTTGATTGACAACCGGAAGTGAAAATTTGACATTATTACATTTGTCATACCAACATTTATAACGAAATTCTGTCTGTAATATTGGCCAGAAGTCTCCCTATATCTTGCTTGATACAAGCTATGTATCGAAGTGAGTACCCGAATGAAAATGGACATTGTTGACATCAATTGTTATTATAGTCAATTCATCACTTATTAATAAAATTATTTTACGCTGGGTAATACGGGTACAGGTATTAATTTTAAAATACGTAAAAAATAATTGAATTGCTTCGGTATAACTGACGTTTTAAGACGCTAACTAAAATAAAAAATAATTTTTGGGCATTGTTCTTTATGAAGAGAGCGAGTTATACAAAAATATCATAGCAACACCTCTGATCATCCCAGCTGTAAAGATCCCTATTCTTAAATAGCTCACACACTCATACTCGCGTAAAAATATGCTTGTGTCTTGGACACAATAAATAAAACATCATTCACTCAATATAACATTTATATGTCACAGAAATGTCTGCTGCAGGACTGAACCCAGAACTCCTCGTTTCGCAGGCGGTATCATTGCAAACTGGCTACGGGTCGTTATTTGTTCATCAATTCATATTTAACGATATAAATTGATATCTTCGTATGAACACTGATCCAATCGCGAGGCAACCCTAATAACAGATTGTCCGGCTCATTCCTATGGGGCTGTTTCAAATTGAACCTTCAAACGATTTTTCCGCATATGTAACCGTTACTTAATTGCAGTTTATGTGTACAGACTATTTTGGTTTGCATTTGTAATAGGTTTGAAACTCGGGTTTCATTAACGTTTATTTGTTATAGCCTCAGGTTACCGCATAGATATTAATCTGCAATGCTCTGAACATCACTGATGCGTTGATGCATGTTAAAAGTATTTCACAGTTCTTTCTTAGTGCTTCAAATTACCTCTAATGGTCCCTACTGGCGCCGTAGCCTAGCCTATAATATTCAAAGATATGGAGATATAAATACTTAGTGGATTTAACGTAGAGACATTATGTACCGCCAACCTAGCATGGATTGGTTGAGTAGAAGTAGTACGAACTGATTACATACGAGTATGTATATATCGGTGCAGTCTAAAATAAGTTCGTAATAATCGTTGAAATTAAGAAAAAGGGAACTGTCAAGAAGACAGACAGATTGAGAGTATCGCGAATCAAAGTAAACAACTAAATAACGTTGAATTGATAAAATCGGGTGTTATCAGGCAATAAACGGATAGTATCCTTGTGCCTGTCGAATTATGGGTTTTATTTAGTATCCTGGTAATCCTGACACATAAGTACGCCCACAGAGAGAGATCTATGTTCATAGTACTGAACTCAGATGATCTGAACATACGAATGAGTACCTCCATAGAGCCCTGTGCTATATATACATATTGTACATGTGTATCTATTGTAGTTATCATTGAGTTTTATTACAATTTACGTCTATCTGGTTTTAAGTCTTATTTCATTAATAATAAACTAGGTACCATAATTACGTATTATTGTAATCAAATTTGAAATTGGAGTCACAGTAGTCACTAGAAATGCACGTGCTGCGCCGCTCGTCGATCTACACGCGACTAACGGGCGCTCTGAAAAGTCAGAGGACGTAGAAATTACCTGCTACTTGCTACGCCATATTCTGAGTGCGACCCTTTTCCGGCATGTTAGTAGCTGCAGTAAATTCTTGTATAAGTAATATATCACCAATTTTAAACAATGTTGCAATGCCTTGTCGGAATAAATGTTTCTTTCTTTCTTTTCTTTCTATCTAGAATTTAATAGACCTTTTTTATTCACCACATCTACGTCATAACAAACTACGTTCCTATTGGGTTCTAATTACCTACGTCACACTAATCAAGTGTGGAATAGCAAGCTTCACATACCTTTAAAAACGGCAATATCTAAAGTTTGTAGGTTTCACGGAACACTCACGAAGTGTCTATAACTGAACAACCGTTTAGCAACTGTGGACGTGGTCGATCGGTATCTTACATGTATGACAAAGTGATCTACAGAGATATTTCTGGAGTGCATTCTTGCTTTAAGCGCACACGTCAAGCAAGAGTCTTCAAGTCGTGTTGATAGTCTTCGGGCAATATAAGTGCCGCACAGACACTTGCAGTAAGCCCTTAATAAAGGAAATTTCCATCTTAGTATCGTTTTTCAAAGCAAATAATGATTTAATAATAAATAAAATATGCCGGAAATCAATCATTTCTAATCATTAAATGGAACGTCAAGTCAGAACTAGCTTGGGTGTATTTGGACGGAAGTTGAAGATGGTAACACCGTACAAATTGTCTACTGCCATTTGAGCCTTTGGGGGTAGACTGTGGTCTATTATGTCTGGACCACCTATTCCCGACAAATAAATAAATAACGCTTCACACTCATATCCCCACACTAGGATTCCCTATGTCGTGGGTACCATGGACAACAAACTAGACAAGGACATTCACATCCAGACCGAGAACAGAAGTTCAAACTCATCATTCAAATTTCCGCCTCGCTGGAAATCGAACCCCAGACCATTGGCGTGGCGATCCGGCATGGTAACGATTGCGCCACGCGGGTCGTCGTATTTATTTTATTATTTATTTTTATTATTGGATACATTTGTGTACCATTATACTGTAATTTGTCAAGCTTTGTAACAAACAATTAATACCCAAAACTGGGCCCAATTAAAATGTATAATCCATTTTAACAAAGTTACATCATAATCGCAACGAGTTTACCTCAAACTTGAATGTATAAGCAAGTACCTACCCAATATTCCCTAATTTACCTCCCTGCAAAGTTTAGTGATAGAATAAGGAATCGGAAAATATTTTTAAATAACAAGTTTTTTTATGAAACTGATCCATGCGGTGTAAAGGTCCAAGTCAACTTTTTTGATGCTGATTAATAAAAAATGATGTCCATCAGCGACGTTGACTATTTACCATCTGGTGGCTTATTTAGTCGTTCATCGGCTAGTTAGGGACTACCTGCATTACCAATTTCTATCGCCTAATACGATGCTAGCATTCCAGCATGGGATTGACTTTCACGAGTTCTATAAACCTAATGAGACAAATACTTTTTTAACATGAACAATAAAAAGTACCTGCATAATTTTAATGAACAAATCAGTCATTTTAGAAGAGTCTGTCCTATATTCGCATTAAGAGTTAATTCGGTCGCATTGTCTGCCATTTTTTGCGTCTGTAATCTCGTTAAGTAAATCCAACGCAGCCGTGACATGGGTCCCTGTATTGCGTAAATTCATAACACTTTACGTCCCGCATAGGGTTTTAATCAAAACGGGTTTTTTCAAACGCTAAATTTATTTATTTTTTCATTTTAATAATGCAATAATTAAGAAGAATATCAAGAGGAGAAACCCATGCTAAATAGTGGGCCGTTAATGGGTTGAAGACAATATGATTAGTGATTGTGTAGGTTTTAGTGAACTTAACCTCCAAAACTTGAATATCTAAATAATATCTTTTCAACCGCTTTACTCATTCGTTTTCCGACCATATTCCGCAAACATTAATTACCGATAGACATAAATACATTATATAAAGTAACTGCTTATTTCGGCACCAATTATCTCCGGGCTCCATTCGCCTATTTAATCTCATTCAAGGGTTGGAGCGCACGACGAAGTAACTAAGCCGATTACAATATTCGAGTACGGGCCCCTATCGACTTGTTAGCGCTAGACCCAAGTTTGTCTTGTTATAACTTAGATCGGGAGTGCTTAGCGCAAGTACGAGCATGACATACACTAAGCTTGACTTTATTTTGCCATTTGTTCTGAACCTGTAGGTAATGTACTTCGATTTATCAATAAAAATCCTATTTGGGTAAAGAAATATTTGATTTTTTGACGTGATAACGTCTATTAAAACGATGCCGGCCGCACGCATGAAAAAGCATAACTCATCTGTCGCGTTACGCGAGCGAGCGAACAATGGAGAAAGCGCCATCTATGAACAAAACTATATACACAATTAAGGCAGAAAGGCACTTGCTGAAAAAACAGTTGTTCATCTAGAACTAGATGGCGTTGTAGTATAAAGATAAAAGTTTCTAATTATAAGATAATTTCCAGAGATAATATTATATGTATTCGAGCACTACTTCATCAATGTTTTGTCATGACGTTGTCACGTTAAACTACCGTCCGTAAACCGACTTTACAGACAACCATTTTCTTCAAGCTTTCTGATAATGACGTTTCTATAATCTTGCAATAACGTATTTAGACATAACTCAGATTTAACTTATATATTAATTTCATAGGTGTGCCGTTTTTTGTAAAGCGTTCCACGATGACGTTCAGATTTTAGGATACATTTGGTCTCACCGCACGCCCTAATTACAAAAACGCTGATGAATAACTTCCTCGCATGAATGCCTTATGAATCCCCGGCACATCATCGATCGTCAAGTCTCACCGTCTCAAGGCTCACCATCGCCTCAAGACGTCGCCTATAAAAGTTAAGTGTATCTCACCCCTCCCCTTAATCTCAAATGTTACGTGAGGTATTAAGAATTTAAGAACCGAGGGCGTCATCGATTGCTGGGAAATCTTGTTGTTTTCACAGTCTTGATTCAACGTGAAAAGTAAAAGGTTATGTTCACAGCCCAAGGTTATGGTCAGAGTAGCTGTAAAATTTATTGGTAGTTGGTATTTGTCTCCTTAAACCTATATCCCTGTAGGAACTCCTGCAAAATGTATTTGTCGAAAATAAATTATGACGAAACCTACTTTTAAACATAATAAATTTACTCAAAATGGTCAAGTACCCAGGGCCAGAAGTCCCCATAATGTCCTCATAAGAAATTTTGGACATTTTTTTATAAATATCTCAGGAAAAGGAGCATAGGACATTCCGAGACCAAATGGACCCGCGACCTGAAGAAGACAGCGGGCATCCGTTCAATTCAATGTAAAGGCTAGAATGGATGTATATTTTAGAATTGATTTTTATAATTTTGAACATCTGTACACTAATACACATAGAACTCTTGATTCACTGACTGACTGACTTATTCATCATCGCCGAGCGTAAATTATTGAAGTTGGACCCATGATCTTTGGTTAGTAGAGTTATTTTGTGAAGTAAACACTCACTAAGGAAGCATATTAAGAAATTCAACCCATAAGGAGGTGAAATAGGGGTTTGAAAGTTTGTATGGAAGTCCTTTAGTTTTGAAATTAGAAACATGAAACTTTATTTTTGATACTGACAGGCCAGGCGCACTCCGCACTTTTGATATGATGTTATAAGTATATTATGTTATGATGTTATAGTTATAAGTGTTATAAGTGGCGCGTTCGACGTGTCGGGCTAAGTGCCACGCGCCGCGCCGCCGCGGCGCCGCGCTGCACCGTCCGTGTCATACACTCGTAATCTATCACACATGTCATCACAAAAAAGACAAATCTGACGTTGTCAGAGAGGATAAGAGTTAGATTAGAAAGAGAGGCAACTTCTAGATAACTAAGCGCTGTGCGACCTGAATTACACTTTATTGAGCCGGAATAAAAGTCGCTATTTATTTAAATGATTTTGCGGAGTGACTCTTCTGTACCTATAGGTACTATTATGTATTCTGTACTACTGATTATAAATGTTTTCCAATGTTTATGTCAATTTTACTCCTAAGGGGTGAAATAGGGGTTTAAAGTTTGTATGGACCTTCTTCAATGTTAAACTTAGAAATATGTAATTTTGTATGGTCATGGTTAAAAACAAAAGCTAGTATTACCAAGTTTATTTGGAAAATCATCCCCTAATAGGTTAAAGTAGGGGATGAAACTTATAAAGTTGTGAATGTGAAATATTATGTATTAACTCAAGGGAAAAATTAAAAATTGAACGTTTATAGATTAGCTCATGGTTAGAAAATGTACATTCTAGAAAACTATCTACATTCATTGGATGTCAGGCGATAGTGAAGTTCACCGGGTCAACTAATTTAATTAAAAAAACTATTAAGGCTATGGTTATGTTGGTGTTGGCTTGAGCGCCAGTTCGTTCTTTTCTTTCTTCTTGTTTTCTTCCGGCAATCCATCGCTGATTCCTATGGTTCCAGGAGCGACGATGATTTACCATAAGGTGGCTCGTCTGCTCAGATATTTACATAAAAAGAACAATCGCACAAACTTCAGAACTCCCAAACAGTACCATAAAGAGATAAATGTTTTACGTAAAGCTGTAAGCAGTGGCTGTAGCAATAACTGTTACCATAGTACCGCCGCCCACCCTTAGTTACCCTTAGTTTACTACGATTTACAGCGCTCATACTACCCTACCATAAACTTACCCTGTTTGCCTACGTTTATAGCACTGATAAAAAAATTTACATTATGTTGTTTAAGTTTTTGAAGCTTATAAAATTAATTAAAATGTATCTTACAAGGTAATGGTCTGATTGTTTATTTAATAAATAATATTTAAAAAATTGTTTACTACATAATGTATATTTTCATTTATTTACACACATATTATTGCGAAATATCTATAATAATGTTAATGTTTGTATTTTGTTGATTAACATTCTATGTTGTCTCGGTGGATGAGCGGAGTACCTGTAACACAGGTGATGAACCAAGTTCAGGGCCCTTGCGACTTGTGAATGTGATGTGTTTTTATCAATAAAATATTTTTGACTTTTTTATTTTTGATAATATTATGTTTAATAAGATATTATATTTATGTAAATTGGATAAGCAATAGTTTACTGTAGAACAAACAAAATATCGCTAAATTATTCTGAGCTTTATTTCGCTAACAATACAATATAATGCTTATAATAAAATACATATAAAAAAAATATCAAGAAATTACAGCCACAATTTTATTAATGAAAATAGGAACTGAATATTATTAATTCGAGTTTGTAGTGTTTATACTTGTCATAAATAGTTAATTAAATAATGAGGGTTTTATTTGAGTAAACAAAAGGTTTTCCAGCATATTCGATTGTTTTATTTGGTAATGTAGATAACAAAGTTGGAACGTTTCATCCCCTAACAAAGGTTCCAATTCACTAGGGCCAGACATATTAAACGGTGCGGAGTCGGACTCATTCCAACGCAGTAAAGTATATGATCCCCTATTTCAGGCGGAAAACAACAAAATTGTCTAAAGATAGGAATGCTTTTCAGAACAGTCCAAATATTCGAGCACTAATTTTGCGTATTGGGACAGCCTTATTTTAACTCTAATACGACGATGGGTGTCGTAAGAAGCGACTAAATCCAGCCCATTGGTGGTAGGGCTCCTCGGAGAAATTTTATTGATAATATTATTTTTTATACTTAGTTAATTAATTAATACCAGTATTACTATTTTTATTTCTCCGTTGGGTTCAACTCAATAGCTACCACCCCTTTGCTTGAGTCCGCCATTTTGAAAAGAATATCCGTATTCAGTGCATCTCTACCATACACATGTACCACTTCATACTATACAAATATGTGGACACTAGATTTTTTTTTTTTTTTTTAATCTTTATTTATTATGGAGGGTTTGATCAATTATGATCATGCCACCCTCATAGGAGCATAACCATCTTACAATCTGCGCTTAACAGCTAAATTAACCAATTTGTATAGCATCCTAGCTTCTTCCGATTGGGGGGAAGCCAGGATGCTATAAATCTACCAACCTCGCACCGATTTACATTATATTTTTGGATAAAGTTTGTTCTTTCAGCCTCAACCCGCACACATTCAACCAGAACATGGTACACATCTTCTGCTATGTTACACTCTACACAGTTTGGAGACTCAGACTTTCCCATCAAATATGTGAACATGCCCAGTGGAATATGACCGGATCGAAGTCTGAAAGCCGTCACTACCTCCGATCTAGACATCTCTGTTCCCGAAAACCAAGGGGACCGAGTGAGGCTCGGTTGTATGGTCCTGTACCATATCCCCTTGGTTAGCGACCGCTCGTCAAAGTACTCCTTCCACATCGCACTACATTTACTTCGAATCTTATATAAGTAATCCGAATACAAGGGTACGCAAGAAAAGTGTATGCCATTTATAATTGCGTCTTTTGCTAGTCGATCGGCTTCTTCATTACCTGGTAGGCCGATGTGGGAGGGTATCCACAGAATTTTTACAATTTTATTATGATTAGCCGATTTTTGAATAGATTCTAGGATACTATAGGCTATGGGAATTCCTCTCACATTCGAGGTGCACCGAGCCAAATGATGAATAGCACTTTTAGAATCTGATAAGATAACAAATTTCCCTGGTCCTAAAGAATCTATATATGAAATGGCCTCAGCTATCGCAATTAACTCAGTGTACATTATTGATATGTTAACATTGATGGTAAGTTGTATTGAGCTTTTATTTTGTTGATCAAAAATTGCCAAACCGCTATAATTAGAATTTTTAGAGCCATCCGTGTATATTTGATAATAATCAGAAAAATGGGAATTTAAAAATTTTGTACATATATTTTTTAACTTTTTGGAATTATATTTTTGTTTTGATTTTTCAATACCATCAATATTAGTTGCTAATACGGTCGAGAGGTCCACATTGCTGACCCATGAGTCTAAGGAATACATCTCCAGCTGTTTACTGGTATAAATAATTGTATCTTTTAAGTGTTCGTGAACTAGAACTAGTAATGGCTTCCTTTTATTTTTCCAATAACTACTACACTACACTACACTAGATAATAGCTTAATATAAATTTAATAACAATGGAATTCCTAAAGTATCGCCTGAACCCTAACTATTCGCTTAATCAACACAAATGTTTGTCACTGACAACGCTAAATCGAGCAATAATGGCCTCACATGTGTGAAACAAACATTAATATCCACATCATTAGGAGAACATTCGTCAACCATGTCAATAAATCACTCGACCGCGTTACACACTTGTCGGTGAACGTAGTATGAACCATCTTTACTTCAAGCAAAGTGAATGATGCAACCAGATTGAAACTTGAACCCACAGTTCATGTGTCTATCGCTCCAACTCAGAGTCACTAAAGTATGGTACCTAATTCTTTACTAAAGAGCGGCTAATGTAACCGTTATGGAGGCCATAGACGATCATGTGTCACTGTGTGTGTGATCACTTGATCAAGAGTCAATGACGATCATGTGTACTTGATCAAGCGTCAAGCGGACTTGACGCGGCATCCAGTATTTGATCGTGTATGGCCACGGTAAGCTATCTGGCCATATAGTTATCTCATGCACACTGAATGGCGCGTCAAGTCAAACTGCAGACTTGACACGTACACTTAATTGTGTATGGCATCCATTAAAAACTCTGAGACCTGAGTTGGGGCGTATGAGTAACTGCCCTCGCTTCAATCCAAAAGTATAACGACATTAGCAGCCAGAAGGAAGCGTGGAAATGTAATTGTAAGTGAACATCTTTTTATATTAATATCTTACTAACCTTGTACAAACATGCGCTACTTGACTTCAAAACCATGTCTCGAATAATATTCATTACTGACAGAGCAAAAGCCAGCCAACTGCCTCACGTGTGTGGAACAGGGATTTATATCAACATCATTAAGTAGCACATTTGTCAACCGCTACAATTAATCATGGGCCTCTTTACACACTTGCGACGCGATATGAATCGTTTTCCACTTGTACATGCAAAGTGCGACATGATATAAAGTGAAGTAGAAAACGACATAGGCATATGTCACAGGAATAAATATTTCTGTGTTACGTACTCATGCTTAAGCGAGGGTATTTATTTGTGTGTAAATATGTCAGCATCAAGTAGTAACAAGGTTGGCTTCAACACCTTAATGGCCCACTACTGGGCACGGGTCTTTCCTCTTGAGGAGGCCTAGAGCATACTCCACCAGGCTGCTCCAGCGTGTATTGGTGGAAAGGTTAGTGGGCAACCCGAGTGTCAGAAGTTTTCAAACCCCCGAGGGCCTCCGATATGGCTTAACGACTGTTATCATATGATAACAACCGGGACCGACGGCTTTACGTGCCCTCTGAAGCACGGAAATGCTCAAGAATTTTTTGCCACTAGCGGTCACCCATCCATCGACGCAAGCCGCCGCGCCGGGCTATGAGAGTTTCGAGTAACAAGGTTAACATTGAAGAACTTAACATTGAAGATCAATTTACGAAGTAATAGGTAATATTCACAGTTCAAGTAAACCAATACCTTAAATAATTGTCGTAAATTAATACCAGTTCTGCTGTTACAAAATGATTTAATATGGTTGAGAAAGTAAGACTAATGAGATCTAAAGAAATATCATCATAACAATTCGTCTAACAAGGTACACGAAATCAATAATTAATATAATATCTTTTATTTTGACAACCCTGTAGCTCAGTTGGTTAGTAGATGCCTGTAAAACCAGAGGTGCTAGGTTTGATTACCGGCTGGGGATAAATTTTATTGTCCTTGGATACATAATATGTTTCCGACCCAACTGCAGTGAGTATATATTATATAATGATGAACGAAATTGCCAATAGGTATATTGAAACATAATATAGTAGGTAGGTACAAGTTACAACTTGCAAAAACTGGAACTTAGAAAATCTACTCTTATCGACTTAGTTCTAATAAAACGGAATTTGAGAAATGAAAATCATGCGCTCTTGTAAAAAGCTAACGACAGTCTTCCTTTATTCTTTTAGAAAATACAGATATTTAAATACACCAGATATTTAAATATTCACATTCCAGATATTTAAATATTTGAAATTACATTAAAGCCACTTCATTTGTTGTAATCAAACCTTTTTAACAAGTTGTTTTAACAAAAGCCGCAGACACTTATGAATCCCTTGGAAAGACAAGTATCATACCGCTTCACATCATCCTTAGAACCATCTAACCGTCTCCCTAACCACTTTACATTCAGCGACTGCTCACGGCCGGCTACGACTAATCTCTTGATATATCGGCGCTCACCTTCTCATATCTGGGGAGATCCGAAGTGCCCCTTTATTACGCTACGTGGATTACACTTCAGTACAGACCTTGCACCCTGCGATGAAAAGAATAACTTGCGTCCTTTCACGGCTAGCCGGTAGTGCACAATGTTATTTAATTTTCATCTACCCATTGGCTATAACTAGCAATAAAGTGTCCCCTACTTAATATACATAATCTTAATATATATAAATTATGTGTTACGTTGTTTGTCCGCGATGGACTCCTAAACTACTTTACCGATTTTAATCTTTGCACACCATGTTCAGTTTGATCCAACTTGAAAGATAGGACAGCTTACATCTCTATTTATAGTCACAATATTATTTATGATAAGCATAATTTCCGCGTGCGAAGCTGCGGGCAACAGCTAGTATTAAATATTTTTTCTCACTCAATGTCATCACTAAATGATAATGGTTATGCAAGTTAGTAGATACGGCAGTTGCAGGTTTATAATTCGATGTAGATTGCATGATAGTTACGTTTGATGATTTTTAACTTACTTAGTATCAGCTATTTTTACATAATTGTTATAAGTATATTTTGATGGTTTCTGCTTTACTTGTATCAAATGAAAGGCAAGGAATTTTTTCATTCCACAAGAAAAATGAGTATGAAATTTTAATCATCTTTTGTTTTTCTTTTAGCTGCATGGCCCTCTCGCTGTTCCATTAATTTGTTTTTAAGTAGCTTTACACTAACTCTGTATTCGTTCGTTCGTTAAAAATTTATAGCAGATCCCATAAGCAGATTGAACTAGATTACGTCGGATACTAAAGCCGAATAAAGTCAAAACAAAACACAAAGAAGAATAAAGTGTAGTGAAGAGAAGTCTTGGAACAACCATAAGTCGGTTATCGTTAGCTCGTTTGAAGCAACCAACAGAAACGGATTGAAAAGGACACTGCCAATTCAGTTATTATTATTGTTATTTTGGTGTTATTCAAAGTAAATTAATATTTAATTTCTCATATTCAATAATATTACAATTCGGATGTGATTGCTATTGTCACAACTGAAGTTATACAATGGCGAATTATTTGTGAATTATTATTGTTATCACAAAAATCTTTATCTTATATTACATTTCTTATCTTAGATTAAATTATCTTAAATTTTGTTTGCATAACTTCAGATGTAGTAGTAATCTACTACTGCTATTTCTACCCTTTTTCTGACCTAATAAGAGTCTAGTTTCCACAACAACTTGGTATTGACTTACATCCTTTGTTGTTTAATCTGAGACTTACATTATGACTTAACTATTACTTACCCATAACGTAATTTACCTATACAAAAACGACCAAACATACAGTTAATAAAAGTACCTAATGTAAATAATGTACAAAATCCCCGTAAATAAGAGTAATTTACCAACTATACTGCTTTATACCACAGAGTAAACCTCCTTAAGTGTTTGGAACAAGTTTGACAAAGCATTTGTTGTCCTGAAGCAGGAGCGGGATTCCTGCGACGTCGGGCTTCAGACGATAACGAGTTATAAAGTCGCCTAACGTGCCTCAGCGCAATGTTTATTTTTCATTGAAAATTGTTCTAAATGTAAAAGCAACTTGTCAAGTCTTTCTTTCTTGGTCTAACTTTGATATCCATCGGTGATGGGAGCCACCTACAATCAGGATCGATAGCGTGTTTGTCGGCTAGGTCCATAAAAATGATACACCAAATATAATAACGCTTTACACTCATAGCCCCACACTAAGATTCCCTGTGTCGTGTATGCCATGGACAACACACAGAGACAAGAACATTCACACCCAGACCCAGAACAAAAATTCAAACTTGCTTGCGTCATGGCAAGCAGAGACTATGCCTAGTTGGGAATGACTGTGCCTGTAAAGCAAAGGGTCTCAGGGTCGATGGAGTTGGCACAGCGAATGCATGTTATAGATCGTAATTTAAAACTTCAACTATTTTCTATACCCAATAATAAATATGAAACATTAGCTTTTAAATGTTTACGCAAGTCACATTTTTCTGGAGACCTGCGTCAAATTCTTCGGTTCCACGCCAATAGTTAACAATCCTTATCACTGAAATAAAATAAATAGGTATTGCAGATAGTATCGAACCCTTATAACACAAACCCTTCACTAAATCACAGCGGTGCAACGCATTCGGAATACTGAAACGCGTTCGTAAAATATGTAACCAGATAAAAGTGGCCATCCTTGTGCTTGGAATAGTTTCTAAAGAAATGGTCGTAGTTTAGCATAATGGGATCCACTTAGTCATCGGTACCTTATCTACAATAATATATTGTAGGCTCCAAGACGATTAATCAAGGGGGACGCTGACTAAGTTATTGCGTAGTGTTTAACTGGGCAATTTAGGAACATTTTAATGATAGTACTAAGTTATGATGGCCTAGTAGTAGTTATCGTCGATGGACTTACAGTATTGTCGATGGTCTTCTGACCAAGGTTCGATTCCTTCTCACGGGTTATTTTTGAGTACCCCGTTCTTGGAGGCATCCATCCCTGAAGACAACATTTTGGATAAAGATACAATTTGTTTTGAACCCTTAAAAGAAAAGAGAGAATTATTGTAACAATCATTTCCTTTTACAAAGTTTTTTTTAAATTTTAAAACATTCACACTCCTATTCCTGAAAACATTCCTGAAATATTTAGATACTGAGAATATTTCAAGGCTAGTCTCAACCAGGAATCAAACCGGAATTCGTGACCACCCTCTTCTTGGCGAGTCACAATCAAACTGATAACAAAGATTAACGTTTCGAGACTTGCTTTATCTTAATAACAATCTTACTTTCAAATTCTACATTACATTTATTCTTGTTATTCGGGTACAGCATAACCACAATAACATGGATAAAAGACCTATTAAAATAAAATATTTATGTTCTGAAAATATGAGCGGTAGTCTCTAAGCGCGGACATTCAAGGCAATAAAAGTGCACTCAATTTCAACAACTCGTAAAACCGTCTGCTATAACAAACAATAGGTTTAGGTATATTCAAGTCAAATTTCACGCAGCAGCAAAAATCTGTATGTGAATAGGATACTTTCAGTCTTTGCACGCGTTTACAAGTAGGTATAAGCATTACTTCGTGCTCGAAAGTGTAAGATTTGAACAATGATGTTATAAGTAAAGAAGAGGTAGATAGTCACTAGCGCGTCGAAGATGAAGATCGTAAGAGCGGTCAATTGACCTCAGTCTGCTCGTAGTCGCTCTGTTTTTACAAGACAATAGGCAGTTTTGTTGTTTTCAGAAGTGCTTGAGATTTGACATAAAACGTTAAAATGCCTTCGTGTATTATTGTAGTGTGATTGGTGTAGTGAAACAAAAGATAAACGTGTGTGTGTTGTAGCTCTTTTCGGAACAGATTTTTTGGTTGATTTGTAAGGGCATGACGTATCTATAGTTTTTTAAACATCATTGGATTTGAAGTTAAACATAATTATAGAGAAGGAGAGAATGGACGTGATTAACATCCTCCTAATATTAGATATAAATGCAAAACTTTGTATGAATGTCAAGCAGAAACTACTGAACCTGATCATGATCTGGAATAAGACATAATAAAACGTACTTATTATCCGGGAAAACGAGGTAAAGCTGCAGGCAGAACACTTGTTTTATATAATTTTATCGAGAGTTAAACCTAGCTTAATGTTCGGTTTACATGTATTAAGTAGTTAAGTAGATAACTAAACTTTAACTAAATTTTTAGTAAATATACGTGTGAATGGATAATTTAGTAGTTAAAATTTAGTACGCAAGTTTACTTGCAAGTAATTTAGAAATTTTTCTATTTTTCTGTAAAGTAGGAGGGCGGGGTTTATCAAATATTACGGGTAAAGGCCTTTATTAAATATTACGTTTGGATGCGCACTAAAAATAAGTTTAAATTTAGTTATCTAATTTACTACCTAATATGTATAAACCGGACTTCAGCGAGATTGCACAAAGCGGTCAAACACAAAAAGGACAGTAAAATTCAGACGCGATCCTGCAAAAAACTGTTCCCTCTAAAATAAAGATTTTGAAGAGCTCTTTTCTTAGACGATAACACGTCGAATGTGCCTTTCTAATTTCAGATGTTTACACAAACGAATCCAAAAATAGAATTTTCATTTAACAAAATGAAATTATCTTCACATTAAAATTTTGTTATGAAACTCTTAAACGCTTTTGCCTTGGGTAACTTCTGTAAAATTATAATCTTATTTGCCCAGCTTTGCTTTCTACAGCCTCAGTTTTACGATGTTTACGCTCTTGTACCTAAACGACGCTGAACAGACGAGAATTATATAATTTTCGTATTATTATAAAACATTGTTAAACACTTGAAGTAATTACATAAATAAAAGTAGCTATTAAACTGAAAATAAATAAGAAAATAGACGTTGTCGGTTATAAGGGATGAGAAGGAGTGGTCCAGAAGAATTTCCTGGAGATTGCCTGAATTCTAGGTAGATTCCTCAATGAAGCTTTACCTTCTGCCCACAGCTCACGTACACTTGTACCTTTGTATATTTTAGTATCAAATTGAATTAACTGCAGTAGCTTTGCTTTTGACCTTCACGTCATTCATATTACGAAAAAGAATCTCATCCACATTATACCGCTCTCAAATACGAGAACGGAATGCCATACAAGTCATAAAACGTTAATATAGGTATTGTTGGCGTCTCCACGGATCTCAGACCGCATTGTTAATTTGAGGAAGCTTCTCAAATCTGCTTTACGAACACGATTATAACATCATTTAGAGAGGTTTCGCCGCGTTTGCTATTTATAAGGTACCTGTTTAACCTTTAACGAGTAACCCTTATTGTTTGATCACAATCCATAGTTGTTCTACTTCTGCCCATAATTATATATTAAATAAATTATATAATAAAATAATCTGGAACCTGTTATTACCTACAATTTTAAGAGAAAATGATTAGTTTATCAGAATCGGGAAACTGATTTACGAGACATGAGTTCTCTGGCATGTATGCAGATTTCAAAGACCTTTGCCTTCACCAAAACAAGTGTGCATTCATTTTGGTTAGAAAACTTTCACAGTTTGAACCAGACCGTGGCAAACTGACATCAAACCTACTCGAGCTTACTTTACTAGGCTTACAACATTGAAGTATAATGTCATAGAACAGACATCTCGAACAAAATGTATGTCCCACCGGGAAAGTTCTATTTTCAAAATTGAGCCACCGTTCTCCTTTGAAAATCGAACGAATCCATTGAAGATTGAAACCCCGTGGCGCCAATGCATTGGGACATATGTACATCGTGTTCGCGGTGTCGGTTCTATACGCTAGTAATAATACTTCAATTAATGATGATAATTAAAAGAATACTGACTGAAATTAGTGTTCTGACCAATTTGCGTTTGTTATTATTATGGTTTCGCCTAATTTACAACAAAACTGTGTTACATTTAGCTTATTGGAACTATAATTATTTTTAAACAAACATTTTACTCACATAGTGGGACTCATCCCTAATGGCTCTCAAGAAACGCGGAAAGCTGATGCATGTTTTAAATAACCTTGTTGAGTACTTAAATACTTACTATTCTTTAACCTCTCTGCATCCAGAATGCATTATGCTCTTCAGAGCAGTGCATAAACGTAGCTATTTGAAAATGTTTTCATTTTAGAAAATAACATTATTAGACCAAAACGGATTACCGTCGGACTAAGGATAATAAATCTCCCAGATTTTAATTTCGGCATCGTTATCCAGAATTGAATTTTCCCCAATTTATTTTTTGTGTTGTTTTCGAAAGGGTTATGATTTAGGGGTCAGAACGTGCTTAATTAACAGTCATTCAATTGCCATCGAGAAATCTCTCTCGTCTGGAAAGTTTCACCTGCGGAGCTCTCCGGAAATTTTCTTTCTAAATTATGCAATTCTAAGTACCAAAATATAAGTAGTGAAAAAATATATACTAAATTATACAAAAATCTCATACAAAATTCCCAATTCTTATCTATTAATATTAGGCATTCACTGATGAACAAAACAATTCCTGAATCGAAATTGCAGAGTTCGATTCACAAGTGTTTTGCCATTAAAAAAGTAATTCAAGGTAACGTCTACTTGCCTTTAGTATTCCTTTTTATATCGGGGTAATATCCCTAATTGGCCGATCTACGTGAGAAGTGATCGAGTCGGAAGACTCGGTAAAAAAACTGCTATTATGATACCTGACGATACGCTTCACTTTTCCTATGATTGGTAATTCTCACTTCTCAGAGCAATACCTCATAGCTTCATCGCAGACCTATATTATAACTAAAGCTGTATTTGGTCTTATTACATCTCAAAATTTTATTATCTACTTAATAAAATGCTTTATTACTGACTGACAGACTAGAAACTTGAAATGTACGAATTACGTATACGAATTTATTTATATTATATGACGGGTCTCCCTCTATCATAATTACTTATACAACATAGGACTGATGATAGATCAGTCCTATTATGTTCCATCTCTACGGGATATTCAGGATTGCCGTTAAATCATTTATTCACATTTAATTCAACTTATTACAACATCAAGAATCGTATAGCACCTTATGACAGTGTTCTATGACATTTACTTATGGAATACAATAAGATATAATTTGAAAATTCTTTCTGTAGAGAAAGTGTTTTTTGTAGTATCTACGGGGATAGTAGTATCTACGGGCGTAAGACCGATAACCTGATTCGATGAACCGCAGATCTTGGGGCAAGCGGTGACGGTTTAGCACCTTAGTTCCCAAACTGGTCTACGTGGACCTCCGCTAGGAGTAAAATTGTTCTAGGGCTAGCGGAACCCACAAAAAAATTTACTGCTTTTCTTTTTGTTTTTACCACTCCGAATGGGGAGTTTTCTAAATGAAACAAGTAAGAATTGATTGGTTCCTTGTGATGTGAATAGATAGACTTTTTTGACATCCACTCACAGCACAATCAGTTAATAAATAAACCAATCAATTATCACTTTTTTTCGAAAACTATCAATTCGTAGTTGGAATTCAGCCGCAACGCAAATTTCCATAGTTAGATCTATTCTTCACATTTTTTGTCGAGTTTTGGGATTATGAATAGAAATGTAGCTGCAGGGGTCCACCGAAACTAGCTAAAGTTTGAATGTGGTCTATGAGAAAAATAGTTTGGAAACCTCTGGTTTAGGCTAAACCGTTTAGCGTTATGTTCATTGTAATTTTGAGCACAAATAACCTTCATTAATAACATAAAGTTACCGCAATTGCTTATTTCTAAATGTTGTAGGTATATCAAACATTTGATATGGAATATGAGGATGTCGAGGATAAAACAAACAGTAACCGAAGTTAATTGGAAAGCAGGCGTGGCGGCAGTATTTGTACACTGGCTTGATCTGAGTGGACACTGTGGACAGGTTGCCGTGGCCCTTGCCGGACTTCTGTATCGTGTGCCATGGTAGTATAATGTAAATACGAAAGTACCAGAACAGACATCACAAACAAAATTTGTGTCGCAGCGAAAGGTTATATTTTCAAACTAGAGACCTCGTTCTCTTTTCAAAATCGACTGAATCCACTGAAAACTGTAGCCAATTGGATACAGTTTATTACGCAATAGTCGGGTTTGCGGTGATGGTTCTATACGCTGGTAATAATGGTTCAATGCCGTCTTCTTACACTTTATAATAATACCTCTTACTATGCATTTTATGAACTCTAATAAATTATTTAGGTACCTTTTAGATCT
Source organism: Thymelicus lineola (assembly GCA_963932265.1). Taxonomy (NCBI): domain Eukaryota; kingdom Metazoa; phylum Arthropoda; class Insecta; order Lepidoptera; family Hesperiidae; genus Thymelicus; species Thymelicus lineola. The sequence goes on along the minus strand of OZ010687.1, from coordinate 5,867,057 downwards.
ATCGCGAAGATCTGCTTAATGAAGATAGACTTATGAATTAATGAATCTTATGAATTTATGATTCGATTATTTATAAATAATCGAATCTCACCTAAACTTATCGATTCCTTGATCCATCACTAATCGTATTTTTGTAATGGCAGTTGGCAAAGAAGGCGACAAAATAAATGATCAAGATGATGACTTTTATTTTGGTCAGTTTTTATAAGGAGAATTTGTTATTTCGTAATATTTACAAAAATTGTTTTAATTAATAATAGGAATTACTTAGTAATCATACACGAAAAAAAGGTTAATAAGATTCTTTAATATGACATATTTTTATTTATATGACGGGACTCCCTTTTTATGTATACCTCTATCATCAGTCCTGTTATGTTCCATCTCTACGGGATATTCAGGATTGCCAAACGACACAATAGATTTATGTGATGTATTTTAGTTTTTTATCTTGTTACAACACTCAGAATCATATAACACTTCGTACACATCACAATTCACCTTTTTTAGACAACACCACGACACTACCGAATACGTAGCAGGATACCATGATGTCAACGGAACGATGTTCCTCTAGTATTTGAAACAAATATTAATTTCGTAGAAACTTCAGAAAAATCAAAGAGTAACTAACTTTATCTTGCGAACATTTTACGAAAGTTGAACAGCGCGGATCATAATCCTACCTTTCTATGAAGGCAAATACCATATCAGTAGAACTTTATGTTTCTGTGAGTTATAAAGTCAAGACAAATATGAAGAGGATTGCACCTGGTGAATACAAACAGTTTCTGAACTTAATTGAAAGCGGCCGGCGAGGACCGGTATTTGAACAGTCGCTGGCCTGCGCTGTCCTGAGTGTGCTGAGCTAACAGGCGACTGAGAGACTTGTGTCAACGATCGATTTTACTATGTAAGAATATCAATCTACAATGTATTATGTAGATACAAGAAAAAATATAGATGACAATCAAATAATTATGTAAAAATAATTACAATGAAAGTTACATACATTGACACTACCAAGTTGTTAGTGAATCCTGTGAGTATGAAGCGATTTCAGGTTCGACTCCGGCTGAGGTAGATATTTATGTGACACCTAAATGTTGTAGGGGAGTATAAAGTGGTGAACGTGTTAACGTTTTTATACTCAAAATATACACTATGAACAAACATTCCATCCATCCATCCATCAGCCCTTGGAGGTCCACTGCTGGACATAGGCCTCCCCTAACTTGCGCCACTTTGACCGGTCCTGAGCCTTCTGAATCCAGCGAATGCTTCAGGTCGTCGGTCCATCTTGTCGGGGGGCGTCCTGTACTCCACTTTCCGAGACGCGGGCGCCATTCGAGGACCTTTCTTCCCCAACGGTTATCGGTCCTTCGCACTATGTGGCCAGCCTATTGCCACTTCAGCCAGCTAATTCTTTGAGCTATGTCGGTTACCCTTGTTCGTCTACGGATCTCCTCGTTTCTGATACGATCACGTAGAGAAATACCGAGCATAGCCCTCTCCATAGCCCGCTGTGCTACCCTGAGCTTGTGGATTAGGCCAATAGTGAAGCACCACGTCTCGGATCCGTATGTCATCACTGGCAACACACACTGCTCGAACGCCTTCGACTTCAGGCACTGAGGTAGTGTTTTGGACGACAAGATATGACGCAGTTTTCCGAACGCAGCCCATCCGAGTTGGATTCTACGAGTGACTTCTTTCTCGAAGTTGGACTTACCCATCTGAACAAACATTATGATGAAGAAACATATAAGTGTCTCACAAACATTTTTGGGGCCGGAAATGGAATTACTCCGGTCAGAAATCGAACCCGCAATCCTTAGCAGCGACCACAACACGTATACTAGTAACTAAGCAATGGACTCACAAATTGAAATAATAAAGCTCAATATTAGGTACTACCTAAATAAGATCAATTTATATCACCCAAAAGCCTCAAAAGATAAAATTATCTCTGGAGTTTCGAATAAACAGCTGTGAATGAGTTGACGTTTAACTTATCCGTTATTCAATCAGGCGAAAACGACGAGACGAAACGTCATAAACTTAATCAAGAGATCCCAGAGACCAAATTGGTTAATGGAGCTTATTGAAATCTGCCATCGTGCTAATCAATAAACATAAACGTCGAAATAGAGATCGAGACGTAAAGCCGATGCTGTCTTAATGCCCGAGGGGAAAGTTCAAAGACTTTCCAATATGGATGTAGCGAAACAACGCGAGAGGTTAAGCAGTGGCGGTTTATACTGTCTGATAGCAGGCTTGTAGCGATATTAGCTATGCTAATTAACTATATTGATCTTAATGTAATTTGACGATTATTTAGTCATTTTGAAATAGGTAATACTTGGGAAAAAAATAATTCTATGGAAAGAAAAAAAAATGTTAATTCTTGCTTTAATTTTGCTTGGTATAACTCTTTTCTGTTATTTTATTTTCGTTTCTCTTATTGTTACGCTTCTTACAAATTTTATATTTTACCTGAATTATGCTCGAATATACAAATTATACAAGTATTGGTATAACTGCGAATTTAATACAATTGATTGAAAGGTCATCCCGCGTACGGCGTAGACATACTGTTAATTTGTGTTATAAATTATGCGCAAATAAATTAACAATGTGACGACATTGCAATTTAAGAATTTTAAAACCTCTTTGCTATAAAGTACTAACAAAAAAAATATTTTAGCTGTCGTAGTTTTTATTTGATTTCGTTATAGCACAAACATAAACCAAAATAATATATTTTTTTATCTTTTCAGAAAATAAATCTCGTACATCGCTCTTATTCGACAGTACGACAATTCAAGAAGCTTTAGATCGAAGTGCCTAGTGTGCGACACGAAGCGATTAGCGTTGAGGGCGTAGAATGAAGGCTGTTTCTAAGGCGGGATATATCTTTAAGAAAGATTAACGATCTTCAGGTATAGCGCTTGGGGTCGGGCTATAATTAAACGCAATGGATAGAGCTTCCCCATAGATCGAGAAGGGCAGGCGTCTCGCTGAGTTATGATTTCACGCGAGACAATGTGATTGGCACCCTGTAATGAAGCCGGTGATTCGACTTTCGGAAATGACTGTACCCGCGTTACAATTATTATCACATTTTGAAATGTAAATTTAAGTGTTTAGTTAGATTTTTAAAGGACAGCTAAGAGTCTAATAACTACTTTTGGCTGTGAATATAGAAGTATTTTATTCCAATGGAGCATACTACTGAGACGTGATCACTTGTGTGTGTTATATTGTCATTTGGAGATTTTTAATTTTTATTTCCAAGTTTACCTTATTTTTTGCATACACCGCCTGTAATGAAAAAACAATGTTAAATAGATTTAATTGAATTAGGAAATCTATGATGTTTTAACATGATATTATCCGTTTTTTGATTCTAGGCTTTCTTTTTTGTCTTTAATAGCAGATTCGTGAATAGCACATCATTCTCTCTCTCTCTCTCTCTCTCTCACACACACACACAGACACACACACACACACAAAGGTATATTTTTTTTGAAATCTTGACTTCCATTCACTTGCAAGGCTTGTAGTCTTCGACACCCTTACAATGCCTTACATGCCTTTAAGCCATATTTAGTAGATAACTTAATTGTGCCATTCCTCAGCAAGATAATTGAGAAAGTGTAAACTTCGCGCATTCCCTGGTTACGAAGGCTGTGGATATTAGGAGCCCCAAGAGATCACATTTCTTCCCCGCTCTACGGAGCGTAACCACAGCGTCACATATTTTACTCGTCTTGTTTCGTTCTCGTAAAAACGATAGCTCGTTATTAGAAGCTTTACATGTTTTTAATCTCTTTTCTTTTACTGACTGAGCAATTTGTGTTTTTAATAATGCCTATTTCATTATCACTACCCATTCTTAGATATATATTATATTTTTTAAATGTACCTAAGTATGTACCTAAGCCTCATTTATATCACACCTATGCATTTACTTAAGAATTTTATTTTTATCTTGCAATATGTATAATATGTATGGTAGTTTATTCCTCCTCTCTATCATGGTTTATAGTATAAGTTCTGTATGTTTATAGTTTGTATAATTATTTATTTCCCACTTTCTAATATTATATCCCTAATAAGTATTATTTAATCATATACACATAAAATTAAATATATTAAATAATTAAGTTGTAAATTATCTTCAACTTTGGATTGTCCTGCTTCTAATATAATATTAATATACTATATTAATAAGATTGACACCACATGTGGAACTACGCGAAAAGGGGACTACACTGTAAACCAGCAGCCGTGGTTCCTAGCCGCTCCATGGCACAGGCTGAGGGTAGTCCTTTTTCATCAGGTTACATGGTACCCGCTAAAATTTTTTTATGTTTCATGTCACGCAATGTTATAGTAAGGTTACATTCTGTTAGTACTTTTTATTTCTCCGTTTTAACCTTGTAACCCATGTACCATGTAATTTTCACGACGAAATAAATGTTTCTTTCTTTGTTTCTTTCTTTCTTTTCTTTCTAAGTAGGTACAATTTAAAATTCCATTTAAACGGTTAAGAAAAACAAAACACTCCTAAATTATCTCCTTCTTCATTTATTTTTCATATCTACTCTATCTTTAGATATTAACTCAACGAAGAATTTAATTAGTTGCTTTAGCCACAATCACACAAATTGTTAACTGTAATGTAACTCCGGTCCGGGCGGGCGGCAGCGGCTACCAGCGACTCGCTGATACGTCAATTAGGATATTGGTGACGTTGTACACACAAAATACAGCCCAGACTTCGCGTCAGTGGCATAGCATAGCTTGTTTGTTCTGGTTAATTTTCACTCGCCAGCCAGACAGACGTTTTGCAATGCATTTGAGTAGATAAGGATTTTTTCGGTTTATAAATACTTAGAATGTACTTAGAGTTCTAAAATAACTTTGCATGGGAAGTCCTATGTATGATAACCTACATGGATAGATGTAAGATTTCGTCTTGATAAAACAGATACACCTATTATGTGAACACTTGCGTCTTTAGTCGCCTAAATCTAAATCGTTTAGAAGTTACATGAGCGACACTACAGATACGTGATCCAGAAAATTATTAATTTAAAAATCCTGCTTAGCGAAAATGTAAATTTTAAAGGACGAAATGATAATTAGTAGGTACCCTTTAAATTTAATTGGGTTATTTTCAAAATACTGTTGCCTACATTATTGCGTACCAGTTTCAAAAATACTTTTTTCTGTCTTTAAGGTATCGTTTTTCACCGTGTTTACTCTGTCACTGGTACATTTATAGGGAAATACGATTGTCAAGGGACTGTAAATAGTATAGCATTGTAAAAACAAATACAGACAATTTCATACTAAATTTTGCCTGAAATTCAGAAGACGAAATTTATTAAGTACGTTTTAAACCGTACTATCAATAGTATAGGCGATGGAAATAAAAGACCGAAGAAAATTTTCAATAGCGCGACCGAGCGAGCGCCTTGACGTTTCGTAGCGAATTGTAAAAACAAATGAATTTAAAATATCCGTAATTATGGCATCAACTGCCAGTACTTTGTTTGAGAAATAGGTCCCTCGGACGCGCTCTATTTTATTTAACTTTTAAATTATAATATACAAAAAAACACAACATGCATAACTTTATTATTATTTTACAAAATATTAAAGTGCGTCGCCTACAAATAGTATAATATTTAATGCTCCGTACGTACACAACGTTTAGTTGAATTATCTGTATGTTTGTGGTGGGCATTGGCCCGCGGACGGTAATATAATTAGCGTCAACGCTGTAAAATATCTTTGTCTCGTGACGAAGGGCCGTACTTTAGCGTTTATCATGGTTCGCTTCCGTTTTGTTATTATAGGGGTCTGTTCGCGAAATATTTGGCTTTAAAGTGCTAATTTTGGTAAGAGTCAAGTGTCCCACCCTGCTGACTTTATGGTTGGAGTTGGATAAGTGAAAAAATTCTCAAAAATAGGATATATTATGATGAATTTAGAAGAAAAACTATCACGGCTATGTTAGCATAAGTAGTTGTAAGTATATTCAAATAACCAACGGTCGTTTTAATTCTGTTGAAGACAGTATGCGAATATTCTGAAACACAAAACATATTCAAGACTGAAAAATAAAAAGAGTCCCAAAGTCACTTTGCAATGGAAAATGTAAATGCCTTTATTTAATTCTCGGGGTATTCCAGACGGGTTAGAATAAAATTTCATTTGAATTTGGAACAACAGCACATGAATGTAGGAATTCAAGTCGATTGGTAACTCAGTTATTATAGTCTAAGTATTATTGGATCAAGCTGGTAAATAAAAGACTAAAGAAAAACGTAAATATGATTTTGTTTTTGAAAAAAAAAATCTGTATCCACGTTACTTGAAAAGAATTAACAATTCAGTTGTATTGTTTTAGTGATTTTGTCAATTATGCCATCACTTTCAACTTTTCGAATTTCATCGCTAAAATCCTATACCTATGCCCGCTGTATTTATCAATTTATTATCATGTACAATATGCAAATCATCTCCGAATATATCTACTCCACAATATCCTAATATCACATCACAAGCCAGGCATACACGCATAATCTTCACATTACCATCCAACGTGTCCGCTCTGCGTTTCATTTACATACAGACGGAACAATGTTTTTACACATACGTTTCAAGAAATACAACGTGTTCCACCTGTTTCTAGAACTTCTCTTTGTCGGTCACAACAAAAGTACTTAATTTACTTTGCACTGGGTGTAAAGTAGGTAACTAAAGTAAGGAAAGAAATACACACATGGAATGCATCAGAATAATTGGATCGTCGGATTAAATGTGTAAGGGTGTAATGGTACCTTTTAATATATTAGTTATGTATTATAATATATTAAGGCCAGGTAATCCCACAAAATATTTCCGGTCGTCCGTAAGCAAACGCGCGCGACTGATCGGGCCTGCCGAACCACCGCGCTTACGAATTTACATAGTAATTAAGACAATCATTATATTATCAAATCAAACTTGGCGAATTTACCTAGAAATATTTGGTGTCTTTAATTGAGTACAAAAATAAAATGGAAAAAGTTTAATCATTGTTGAATTATTTAAATTTAAAAAAAATTTAAAAAGGGTTTATTTTGAGATCTTTTTATAGAGTGAAGTTCATTAGATTTTGTAACTGAAATTAAAAAACTTATTTTCTATGTCAGAGATGTTTTTAAAAATGTGTGAAATTCACACGTGGTAGAAGTGAAACTTTCCAAAATTTTGGTTTCAAGATAATGAGATTAAAAAGCAATAAATCGAATCTTCTACCTTGTTCCTCGCGCCATCTATGAATACAACTTAGCACTTTTTAAAAATCTATCTAGCAATAAAACGAATCTTCTATCTTACTCCTCACGCCATCTATGAATACAACTTAGCACTTTTTAAAAATCTATCTAGCAATAAAACGAATCTTCTATCTTATTCCTCGCGCCATCTATGAATACAACTTAGCATTTTTACTGTCTGTATAATCGGTCGGTCGATCGACAGATATTAAACAACGAAAATGAAATTCTTATTTTTTGTTGATAAATTCTTTGAAAATATTTAAAAGAGCATTTGAAAGTATTTAAAAACAGTATAAAAATAAAACTAAAAAAAAAGAAATACTGAGAGACGCGAACCTGCGCATCAGGTATTGTGTATCTACGTCCTGACCATTGAGCTATGGAGAAGTTAAATTCAAAGACGAAATTAGCGGTTATATTATCTTACCTGTCGTTTTTCCGTTGCATCCAGTTTGAAATCACTAACGATTCTAAAGAAGTTTCACTTCAAAAACTCAAAATACGACCTCTGTGGGAATAACTAGCCTAACTGGATCAAAAGCAAAGGTAGCTATCCTTAGAACTACGTAAGGTTGAAATAATACCAAAATTAAAAAGCATTTACCTATAAACAATATTTCGTTGCCCTTGCTTTTATCGTCAGCAATATTAAGGTACACTCCGAACACTTCAAACTAAGCAATTTTCGAAATCGCAATACCTTAACACTCTATGATTTATACCCCGATGATATTTTATTAAGCCCATAAAACATCTCTTACCGGTTACCCAAAGAAACCCCTTTTGTGCTGAGAGCGATATATTCAGGGCCTATGACAAAATTGGTCGACGTGAAATATGTATAGACATTTTTTTATTCAACGCTATTTTAGTAAAAAATAAGCATACTTTGAAGCAACATCAACAGAAATACATAACATGGAAATTTTATCCTAAATATGAATTGAAAAAATATATTATCCTACTAATATTATAAATACAAAAGTTGGTATGTATATTTTTACTCTTTCATGCAAAAACTACTGAACGGATTTTTATGTTTAGCACACATTATCCCGGAAAACGTCGGCCAATCCGCGGGCATAGCGCTAGTAATTTGTTATTTATAGCATACGAGTAACCACCCTCGCTTTGCTTCGGTTTTCTTATTTTTTTATACCTTGGGTTACATTATTGGAGTTTTATTAAGATCCCTAATTTTTTTTGAAAATATAATATAGCTTATGTCACCCGGCGATAGTGTAGCTTCCCAATAGTGAAATAATTTTTCAAATCGGTTCAGTAGTTTCAGAGCCTATTCAATGCAAACAAACACTCAAATAAAATTTTTCCTCTTTATAATATTACGAGTAACCGCCCTCGCTTTGCTTCGGTTTTCTTTATTTTTTACACCTTGGGTTACATTATTGAAGTTTAATTATGGATCCCTAATTATTTATAATATAATATAGCCTTGTCACCCGGCGATAGTACCTATAGCTGCCCAACAGTGAAAGAATTTTTCAAATCGGTTCGGTAGTTTCGGAGCCTATTCCATGCAAACAAACAATCAAATCTTTCCTCTTTATAATATTAGTATAGATTAGTACAGATAAGTGTATTTTTTGAAAATGCTAAGAAATGCTAAGTCAGTTTGATTTGCTTGTGAGATGTATTGAAATAAATCACAGACAATATCGTTGTCCTATTTTCACCACACGCTACTCGCCACCACGCTACCAGCCCCAGATTTTTCTTAAAATGAGGTCATTTTTGACAGGCCAACTACAAATGCTAAATTTTATTTTATATCAGTAATCATTTTCAAAAACTTTAAACTCGGACAAATGCGTTTAAGTACCCCATCACATTCTTGCGAATTGCGGCTTAAAACTTTTCATATTAATGTATCAAATCAAAGTTACGAAATCACCGGGGAAATTTGCGTGACAAATTGGCCAAAGTAATCACAGCCAAAAAATATTGCGCATATCGACGATGGAAAGGCAAAATGTATTATCCGCCATTTAGTAAAATGACCAGGAGAGACGATTAAAGTTTTAGAAAATTCATAACTTTTAAAGTATTGAAGATATCTCTATGAAATTTAAGTGAATAGTAATAAAATTTATTACAAATGCATACATGTAATAAAAAGTAACGTATGTCTAATATTTGTATTAATTTATGGAGTTTATACAAAATACCAAAAAATCTCAGATAGGTAAAATCTGTTTATATCCAAATATAATATCTAAAAAATTTCAAGCAAAGTGTTTTATATCCAAAATATAATATAAATATTTTCCAGTAAATTGTTTTATATCCAAATAAATGTGATATTGCTATCGAGTAAAATGACTTAAAAACACATCCAATCATGACCAGAGAGAGGTAAACGCTTTTATGTAACTTCTTCATATCTATGCAAACCTGGAAAAACAATTCTACAGACATCATTGTATTCAAACAAAGAGGGCCAAGTGGTTTAACCATACACTTAAATATAATTTAGGCCACAAACTAAACTTTCCATAACTTAATAAAATCCTGAAAATTGTAAAAAAATTAAAATCATCCATCCAATCCATCCATCAGCCTTTGAAGGTCCACTGCTGGACATAGGCCTCCCCTAACTTGCACCACTCTGACCGGTCCTGAGCCTTCTGAATCCAGCAGATGCCAGCTGTCTTCTTCAGGTCGTCAGTCCACCTGGTCGGGGAGCGTCCTATGCTCCTTTTTCCGAGACGTGGGTGCCACTGGCACCGAATGGCACCGTGCCATTCGAGGGCCTTTCTTCCCCAACTGTTATCGGTCCTTCGCACTATGTGGCCGGGCTTGCCACTTCAGCCGGCTAATTCTTTGAGCTATGTCGGTTACCCTTGTTCGTCTACCTATCTTCTCATTTCTGATGCGATCACGTAGTAAAATACCGAGCATAGCCCTCTCCATAGCCCGCTGCGCTACTCTGAGCTTGTGGATCAGGCCAATAGTAAAGCACCACGTCCCGGATCCGTATGTCATCACTGGCAACACACACTGCTCGAACGCCTTCGACTTCAGGTACTGAGGTAGTGTTTTGGACGACAAGACATGACGCAGTTTCCCGAACGCAGCCCATCCGAGTTGGATTCTACGAGTGACTTCTTTCTCGAAGTTGGACTTACCCATCTGAATCACTTGTCCCAGGGAATTGTATTCGTCTACAACTTCGAGAGCAGCGCCATCAACAACAACCGGTACGGGTGTGACATGGACATTCGACATGATTTTCGTCTTGTCCATGTTCATCTTAAGACCCATCCGTTGTGAGGCGCTGTTCATGTCCCCGAGCATTGTATCAAGTTCTTCCAAGGAACCCGCCAGGATTATTATATCATCGGCATATCGCAGGTGTGTGATGTATTCACCATTGATGTTAATGCCCCGTCGTTTCCACTCCATCTGCTTGAACACGTCTTCCAACGCAGCGGTGAACAGTTTTGGGGATATGAAATCCCCTTGTCACTAAGAGACAAAAAAAAATTAAAAATGAAGGTAAATGTTTTACTAAAATTATATTTATCAAAAAGTTACTGATTAAAAGGTTATAATGGTAAGGACGGAAAATCAAAGCAATTAATTCAACAATAAACAACACGTAACTAAACAATCCATCCATCAGCCCTTGGAGGTCCACTGCTGGACATAGGTGTCCCCTAACTTGCACTACTCTGACCGGTCCTGAGCCTTCTGAATCCAGCGGATGCCCGATGTCTTCATCAGGTCGTCAGTCCACCTGGTCGGGGGGCGTCCTATGCTCCTTTTTCCGAGATGTGGGCACCATTCGAAGACCTTTCTTCCACAACGATTATCGGTCCTTAGCACTATGTGGCCAGCCCATTGCCTCTTCAGCCGGCTTATTCTTTGAGCTATGTTGGTTACTCTTTTTCGTCTACGGATCTTATTTCTGATGCGATCACCTAGAGAAATACCGAGCATAGCCCTTTCCATAGCCCGCTGCGCTACTCTGAGTTGTGGATTAGGCCAATAGTAAAGCACCACGTCTCGGATCCGTATATCATCACTGGCAACACACACTGCTCGAACACCTTCGACTTCAGGCACTGAGGTAGTGTTTTGGACGATAAGATATGACGCAGTTTCCCGAACGCAGCCCGGGTTGGATTCTACGAGTGACTTCTTTCTCAAAGTTGGACTTACCCATCTGGATCACTTGTCCCAGGTAATTGTATTCGTCTACAACTTCGAGAGCAGCGCCGTCAATAACAACCGGTACGGGTGTGACATGGACATTCGACATAACCTTCGTCTTGTCCATGTTCATCTTAAGACCCATCCGTTGTGAGGCGCTGTTCAAGTTCCCGAGCATTATACCAAGTTCTTCCAGGGAGCCCGTCTGGATGACTATATCATCGGCATATCGCAGGTGTGTGATGTATTCGCCATTGATAAAATAAATAAAAAAAACATGAGAGGTGTCAAGGGACACCCGGATGGAACGAAGTTCCTTTCGATTTAAATATTGTTTTGTTGTACAGCGCCATCTCTGTAAAACTCTCTGAATCACTTCAAAAAAAGTGTCGTCATTCGTAAGAATCAAAAAGTGTCGTAATTTTCCGTCTAGCCTCCTTTCACAACGCGCGATAAGGAACTTCGTTCCAATAACGCGTTGAGGAGGTTGACTTGAGGAGAGATGTAGGTTCTCTCTGCGTATTCTACCGTCTGTATAATGGGGAATGTTCTGAAGAACTGTTTGGCTTACTACCTGCAGTTCATTTTCGTCACCGCACACAGCGTACCAGGTTCCATTAACACTATCTGGATACCTGGCGTTCGTCCACAGTCCGGTTCTCACGTCATTTTCTACCTCGCACGTGTAAACTGTGGAACAAACTACCTGCATCGGTGTTCCCTCTAAGCTATGACATAGGGTCCTTCAAGAAGCGGGTCTATCGTCATCTTCTTGGCCGGCAACGCGTTGGTGACGCCCCTGGTGTTGCTAATGTCCATGGGCGGCGGTGATCACTTACCATCAGGTGACCCGTCTGCTCGTTTGCCTGCTCAAAGCATAAAAAAAATAACGCTTCACACTCATAGCCCCACACTAGGATTCCCTGTGTCGTGGGTGCCATGGACAACACACAAGACAAGGAAATTCACACCCCGTACCGAGAACAGAAATTCAAACTCATCATTCAAATTTCCGCCTCGCTGGGAATCGAACCCAGAACCCTTGGCGCGGCGATCCGGCATGGTTACATGACAGCCAACATGGCTTCAGACAGGGTCGTTCGACAGCAACGAACTTGTTTAATTTTATGGCTGATGTCACAAACACTATGGACTCTGGCGGACAGGTAGACGCTGCATATTTTGACTTTAAAAAAGCATTTGATCGTGTGGATAATGATATATTACTAGCAAAGCTCATGCGTTTCGGATTCGCTCCTAACTTGCTGAGTTTTTTTGCGTCATACCTCATGAACCGAAGGCAATATGTACAGCTTTCGTACTATAAGTCGCACCTATATTTCACGCGTTCAGGTCTAAGTCAGGGTAGCACGCTTGGTCCAAGTCTATTTCTTATAATGATAAACGACTTGCCGAACGTCCTCAACTCTTCTAATTGCCTCATGTTTGCGGACGATGTGAAAGTTTACCGCCCTATCAAAGATGACCAAGACTGTGATGTCCTTCAAAGAGACATTAATAGTATACTGCAATGGAGTATAGACAATCGGCTTTCACTAAATATCGACAAATGTAAGTGCATATCGTTTTCTAGGTCTCGCTCGCCACTATACTATGATTATCAACTCCATGATAATATTCTCCAACGTGCCTCTTCAATACGAGATCTTGGTCTATTACTAGACTCGCAACTTGACTTCCGCGAGCATGTGAAACAGTTGTGTGCTAATACGTACAAAACTCTCGGATTCATTATGAGAACTGCTACGCAGTTTACTGATTGGAAGGTGGCACTTTTACTTTACAAGACGTATGTGCGTAGCAGACTTGAATACAACGCAACCGTATTTAATCCTCATGAGAAGAAATATTCTCTCATGATGAAAAAAATACAACGAAAATTCGCGCGGTTTCTGTACAAACGTAAATATGGGTACTACCCATTTTTGTACCCTTCCCTATTCGTTTCCGGGATGGTCGGTCTCGATAGTCTTGAGCTGAGACGAAAGCTTAGTCTGATGGTGCACTATTATCTCTTACTCAATGGGAAAATTGATAACCCATCGGCTCTCGCCTCTTGTGGGTTAGAGGTTCCGTCACGGATGCGTGGCTTGTACGGTGGCAGGAGGCCGAGCCGGCTACTGGCAGAGCGTGTGGTGCGCGTGCGACGCACGGCCGCTGCACCGCATAGGGCCGCCCCCATCCTACTCAATCGTTTCCTAGCTCAGATTCCAGAAGCCGACATATTTCATAACACTTTCAATATGTTTACATTGCTCTGTTCAGTGTTTCTTAGTTTTAATTTGTAGTATTTAGACTATGTCAATCATGTCATCTGTCATCTGTCAATCATGTATGTACCCATTTGGTTTAGTTTTAAATTCTGCACATTATGCTTTGGGTTAGTCCTGTAAATTATGTGTATATGTAATATAAATAAATAAATAAATAAATGGTGACCATTGCGCCACACGGGTCGTCAAACACCCACAGGACTTTAATACTTCTATATACCGGTACTCGATCCGGCACCGCTGGGGAGAATTTAGTACTGTCCAGGTCTCGATAGAATCAAAGGCTTTCTCATAGTCCACAAGCAACACATAGCGGCTGATTACCTCGGTCTTCTGTATAATCTGCCGCAGTGTGTGTATGTGGTCTATAGTACTGTAGCCTTTTCGGAATCCTGCTTGTTCGGGAGGCTGAAAGTCTTCAAGCCTGCGTGGAATGCGATTTGTGAGCAGCCTCGGAAACAGCTTATAAACGTGGCTCAGAAGTGCAATGGGCCTGTAGTTCTTCAAAAGGGCTTTATCGCCCTTCTTGAAGAACAGCGTCACCACACTTCTGCCCCACGCTTCCGGGGTAGTTCCAGTGTTGATGACGGAATCGAATAGTTTTTGGAGCGCCACTAGAAGGGGGTTTCCTTCAGCTCTTAGAAGCTCGGTTGTGATTCCGTCATCTCCCGGTGTCTTATTGTTCTTAAGTTATTTGAGAGCCTCTCTAAACTCATACAAACTAAAGTCCGGGATATCCTCTGTGTAGTGTTGGGTCAGTTTAGCTCGCTTGTCGCTCTCCTCGTGAGGAGATGGAGCTTGAGAGGAGGCATACAACCGTCCGTAGTATCTCTCAGTTTCGTACTTCAGTGCCGAACTCGGTCTTCAATCTCGTAAGCTGATCTTGCCCAGTAGATAGATCCTTGGCGAACACTTTTGAGCCCTGGCGCTAAACAATAACTTATCTAAAATACTTAAATAATGGTGAATCGCGAGGTTTGACAACGGCACGAAGTGCGCGTAACCATCCTCTCCGACACAAGAAGGGTGATTGAAGCGCCTGCGCATCAGCCCGTACTTAAATATTACCATCTGACTTACTCGCAATTTGCTTTAATTTGTATGGTTTAACCATAAATTTTTGTATGCAATAAAAAATTGTAAAGTAGTTTAATGCCAAAAATGAAACTAGTACAGTCAGTTTAAATGCACATGTTATTTGTGAAAAAAAAACAAGTAAATTTGTTTTATTGTATTAAAATAGGTTCTAGAAAGAACAGTAAAACGACTCAACGCATAATGTTACCTTATTTTGGATAGGTAAAATGTATTATCTTGGAAACAATAGCATTTTAGAATACAGTAAAATGTATTAACTTACAATGACTAACATTTAAAATCGGAGTAAAATGTTTTAATTCTATTGATGAAGAAAAATCAAGTTGGGTATAATGTATCAATTACAAAAATGAATATTATTATTATTTGGTAAATTGTTTTAACATTTAAATTTAGTTAAAGTCAAGCAAGGCAAAGTAACATAAGGTAAATTTTTAGTTGAGATGTGTTTTAATGACAAAATCCACTATTTACTGTGGAGTTAAAACACAAAAAAACATGAAAAACTTTAAAAACACTGGTGTATTAACGACCATAAAAGTCTTCAGATCGAGCTGAAACTAGGACCATTCGAAAGAGAAAATTCTCCCGATTCCAACGATGTATATAACTCGATATCGCCTAAAATGGCGGTTAATACATTATGCCTTTCCACCGTCGATATGGTGTGTAACCAGAAAAAAAATATCTTTTGGAATCACCCGACGTAAGTAAGTACTTACGCTGTTATCACCTACTCGCCAAAGTTTCGAAAATTCACGAAAAAAAATTAGTTGTAAAAAGATAAGATGATTTTACTTTATTATTAAAAAAAAACTAAAACAGTTGATAATATAAACTAATTGTTGCAAGATAAAAAAGATTTTCTTTGTGATCTGCAACGCGTTGGTTTCATTTCTGAATATCTTCCACCAACGATGTCCAATAAAGAGACCTGTTGCATCTTCTCTTTTGCCGGTAATAATTTAAAAATTGCATTAATTTGTTAAACATAATTTATAGACGTATTAAATAATTACTTTTTAACAAAAAATTAAACCAATGAAATAACGATCCAATCATACTTTCGTAGGTACCTACTACTTGTCACAGATATGAATAACCGTTGAATTTTCTATATTGCGTCCTAAATTAAACGTAACTCAAGACAAAGCGTTATGAAATTATGTGTTTTCCCAAAACACATTTTTGCTGCCTCCTTACAAGAAAGTGTCTGGCGCGGTCGGCGCCGCGGCGTCGCCAGCGGCATTTTACCCCAAATCCAGACGCCTAACATGCTGCTTAGTTTCAATGCCAAGTTGCAGATGAAAACAAGATAACCTATTTTAAAATCCGTTTTAAAATATCTTGAACACTGCTGTGTAGTCGTTTTATATAGTTTTCAAAAATCAACGGTGCTGTTCTCTAGTATATTGCCTGTTATTTTAGTTGGACAGAACAACTGAAAAATTAAGGAGGCCTAGAGTTTAATGTCAATTGGTGAAAGGTTAGTGTAATCCCAATATGGGAAGTTGTTACGAAAAGCCCGAAAGAAAAAGCCGAAAAGCCTCACACATACTGAATTAATTATTTGTCAAGAATTTTATTCACCAACTAATAACAAAACTTTAATTAATCACTTAAAAGTATTCCTAAAAAATTTGCCATAACGCTAATTTATAAGTACTTCATTTAGCAGCATCTTAGTGGCTCTGTTTTGCCATCGAGCCAGTAATTGCCAAATTTATGGCACCCTAGTCTAAAGCAAATTGTGGTCGGCGACAGTGGCGTGTATCACTCCAAATTAGATTCAATGCTAACACAAAATGGCCGCTTGAAGTCACTTATTTATTGTTCAAAACAAAGCGCTTATGGCTAATAAGAAACTTTTATCTTAACCGTGGAGAATTGCGAACTTTTTAAACACTTAAGTGGTTTCCAACACTGCATTAATTTTCCTTATGACTATTCTTACCACAAACAGTTTCTTTATGTAGCAAAGTTTTAAACGCTACACTGAAAGCCTAAGAGACATTACTGAGAAAGTTACATCAATGCATCAAGATAACGGTTATTTGAGAACAATGTACCTATAAATAAACATAAAAAAATATTGATCATAAGTAAATGATATCTAACTCTGATGACCTCCTAGCCTCCGTGGATAAAACAAACTGTCATGGAAATGATTGCCCCGGCCGAGAATCAAACCTAACGGACGGTTCTCTCTGCGTGTTCTACCGACTTTACAACAGTGAGTGCTCCGAGGAATTGTTCGACTTGATGCCTACGTCTCTTTTGCACCACTCGCCGAGGATTGAAGTTCCATCCACACCGACTGGACTCGTGGAGTACATCTACAGTCCGATTTTCACGAACTTTTTTGCCACGCACGTGCAAACTGTGGAATGGGCTTCCTTCCGAGGTATTCCCGGAGCGCTATGACATGGGGTTCTTCAAAAAAGGTGTGAAAAGAGTTCTCCTTCAGGGCCGGCGTTGCATTGGTGATTCCTCTGATATTGCTCATGTTCATAGGCGACGCTAACCACTTGGCCCGTATGCTTTTTCGTCTGCCCTTCAGGCTATAAAAAAAAACCTTGCTCTGCACTACCATTTGGTTTATCGAGTTCAATTATTGTTATGTTCACAGCAATAAACAAAGTTTAAACTGAGATCAACCTAATTCTCTTGGTTAACAAAGCATGTCTTGCGGTTAATTTACGAGGCGCAAAGTTCCTTAACGTACTTCAAACAAAATTGCACAAAGGAAACCTTAAAATTTATAGAACACAGCCACAATGAAGGAAGATAAGCTGTTACCTTCAAGCATTTCAAAACAGGTGAGAGTTTGAAACAAAACTGGAGTTCTCAGCCAACGAATCCTTTGAAAATTCCATCTAAACTGCGCTTTTAAGGCTCCGTGCCGCGATATCAACAATTTCGGTCAATTTTAATCACTGTTTGTGTGAACAGGATAAAGAGATTAAGCTTTGTTTTTTGTTACTATAAGAGTCTAATTCTTGTTCTTGCTGATAGGCCAGACGAATCTAACATATTATTTATAATAATGGCAAATCACCACTATTTAAAACCCTTCTTTTCCGAAAAGTAACGAGCAAGTGCTTTTTGTCTTTGTTTTACAACGAAAATACAAAATATTCCAAACATTAAAAAATATAAATAACATAAGTATACGGTCTTTTATTAAGTAGCCTAGCCAGTTTTTTAAATTTCTATCCAAATATAGCAGAATTTTTTTTTGAAATAACGTAATTTCGTTCGAAGTAAGTATTTTTTTTCTATTAATTAGAAACACTTTAAGGAAATTTTAAAAAATATACATTAATCTTCAGTTAATCCTTAAATAGAATCAAAATTTTATTTTATGAAAAAATAATGATTTCGTTTATTAATAATAGTTGCAAACTGAACTATATTATGGACCGCATTAAATATATTAAATTAGTACCGCCGAGGCTCTCTCCGCGTGAGGACGTATCGCTCTGAACGACGTAACGCTCACGTATTTTACGTAAAAATATACACAAATTGTACGCCGACTACCACATTTTGATCCAATTATTAAATTAATTATTTTTTATTTTAATAACACCACGAATCATCATGTTTTTATGAATCACAAAATTGGCTGTTTCAAGGCATGGGGGTGGGGTAGTTATAGTAGTATGGTAGTTATAGTAGTTCATATAGTTAGGAAGGAGATAAATATACTGAATTCAGCGAACATACCCGAGTGGGGTATCAAATGAAAGGGTACGATTTATGTAGTACTAAATTGGCTATTTCGGGGGGGGGGGGGTAGTTACGAGGAAGGGGGTGAATTTAGTTAATCATCAAGGGGCCATCCATAAATTACGTCACACTAATTTCATGACTTTTTGATCCGTCCCCCATCGTTGTGTGACGTCATATATTATTAATTTTACTCCTAGAAATTATTAAGTTCCATTTTTGTTTTTCAACTTAGTAATTCACTTAGTATTACTTCAAGTGTTTCAACGTACATTTTTGAAATGAAAACTTCTTTAGTACGGGGGTGATTTGAAATTCGATGAAACGAAACTGTCCAGTAAAAAGAGACAGACACATAAATTCTAAAGCGAGATAGGAAGCATTGTACATGGGACGGGAGGGGGAGGGGAGGGGGGAGGGGAGGGAAGGTGAGTTGAGTTGTATTGAGTTGGCGCCGCTGTGGCAAGGTTGCGCTCCAAAAATACCACCCCGGGTCCCGATGTTGTTCCGAGTCGAGTGCTGGTTTCCACCCTAGACGCCGCAGAGTCCCTGGAGTAGCAACTAAGGGGGCTCCTGAATGCCTGTCTCGAGCAGGGAAATTTTCCTAAGGCGTGGAAAACAGGACGAAAATTGGTCGTGCAAATCCAGCAAACAATTAATAATATTATCGACGTACGTCAAGCCTATTTATGGTACTTTTGCATCGTGCATCGTGCATGGCCTTGGCGGGACATACAGAAATATGGGCGGTGTATAAAAGGTTTAAGCTCTGAGTCTGAATTAATACATATATGTGATATAGTATACGAATAAAACGTAAAATAATTATCTAACTTTGAATCACTATGATCATTACTAAAACCTACAATTATCATCTTCCCGAAATTTTACATTCGTCTCATTATCCTGAAAACAAAATTTTTGAAGGTTTCACTTCTACCACGTGTGAATTGCACACTAAAAGACCCCGCAAAATCTCTATGGGAATTGGCTCTCGGCTAAATTAGCTGAAATTTTGCACAGAGGTAGCTTTCATCATGCTGATCAAAAGTCTCAATGGGTGCAAGCCCCCAAAATCAAAGCCAGACCCACCACTCCCCCCCAACTCTCAAAATACTCCCCAAAGCACATTGGATGAAAATCAATGCAAAAGGGATATATTCATATGAAACTTCGCACAGAGGTAGCTTTCATCATGCTGATCAAAAGTCTCAATGGGTGCAACCCCCCTAAATCAAACCTAGACCCACCACTTCCCCTAAACACCACCTGGCGTAAACAGGTCGGGTATCACCCAACACCTTGCTTTCATATGCATATATTAGCCGTATATTTTATTATATTTTAGCCGTATTGGGGCGGTTTAGAATACTAACCCCAATCCCACGCCGGAAGGGTGTCGTAAGAGACGACTAAATCCGGCCCACTGGTGGTAGGGCCCTCGGAGGGATTATATTGGTAGTATTGATTTTAATTGTTAATTAATACCATTATTACTATTATTATTTCTCCAGGGGTTCGCCTGGATAGCTACCACCCTCGAGCATGAGTCAGCCGCCAAACGACTCGTCGTGTTCCGGCTGGGGGCTTGAGAGCCAGTTCTTTCTTTCTTTTTCTTCTTTCTAACCTGGCCGGCAACGCATCAGTGATGCCTTTGGTGTTGCCGATGTTCATGGGCGACGATAGCCACTTAGCATCAGGTGGATCGTCAGCTCGTTTGCCGGCTATTTCCATAAAAAAAATGTCCCTTATGCATTCCATCGTAATGTGCTTTGGGGACTATTTTGAGATTTGGGGGGGGGGGGGGTGGGAGTGGTGGGTCTGGGTTTGATTTTGGGGGGTTGCGCCCATTGAGACTTGATCAGCATGATGAAAACTGCCTCTGTGCGAAGTTTTTAGCTAATTTAGCCGAGAGCCAATTCCCATAGAGATTTTGCGGGGTCCTTTTTAAAAAGTCATAAATAACATGAATATTACAAATGTACTAGCTGACCCGGCAAACTCTGTACTGCCTAACAACTCACCCCTCTCGAGGTCTCCTTCGAGCCCCATCTCCCTCCTCTTTCCCCTCTCCCTCCTCTTTCCCCTCTCCCTCTCCCTCTACTGTCAGTTACAAAATAAAAAAGTTAGATATGTCGCTGATGTTACATTAGAAAGATAATACGAGTATAGTCGTTAAGTTTTCAAAGAAATCGGACCTCCTACTACAGCTATGAAACAGACAAATTTCTGAACGCACCTATAAATATTTGACAACCAAATGACAATTTGACAAAAGATATCAAATGTTTCACAGCTAGGAAAAATTTGTTTGTTTTTAGTATTTTTTACTTCTTATTATTTATATTTCTCACCGTTTACACCTTTCCTGAAGTTTCACAAATATTTCAAGATCAAAATTAGCCAAATCGGTCCAGCCATTCTCGAGTTTTAGCGAGACAAACGAACAGCTATTGATTTTTATATATACATTATATTTAATTTATCTAAATAAAATTTTGTCGTGTTGGGGGACGGCTCCATATTAAACTCCATCCATCCATCAGCCTTGGTAGGTCCACTGCTGGACATGGGCCTCCCCTTCTGAATCCAACGGATTCCCGCTGTCTTCTTCAGGTCGTCGGTCCATCTTGTCGAGGGCGTCCTGTACTCCGTTTTGCGAAACGCGGGCGCCATTCGAGGACTTTTCTTCCCCAACGGTTATCGGTCCTTCGCACTATGTGGCCAGCCTATTGCCACTTCAGCCGGCTAATTCTTTGAGCTATGTCGGTTACCCTTATTCGTCTACGGATCTCCTCGTTTCTGATGCGATCACGTAGAGAAATACCGAGCATAGTCCTCTCCATAGCCCGCTGTGCTACTCTGAGCTTGTGGATTAGGCCAATAGTGAAGCACCACGTCTCGGAGCCGTATGTCATCGCTGGCAACACACACTACTCGAACACCTTCGACTTCAGGCACTGAAGTAGTGTTTTGGATGACAAGATATGACGCAATTTCCCGAACGCAGTCCATCCGAGTTGGATTCTACAAGTGACTTCTTTCTTGAAGTTGGACTTACCCATCTGGATCAATTGTCCCAGGTAAATGTATTCGTCTACAACTTCGAGAGCAGCGCCGTCAACAACAACCGATATGGGTGTGACATGGACATTTGACATGTTTTTCGTCTTGTCCATGTTCATCTTAAGACCCACCCGTTGTGAGGCGCTGTTAAAGTTTCCGAGCATTATACCAAGTTCTTCCAGGGAACCCAGCAGGATAACTATATCATCGGCATATCGTAGGTGTATGATGTATTTACCTACTAACAAAAAATAACCGACTTCAAAGTTACTCAAAAACTACTTGTCAGATCCCGTTCATCCCGTTCAAATTTATGTGGGACTACATGGCAAGCACCTGTTTTCGATTAAAAAAAGAATCATTGAAATCGGTTGGCGTGATATTGAGTTATATCCCACCAAAAACATAAATGTAAAAAAGGACAGCCAAGTTCAATACAAAAATTAAGCTTAGCTATGGGCTTCGCCGCAAAACGAACGGAGATCTAAATGAGTGCCAAGTTCTATGCAAAATCAAAATATGTATTTATAGGAACAAAAAAAAGAAAATGTGTGCAATTCACACGTGGTAGAAGTGAAACTTTCCAAAATTTTGGTTTCAAGATAATGAGATGAAAAAGCAATAAATCGAATCTTAAAGCAATAAATTGAAGCGCCATCTATGAATACAACTTAGCACTTTTTTAAAATCTATCTAACAATAAAACGAATGTTCTATCTTATTCCTCGCGCCATCTATGAATACAACTTAGCATTTTTACTGTCTGTATAATCGGTCGGTCGATCGACAGAATAAAAGAATGAAATTCTTATTTTTTGTTGATAAATTCTTTGAAAATATTTAAAAGAGCATTTGAAAGTATTTAAAAACAGTATAAAAATAAAACAAAAAAAAAACTAAAAAAAAAACAAATACTGAGAAACGTGAACCTGTGCATCAGGTATTGTGTATCTACGTCCTGACCATTGAGCTACGGAGAAGTTAAATTGAAAGACGAAATTAGCGGTTATATTATCTTACCTGTCGTTGCATCCGGTTTCAAATCACTAACGATTCTAAAGAAGTTTCACTTCAAAAAAACATTATGAACAAGTATTAAACTCTATTTCTAAAAAATGACGTGCATAAGTGTATCAGTGATACCTATATGAATAAAATACTTTGACTTTGACGTGTAATGTTATAATAATACACTCGGCGCTGGCTAGCCAGTTCCTTTGCTTGAACTTGGCTTGATTCGCTACCGCGTATCTAGATTTATTTTATGATTTTTTTATTTTTTACCTATTCAGACTTTTTTTTTTGAGTCTGGTTTTTTTTTCAATTTTTAATTTAAGTTTATATAATACGCCAATTTAATAGGTTATGAATATGACAACATATTTAGTCCTACAGCTCGGCAAAGATTTTTTATGGCCCAAAATTTTAAATTTTGCATTTTCAAAAACATTTTTTATGAAATCAAGACTCGTTTGATTTTCGGGTGGGTACCAATGAAACATGTTTTTGTCTGTACACTCTTAGTTTATCGCAAACATAAATGAATGACATCTCTGATGCAAAACACTGAATAACCTAAATATGTACCTAGTGTGTGTTTATCTAAAACTTTTTCATTTTGATTGTAATAAATATATTAAACTAATATACAAAAACATTCCACACTTTTATTTCTAAACTGTTCATACTATGCATCCTAAAATTATTATCAACTAAAGGATCAAAATTGTTTAAGCACGAACTTCAGCCAGGTGTGCGTGAACGACGCACACAGACATAGCTTCGCAATGAATATGACATAACTCTGTCAAATAAATTTTCGGCACGGCCTCTTAACTCCGCAGAACATCTAACTGTTGGTTCTCAGTTAGTTTGCAACTCGGCGGTTCCTCAAGCGTCTTCTTTAATTTATTTTCAAAATTAACGTCGCAACCAGCGAGTTAGTCGAGACAAGGCTTTAGAATGAGTTCATAATACGCCACCTATTACGTGTGAAAACGTCACGTTAACGGAATAATGTAGATAGGTACTTGTATAACTTAGTAAATAGTGCCAGGCGTTTGCTGAATTGATTACACTATATAACAATTTGTTTGTGAGCTCAATGTATGGTGGCAGCTCCGTTCGATGAAAAAAGAGATCTAATATAAGTAAATATACCAATATACTTACATAAAGAAACAGTATGCATAAAGTTATACCACTGTAAATTGTTCTCAATATACAGTGCAATACTTACAAATATTTTCAAAGACGGCTCGGAAAAATCGATAAAGCATTGCACCGAAAGAAGGAATATTTCACACAAATATTACGCAACTTTATCTCTATTTCCTTGTTTAAAATAACGAACTCTAATAACTCATACCGAATTAGGTAGGTACTGTTTATTTAAATTCTTGTTACTAATTAGATTAGTAATAGATATTTATTACTGGTAAAATTAATAGGAAACAAAAAAACGCTTTCTACTGAATAATTTGTCAAAAAATGCTGGACATTCCACTAAAGCGAGAATGTGGACCTTGCTTCATATTCGAAACCCTATCTACAGTGGCATAATATACGAGTATACCCTTAAATACATAATTTAATGCCCTAATAGATCACGTAGCGACGCGCTGTGTGCAAATCATACTAAGCGTTGCAAATTAGCCAAACGTGTCATCATATTATAACATATCTGCAATTTGCTTAATACATTTGAATGATATTATGATTTGGCGTATTCTGCAATTGTATTGAGAGACCCGTGCTCAGTAGTAGGCCATTAACCACACACGCATAGCCTGACACTAGGTCGTGTCGTCTCGTGGGTGCCGTGGACCACATATTATGTTGACAACAAGAATACACCCAGACCAAGAAAAGATTCAAACTCATCATTCTAGGAATTGACCCAGCTGTCACTGCGATCCGGCATGGTAACCATTGCGCCACACGGATCGTCAAACATAATAAGACCCTGAATAAAGTTATCGCTAGATGCTTCCAAATCTCTTAAACCTTCATCTCACATGATTACTCAATTTAGTACCTAATAAACGTTATTACGGTGCAGAACATCGTATAAGTTACACGACAATAATACAAGCTGGTATGCAAGCCGGCAGGTCAACTCACGTGTGGACAATAGCGACATTGTGAGCCGACAAAGGGACAGAACTATTAATTTACTCCCCGACACATTGCCGTCTCGTTACAGTAAACTCATAACATTATGTAATGTATAACCCGACCTAAGAGAGACCTATTACTTACTGTGGAAACCTATAAATATGTACATGCAATCTGTAACTGATTTATCTCTACATGGAATATATTATTTGAGAATAACTATGTATTGGGGGTGGAATTTTTGACGCAATAGATCACATAACAATAATTTTTAAGGTTCCGTACGAAAAAACGAAAAACGGCACCCATATAATTATGATCACTCGTGCGTCTGGACGATCGGCGCCGCGCCTTTCACCGCCAATTTATTCCGAAAGTACTGGACCAAATGAGCTGAAATTTAGTAAACATGTACTTTTTTGTGACCCAAAGACTAAGGTATAATAATAATAATAATATAGTAAAGAACTCAATTTAAAAATAAGTAAATAAAATCAAAATTAAACATTAACTGTTATGCAAACCGTATCGTGTGGTATGTCAAATGAAAGATCTTGTTGTAGGTAAGGATCTCAGATATATTTTTGTTATAGTTCTACAATGGATTGATTTATAATTATTCAAGAAAGTACAAAACATAACCCATGGTTTGTACTGTAGGTACAATCAACACCAAATATTATTCATAAAATATGAAAAAATTATGCAACCTCTGAAAAACCCTAATAATAATGAATTATTGCAGGTAAGTTAATTGTTTGTGAACGTAAGATTCGAGCGAAGTAAGAGCGACTAGTTAATGTATTATGAATTATTCAATATCTAATAATTAACGACTCTAGAAGATTAATGACTCATTTCTAATATCATGAAACTGTCAAACTCATGTTATGAGTCAAATTATTAGGCAAGTTTGAAATCGAATTCTTGATTGGTTTAGACTTTCGCCGAAAATTTAAACTTTCTATAGGCAATTTAATATTAGAACGGTGTACCTTTAAACTTAGTATCGTGATTGATAAATTATAATACATGCAATCTCAGATTATAGAACAAAAGGCATGCAATGATGTTAGAAGTTCTTAATTCTAATACAAGAACAGACTAGTAAATATCTATACTATAATAAAAATTGGTAAAGTTGTTACTGATACCCTGGGTCATATTTTAGACAACTTTTCATCCCGGAAAATTAAAAGGTTTCCCGGGAAAACAGGATAAAAGTTCGAATGAGTTAAAACATAATTTCTGTATGCAAAGCTGCGGGCAACAGCTAGTTGTACAATAAAGTTGATGAAACGACTAAACCAATCCAAAACACGTATTCGTTTCAGGATTCCACAGAGTATCTAAAGATACAGTTTTTAAATAAAATTTAATTTTAACGTTAAACGAACGCAACCTATTACGGTTCTACAATGTGCTTACAGAGCCGTAGTCGGCTTTGAAAGTGTGGAACGTTGATTAAAACAAACAGTACTTAAGTAAAAACCTGTATTTGCACCCAGGTATTAGCCGTTTCGCGTTTAATTATTACAACTGTGTGTTAGGGTTTGTGAATATTTAACGTAGACGTGACTGGAATAAATATCTAAGTAAATAAATATTTTTTTAAAGTAAAGTTGTAAAATCTAAATATTTCCATAGGCCCATACGGAGAGGAAATAATAAATGTTGTCACTGAGACCCGAGCTTGAATTCTGAATTTGAAATTACAGAAACTTTAGGCGTATTAGAAATTACTGTTAATTCAGTTGTAACAATAATATGCTGTGCATATTTTTTTGGGATTCAAGGAGCTCCATCTCCCACTTCGCAGCAGCAACTCGTGCATAAAGGGAGGGATTCTCCTGACTGGCTAGATGTCAATCAAGGCCAACTGTAATTTCTACCTTAAAATGTTTTTAAAGTGTTTCTAACGATATATCTGCAAGCCAGTTATTTTTATTGGCAAAAAAAACTATTTGGTCGCCCTAAGGAGACGGTTACAACTTTACTCATTTATTGGATATTCATCTATTTCGATCACAGATATTTGATACATTACATACCTACTATATTTATTCAGGTACATAATAAAAGAAAAATTAAAATGTGTGCAATTCACACGTGGTAGAAGTGAAACCTTCAAAAAAAATTTTAATTAATTAATTAATTTTAATTATAATTAAGCTCTTACAAAATAATTGTATTTACAAAACCACTTTATATTTTCCGTTTAGTTAAGTGACATGACTATCAACACCACTGTAATGTTGCTACGCTACAACAAATGCTTCCTATCTCATTTTCTCCCAGGTTATATGAATTTATGTGCCTCTTTCTTTTTACTGTCGCTTTTTCGTTTCACCAACTTTCAAATCTCAACGATACTAAAGAAGTTTTTACTTCAAAAAAATGGTATTTCTGGCTTCTAATCTTGACTTCGCGTACTGAATGAACAAACATCTGGTATTTCTGGTTCGTACCCCGCTCTGTGGCACCATAATAAACGAGAGCCTCAAAGTTTATATTTTGACGTTTCCCTAAAGGGTACTTGAATCCTGGGCGGAAGCGCAACTTCACGCACAAACGCTTGCGACCTGTAATCAAATTAATTGGCGGGTTTGTTCCTAATTGGAAAAGCTAAATGTAAACTATTCAGCCAGTCAGTAATCGGTGTATATCGAGTAATGGAAACTCAATGTAGTTTAAACTACTCACTTCTTTAAATGTTTGAGTTTCAGTCTTGAGCCTTTGCATATTAATCGTAAAAGTTAGCAATCCAATTATTTTACTTTCCTTGACATAACTTAAATTAAAATTTCTAAACAAAAGATTTAAATAATTACACGTAGGTATCTATTATAATTATATCCAGAGCTCCAGGGGTAATGAACCCAATTTCTATTTGGTATCTTGACCTTTGGCTTAAGCCCAAAAGAATATTGTCTTGATTGATAATCTTAATACCTAAACATTTTCTTGTATGTGGACATTTTTATTCTGCAAAGTACGAAATATCATAACCTACTTCAAATTATGACCAAACAAAACTTCACATACAATGACAGCGTCAAAAATCCCGTGTCCCAGATTTAGGCACTTCATCTAAAAATCAATTATTTTTTCATACGATTGCTAAACGAACGGGGACACCAATGATGGATGGCAATCGATGGGAATTTATTTTATTTTACGCCATAACTCGTTCCGCCCTATATTGGTGTCATTCGAAATTTATTGCTTGTAAAAACGCTAGAGATGTCAATTTCAATTATTTCTGGCTCGAATTTACGAGATTTGATTTTTTTACTTCATCAGCTCGTAGAAACTTACAGAAAGTTGCAGAGTAAAATTTCTTAAGTTTGGCAAGTAATCTTCTAGTCATTTTATTTACTAACCTTATTTAGATTATTCACCGACTTTTTCCACGACTTCGTGGGCGTGGACTGCTGAAACGCCAAAAACCACAAAAAGTTAGTCGATCCGATCGCTACTTCAACTCACACCTCGCCCCTGGGACAATTTGAAGATAGCCTGAGACTTTTATCAAAATCAGACCAGCCATTTTGATGTCCCTGGGGATACAAAAAGATACTCTATCAACAACACTTGATCTATAGTGATTTTCAGGGACGTCCGTGCGACTAAAACACTTTGTAGTGCAAAACTTGCATGGCTGGAACGATAGCACGTTCAGCGCATGTAAATGTGCAGCCATCAAGCTACATGACGCTGTAACTAAGCTTGGCAAATCGTCCTGCTGGCAGTTTCAAATGGCAATCCGAATATATTCGATTCGTACTAGCGAATGTCACGCGACTGCAAACTGGGGCATCATTTGCAATACCTACCAAGTAGGTCAGGAATGCTTAGTTACAAGTTTTTACAAGAAACGACCTAAAAATATGGAATTTAGCGATTAGAAATTACAATGGCTTCAAGCCATTAATGGCCTACTACTGAGCACGGGACTCTGCTCTTGATGAGGTCTAGAGCATACTCTACCACGCTGCTCCAGTGCGGATTGGTGGAGGGGTTAACACATTCGCTGCGGCACGGCAACTATTTTGCCGTACAGCTTGTTTACAGTTTAGCATGGTACGGGCCGCGCGCAAAACAAGGACAACAAGCTGTACGGAAAAATAGTTGCCGTGCCGCAGCGAATGTGTTAATTAGCAACCGACGTGTTGAAAGTTCTCATGCAGCTCGAGGTCCTCCAACATGGTTTAATGACTGTTATATTACGATAACAACCGGGACCAACGGCTTCATATGTACGCAACGGCACGGAAGCACTCAAGAATTTTTTTGCAACTAGCAGTCACCCATCCAAAACCGTTGTTGCTTATGTTTGACACACAGGATCATTCATAGTTTAAAGTGATATCTGTAATCTCAGCGAAACCTTTGAAGACCAAAGATCCACTTAATCCCTAGTGTCTTACCCCCCCAACTCAGAGTCAGTAATGGTTACTTAAATCGCTCTTTAGTACAGAATTTGTATGGTGATTCTCTACTAAGGAGCAATTAAAGTAACCGTTAGTGACTCTGAGTTGGGGCGTTAGTATTTAAATGATTATCTTGTAGACCAGTTGATACAGAGCGATGTTTATTTTATTCGAATCCTGGCCCAAATAGATATGTTGTGATAAACATAATTTCCCTTTTGTATGTCCATTGTCCATATCACCCACAATATTATTCCTTTCTTATGTACATTCTTCTCTCTTCTTTCTTAACTACGGCAAAAACGCATTGGTCGTGGTTCTGGGGTTGCTGGGGTCGATGTCCATGGGCGATGGTGTTGCGCCCCACCTTACTCAGCCCTACACGATTTTCGAGAGTTTATTAAAATTTGACATGTCTTCACATTTATCCGAGAAACTTTGAACATTTTACCGAGATTGTCAGCGACAAAAGACCTGATGATAAAAGGAACACATGCATTGAAAAATATCTGGATCGACCCGATTCCTCAACGAGTGATGGTTTGTGAAAAATGTTGGCAGAAACTGCACGCTAATGTGCCCGCGGCACGAACGCCACCGACCTACATTATCAAGATTATCACCGACCCAATGTTTGCGATTAGAGACGTAACTGAAGTTATATTTTACTCCTCAGGTTCAGCCGGTAAATAATTAATCTATTATGGTGGCCATGTAAGTATCCCATCAAGAACATAAATGTTAAATGAAAGTCAAATTCAATATTAAGGCTCCGTGCCGCGATATCAACAATTTCGGTCAATTTTAATCACTGTTTGTGTGAACAGGATAAAGAGATTAAGCTTTGTTTTTTGTTACTATAAGAGTCTAATTCTTGTTCTTGCTGATAGGCCAGACGAATCTAACATATTATTTATAATAATGGCAAATCACCACTATTTAAAACCCTTCTTTTCCGAAAAGTAACGAGCAAGTGCTTTTTGTCTTTGTTTTACAACGAAAATACAAAATATTCCAAACATTAAAAAATATAAATAACATAAGTATACGGTCTTTTATTAAGTAGCCTAGCCAGTTTTTTAAATTTCTATCCAAATATAGCAGAATTTTTTTTTGAAATAACGTAATTTCGTTCGAAGTAAGTATTTTTTTTCTATTAATTAGAAACACTTTAAGGAAATTTTAAAAAATATACATTAATCTTCAGTTAATCCTTAAATAGAATCAAAATTTTATTTTATGAAAAAATAATGATTTCGTTTATTAATAATAGTTGCAAACTGAACTATATTATGGACCGCATTAAATATATTAAATTAGTACCGCCGAGGCTCTCTCCGCGTGAGGACGTATCGCTCTGAACGACGTAACGCTCACGTATTTTACGTAAAAATATACACAAATTGTACGCCGACTACCACATTTTGATCCAATTATTAAATTAATTATTTTTTATTTTAATAACACCACGAATCATCATGTTTTTATGAATCACAAAATTGGCTGTTTCAAGGCATGGGGGTGGGGTAGTTATAGTAGTATGGTAGTTATAGTAGTTCATATAGTTAGGAAGGAGATAAATATACTGAATTCAGCGAACATACCCGAGTGGGGTATCAAATGAAAGGGTACGATTTATGTAGTACTAAATTGGCTATTTCGGGGGGGGGGGGGGTAGTTACGAGGAAGGGGGTGAATTTAGTTAATCATCAAGGGGCCATCCATAAATTACGTCACACTAATTTCATGACTTTTTGATCCGTCCCCCATCGTTGTGTGACGTCATATATTATTAATTTTACTCCTAGAAATTATTAAGTTCCATTTTTGTTTTTCAACTTAGTAATTCACTTAGTATTACTTCAAGTGTTTCAACGTACATTTTTGAAATGAAAACTTCTTTAGTACGGGGGTGATTTGAAATTCGATGAAACGAAACTGTCCAGTAAAAAGAGACAGACACATAAATTCTAAAGCGAGATAGGAAGCATTGTACATGGGACGGGAGGGGGAGGGGAGGGGGGAGGGGAGGGAAGGTGAGTTGAGTTGTATTGAGTTGGCGCCGCTGTGGCAAGGTTGCGCTCCAAAAATACCACCCCGGGTCCCGATGTTGTTCCGAGTCGAGTGCTGGTTTCCACCCTAGACGCCGCAGAGTCCCTGGAGTAGCAACTAAGGGGGCTCCTGAATGCCTGTCTCGAGCAGGGAAATTTTCCTAAGGCGTGGAAAACAGGACGAAAATTGGTCGTGCAAATCCAGCAAACAATTAATAATATTATCGACGTACGTCAAGCCTATTTATGGTACTTTTGCATCGTGCATCGTGCATGGCCTTGGCGGGACATACAGAAATATGGGCGGTGTATAAAAGGTTTAAGCTCTGAGTCTGAATTAATACATATATGTGATATAGTATACGAATAAAACGTAAAATAATTATCTAACTTTGAATCACTATGATCATTACTAAAACCTACAATTATCATCTTCCCGAAATTTTACATTCGTCTCATTATCCTGAAAACAAAATTTTTGAAGGTTTCACTTCTACCACGTGTGAATTGCACACTAAAAGACCCCGCAAAATCTCTATGGGAATTGGCTCTCGGCTAAATTAGCTGAAATTTTGCACAGAGGTAGCTTTCATCATGCTGATCAAAAGTCTCAATGGGTGCAAGCCCCCAAAATCAAAGCCAGACCCACCACTCCCCCCCAACTCTCAAAATACTCCCCAAAGCACATTGGATGAAAATCAATGCAAAAGGGATATATTCATATGAAACTTCGCACAGAGGTAGCTTTCATCATGCTGATCAAAAGTCTCAATGGGTGCAACCCCCCTAAATCAAACCTAGACCCACCACTTCCCCTAAACACCACCTGGCGTAAACAGGTCGGGTATCACCCAACACCTTGCTTTCATATGCATATATTAGCCGTATATTTTATTATATTTTAGCCGTATTGGGGCGGTTTAGAATACTAACCCCAATCCCACGCCGGAAGGGTGTCGTAAGAGACGACTAAATCCGGCCCACTGGTGGTAGGGCCCTCGGAGGGATTATATTGGTAGTATTGATTTTAATTGTTAATTAATACCATTATTACTATTATTATTTCTCCAGGGGTTCGCCTGGATAGCTACCACCCTCGAGCATGAGTCAGCCGCCAAACGACTCGTCGTGTTCCGGCTGGGGGCTTGAGAGCCAGTTCTTTCTTTCTTTTTCTTCTTTCTAACCTGGCCGGCAACGCATCAGTGATGCCTTTGGTGTTGCCGATGTTCATGGGCGACGATAGCCACTTAGCATCAGGTGGATCGTCAGCTCGTTTGCCGGCTATTTCCATAAAAAAAATGTCCCTTATGCATTCCATCGTAATGTGCTTTGGGGACTATTTTGAGATTTGGGGGGGGGGGGGGTGGGAGTGGTGGGTCTGGGTTTGATTTTGGGGGGTTGCGCCCATTGAGACTTGATCAGCATGATGAAAACTGCCTCTGTGCGAAGTTTTTAGCTAATTTAGCCGAGAGCCAATTCCCATAGAGATTTTGCGGGGTCCTTTTTAAAAAGTCATAAATAACATGAATATTACAAATGTACTAGCTGACCCGGCAAACTCTGTACTGCCTAACAACTCACCCCTCTCGAGGTCTCCTTCGAGCCCCATCTCCCTCCTCTTTCCCCTCTCCCTCCTCTTTCCCCTCTCCCTCTCCCTCTACTGTCAGTTACAAAATAAAAAAGTTAGATATGTCGCTGATGTTACATTAGAAAGATAATACGAGTATAGTCGTTAAGTTTTCAAAGAAATCGGACCTCCTACTACAGCTATGAAACAGACAAATTTCTGAACGCACCTATAAATATTTGACAACCAAATGACAATTTGACAAAAGATATCAAATGTTTCACAGCTAGGAAAAATTTGTTTGTTTTTAGTATTTTTTACTTCTTATTATTTATATTTCTCACCGTTTACACCTTTCCTGAAGTTTCACAAATATTTCAAGATCAAAATTAGCCAAATCGGTCCAGCCATTCTCGAGTTTTAGCGAGACAAACGAACAGCTATTGATTTTTATATATACATTATATTTAATTTATCTAAATAAAATTTTGTCGTGTTGGGGGACGGCTCCATATTAAACTCCATCCATCCATCAGCCTTGGTAGGTCCACTGCTGGACATGGGCCTCCCCTTCTGAATCCAACGGATTCCCGCTGTCTTCTTCAGGTCGTCGGTCCATCTTGTCGAGGGCGTCCTGTACTCCGTTTTGCGAAACGCGGGCGCCATTCGAGGACTTTTCTTCCCCAACGGTTATCGGTCCTTCGCACTATGTGGCCAGCCTATTGCCACTTCAGCCGGCTAATTCTTTGAGCTATGTCGGTTACCCTTATTCGTCTACGGATCTCCTCGTTTCTGATGCGATCACGTAGAGAAATACCGAGCATAGTCCTCTCCATAGCCCGCTGTGCTACTCTGAGCTTGTGGATTAGGCCAATAGTGAAGCACCACGTCTCGGAGCCGTATGTCATCGCTGGCAACACACACTACTCGAACACCTTCGACTTCAGGCACTGAAGTAGTGTTTTGGATGACAAGATATGACGCAATTTCCCGAACGCAGTCCATCCGAGTTGGATTCTACAAGTGACTTCTTTCTTGAAGTTGGACTTACCCATCTGGATCAATTGTCCCAGGTAAATGTATTCGTCTACAACTTCGAGAGCAGCGCCGTCAACAACAACCGATATGGGTGTGACATGGACATTTGACATGTTTTTCGTCTTGTCCATGTTCATCTTAAGACCCACCCGTTGTGAGGCGCTGTTAAAGTTTCCGAGCATTATACCAAGTTCTTCCAGGGAACCCAGCAGGATAACTATATCATCGGCATATCGTAGGTGTATGATGTATTTACCTACTAACAAAAAATAACCGACTTCAAAGTTACTCAAAAACTACTTGTCAGATCCCGTTCATCCCGTTCAAATTTATGTGGGACTACATGGCAAGCACCTGTTTTCGATTAAAAAAAGAATCATTGAAATCGGTTGGCGTGATATTGAGTTATATCCCACCAAAAACATAAATGTAAAAAAGGACAGCCAAGTTCAATACAAAAATTAAGCTTAGCTATGGGCTTCGCCGCAAAACGAACGGAGATCTAAATGAGTGCCAAGTTCTATGCAAAATCAAAATATGTATTTATAGGAACAAAAAAAAGAAAATGTGTGCAATTCACACGTGGTAGAAGTGAAACTTTCCAAAATTTTGGTTTCAAGATAATGAGATGAAAAAGCAATAAATCGAATCTTAAAGCAATAAATTGAAGCGCCATCTATGAATACAACTTAGCACTTTTTTAAAATCTATCTAACAATAAAACGAATGTTCTATCTTATTCCTCGCGCCATCTATGAATACAACTTAGCATTTTTACTGTCTGTATAATCGGTCGGTCGATCGACAGAATAAAAGAATGAAATTCTTATTTTTTGTTGATAAATTCTTTGAAAATATTTAAAAGAGCATTTGAAAGTATTTAAAAACAGTATAAAAATAAAACAAAAAAAAAACTAAAAAAAAAACAAATACTGAGAAACGTGAACCTGTGCATCAGGTATTGTGTATCTACGTCCTGACCATTGAGCTACGGAGAAGTTAAATTGAAAGACGAAATTAGCGGTTATATTATCTTACCTGTCGTTGCATCCGGTTTCAAATCACTAACGATTCTAAAGAAGTTTCACTTCAAAAAAACATTATGAACAAGTATTAAACTCTATTTCTAAAAAATGACGTGCATAAGTGTATCAGTGATACCTATATGAATAAAATACTTTGACTTTGACGTGTAATGTTATAATAATACACTCGGCGCTGGCTAGCCAGTTCCTTTGCTTGAACTTGGCTTGATTCGCTACCGCGTATCTAGATTTATTTTATGATTTTTTTATTTTTTACCTATTCAGACTTTTTTTTTTGAGTCTGGTTTTTTTTTCAATTTTTAATTTAAGTTTATATAATACGCCAATTTAATAGGTTATGAATATGACAACATATTTAGTCCTACAGCTCGGCAAAGATTTTTTATGGCCCAAAATTTTAAATTTTGCATTTTCAAAAACATTTTTTATGAAATCAAGACTCGTTTGATTTTCGGGTGGGTACCAATGAAACATGTTTTTGTCTGTACACTCTTAGTTTATCGCAAACATAAATGAATGACATCTCTGATGCAAAACACTGAATAACCTAAATATGTACCTAGTGTGTGTTTATCTAAAACTTTTTCATTTTGATTGTAATAAATATATTAAACTAATATACAAAAACATTCCACACTTTTATTTCTAAACTGTTCATACTATGCATCCTAAAATTATTATCAACTAAAGGATCAAAATTGTTTAAGCACGAACTTCAGCCAGGTGTGCGTGAACGACGCACACAGACATAGCTTCGCAATGAATATGACATAACTCTGTCAAATAAATTTTCGGCACGGCCTCTTAAGAACGACTTCGCCGACAAAAGAATTGAGATCTTTTATGGGTCCCAAGTCACTGTATAGAAAATCCTAAAATTTTAGTTACAAGAAGATGTAATTCATGCTCAAGATTTGACTTGGCTATTTTTATCTACAAATGAAATTTTCGAAAGTACAATACCCTAATAATATAAGTACAGTACAGTTAAGCAGGAAATACGTCGATTATACAAAATATACAATAATACCTGTGCGTGATTGAATTAAATTGTGTGTCAACTCTGACGCACGACTGAAGTTTGATGCCATCTAGTTTCTGTATAACGAATTACAAACATAACCCATAACGTAACAGAGAAAGTTTGATTTTACTCCCCATAAAATTTCATACTGCGGGCTTAAATATGAAAATTGATAGATAAGGAGTTAAACTCCAAAAATTATTCAAAGTTAGATTAATGATGATACATTTGTTTCCTAAAGAAATAAAAACTCCATCTAAGCTACATATCTTCAAAACTCGCATAAGTACACTTATACTGAATTTCTAAGGGCACGACGTAGTGAAATATGTATCGCATCTCTCAACCGAAATTGTGATTGGGGTTTAGGGAGCGATAACTCCTTTTTTATGACCCAATTTTTGGGAGATAAACAACGGAATTTGAAATTTTATTGTGAGTTCTCATCGTACTCGATATAGGCATGTTGAAAACGTATATTATTGGTCTACAAATATAATTTATTGGTTACAACCTTATAATTCATATCATCATTTGTAGTAGGCAGGGACCCTGGACGTCTCCATGACCTGGGATAAATTCCTGGCCAGGGCAGAAATGTGACAGATATTTGTTCTCGTATCGTGGATATTACAGATGCCTTTATAATTGTTTTTCTATGACTGAAGGAATCCCAAGGAGTTTGAGCATTTATTGACCCATGTAGTGCAATGGTTTCCGAACCGTGCCAAGGGTCCTGGGTTCGATTCCCAGCGAGGCGGAAATTTGAATGATGAGTTTGAATTTCTGTTCTTGGTCTGGGTGTGAATCTGTGTGTGTCTTTGTGTGTTGTCCATGGCATCCACGACACAGGGAATCCTATTGTGGAGCTATGAGTATGAACCGTTATTTTTTATTTAGTATAAAGTATAAATACTTGTTTATATGTAAGTACTATACTACACTGATAACTATAAATTGTAGTTTGATTAATAGTCGGTCAAAATTTTAAGCAACGATAAATATTTGTTCCCCAATGTTGGTTGAATAATCTAAATTATTTATTTTCAAGCCACTTGCGAGACATAGAATCTAGAAACCTAGTGCTACACTAAGAATAGATTAAGTTCCCAGAGGACACGGCGACCAACTGTTCTATTGTAGCCATGGCTTCGTATTAATACATAAGTGTTATTTATTTATTTTTACTAGAGGTATCCAGGTTTCATTCTCATAATCTTTACGTTTACTCTCATACACTATGCAGCTAACCTGCAATCATCTATGAATAAGAACCGAAAGATATCGATGCAGTTTTTAAAAAACCCATGTTATTGGATAGGAAGTTATGAGATAAGTATATATAATATTATATTATCTATATTAATATTATAAAGAGGAAAGATTTGATTGTTTTTTTGTATTGAATAGGCTCCAAAACTACTGAACCTGATTTGAAAATTTTTTTGACTCTTGGCAAGCTACACTATCCACGGGTGACATAGACTATATTATATATTTTTTGTACTATTTTCCCGAAGCGAAGCGAGGGTGATTTCCTAGTAATATATATTTAAAGAGCTTTTGATTCATAGTTTTCGCACTCACTTATGTAAGCGTAGCAGACAAACATTAAACATAAGAAAACTATGTGTCTCCTTAAAATAAAAGGCTAAACGTGAATGGAATATTGAACTCCCTTGAATATTCATTTACATTAAGTTAAACAGCTATATGGTAGGGACAGGCAGCCATCTTTATGGTTCTGAGGGTGCATCTAAATGTCCAAACAGCTGAAAGTCCGTGTGCTAAGGAAACGTTACTGTCATGCAAATTTAATGGTCTTCGGAACTAATTACTTTACTCAGCATACATACAGGTAAAACCTTTATGTTTGTACAGTTTTCAAACATTCTAGACTAGAGTTAGATGCCTCAAGTTTATTCAAGGCGTAAGTTTCGTTCGTGTACGTAATAGAGAAGTTTGTTTTAGTCTCCGTAGTTTATTATTGAGCGGTATGAGGCGTGGAGTCGAGCTACTTGCAGGCTCCTTTTCTTGTTTACTGTTCTTAGCAAAAAAGCTAGATTAGCACTTGGTAGAAACTTGGATAATACAAAACTCTTGCAAAATTTTTATGAGTCCGTCTACATGCAACATTTACAAACAGCTGTTTCAAACATCTCCGTTATTTTTATCATATAAGTACAGTAAAATTTACCTAAACTCAGTGTAAATGGTTAAATTCTTATCTAAATCATTTCAAGAAATCAGTGAAGTGATTATTTGTTGTGATCAATGTGTAATTAATTAGTAAAAAGGAATTTTTCGATCGAGTGCAAGTGATCATAGTGTAACGCTCATTTGTTGAAGTGAACGCGTAAGTGCTTCAATATGCATGGCGCTTAAGACCTTTTTACCGCGAGATTTTTAGTTGCACCTGAGCGCTCGTTGTACACTTACCTACCGACACGGAATAATTAAATAACTACACAATATGGATAGCCCGAAGAAATGTGCGGCTTGTCTAAACAAACTAAACGATGCCACATTCATGAACTGTGCGCGTTGTCAGGCAAAATATCACTATTCGTGCACGAACTTATCTGTAAAGGACTATAATGCTATGTCCGATGAATTAAGGTCGAACTGGATTTGCCCACTATGCCGTAGTAAGGAACGTAAAGGGAACAACACCAACACACCCGTTTGCCCCAATCTTTCACCATCACCTCAACACAGTTTTGTCACACAGCGCTCTAAAGCACGTAGCACAGTTAATAATTGCACCTGCTTATCAGCGACACATATTCGCGATATCATACGCGAGGAATTTCAGGCTGCATTCAAGTTACAAATTTACCCACAACTTCTAGAAGTTCGCAACGCAGTTACTGCTATCGAAGCCTCAGTGACTCACTTCAATGGAGAATTAGAGAAAATAAAGTCTGAGCACTCGGCCAATTCCAAGATGCTTGATAATTTGAAATCGGAAGTTGAATCTCTGCGGGCGTCAAATGTCACGATGTCGACACAATTGGCCCAGATGGATCAACGCTCACGGGCATCGAATATCGAAATACAATGCGTACCGGAAAACAAGCAAGAAAACTTAATAAATACGGTGCTACAATTAAGTAAAGTGATTAAGTGCCCACTAAGCGATTCCCAAATTCACTACTGTTCCCGCTTACCAAAAATGAACAATGCAAGTCCTCGGCCGCGCTCAATTTTAGTGAAGTTCAATAGTCCTCGCCTGCGTGACGAATTCCTTGCAGCAACAAGCAAATTTAATAAGAAAAACAGGGAGGATAAACTCAATAGTAGCCATTTGGGCATCGGTGGCGATAAGAAGAGTGCCATCTACGTGACTGAACACCTTACGGCCGACAACAAAAACCTTCACGCTGCTGCGCGTGCCAAAGCAAAACAATTAAATTATAAATTCGTATGGGTGCGTGATGGAAAAATATTTATGCGTAAAAGCGAGGAAAGTAACTACGTGTTTATTAGGAACTTAGAGACATTGGATCGTTTATCATAAATACGCTAAAGTTGTTATACATTATGTTACTAACGGGCATCTTAAATGTTTATTACCAAAATGTTAGAGGTTTGAAAACAAAAACCATAGAACTTTTCAATAACATTGTCTG
This sequence comes from Thymelicus lineola, assembly GCA_963932265.1. Lineage (NCBI taxonomy): Eukaryota > Metazoa > Arthropoda > Insecta > Lepidoptera > Hesperiidae > Thymelicus > Thymelicus lineola. The sequence goes on along the minus strand of OZ010687.1, from coordinate 5,827,446 downwards.
CAATGATTTCGATATAATTGTCTTTACCGAAACTTGGTTAAACAGTAGTGTCTCTGATAACGAGCTTTTCGATAGTCGGTATATTGTTTATAGGCGGGATCGAGAGAGCAGTGGTTTTCACAGTAAAAAAGAGGGAGGGGGTGTGCTTATCGCGGTCTCACGTCGCTTTAAGGCTGTCCGCATGTTTGATTTTGAATCGGACTGTGAGGACATCTGGGTCAAACTGGAAACAGGCATCAATCAGGAAGTGACAAAACACTACTTAATTTGCAGTGTTTACATACCGCCCCCAGTTCAGAGACATATTTTAGAACACTTTATAAGTAACGCCAACCGTGTATTTGAAAGGCATAGCGGTGAGACTTTAATTATCGGTGACTTAAATTTGAGTAGTTTAACATGGCAACTATCAAACAATTCAGCATGTATGCCTGTTACGTCGAACAGCGTGTTAAATAATATGTTACTAGATTTTATGGCGCTTAACAATTTGAGTCAATATAACCTATGTCTGAATAACAAAGGTAAAATCCTTGATCTAGTGTTATGCTCTTCCATAATTAATAATTTAGAGGTATGTAACGATCCGCTCTCGGTGATTGACCCACTGCATCCGCCATTGCAATTTGACTTGCTACTTGACTGCCCCAAATACTTAAAATCAAATGACATCTCAAAATTTTTATTTTATAAAGCAGATTATGACAAAATAGTAAATGAACTTAACAGCATCTCGTGGTTGACGGAATTAACTGAGTGTGCTAGCGTTGACGAAATGGTAGCGGTTTTCTACAAGTTACTTAAATCTATAATCGCTAAACATGTACCTAAATCTATGCCTCGTAATAAAACCAATTACCCAGTATGGTTCTCTAATTCTCTAGTTAGGGCTATTAAAGATTTTAAAATAAAAATATATAAATATTATTTAAAATTGTGTTTTTCTCATTTTAGTAATATACACAATTATAGAAACAGTCAAAACATATCAATCATACTTATAGGTTTTGAATAAAATCATTAGTCAATATGATGCGCCTCGCAGGCGTATGAGTAGTTACTTTGTACGTCGCAACATGAGTAGTAATCTAGGGTTAATGAAAAATTTAAATACAGAACAAAATATCGCAAATATGGTAACCCCCGAGATTTACTAACATTTGAACTTTTGAGGGAAAGGTGCGCCAAACTACACATTCTACACTATAGGAAATATTTAGAACGGCTCGAATCATCTTTGGCATCTAACCCTAAGTTAATATGGTCATTCATTAAACAGAAAAGAGGAGGCAATAGTGCCTATCCCGCACAAATGTCACTAGGTAAACGAGTCGCTTCCACAGGACAAGATATTTGCAATCTTTTTGCTGACCAATTCTCCTCAGTATTTAACGCCGCTAAAATGCCCGCATCAGACAGGACTCCCATTTGCTTTGCCACGAATTGTTTGCATAATATATCCGTGACTAAAGATCAAGTCTTTAGAGTTTTAAAGAGACTTGACCCTACGAAAGGTGCGGGCTCGGACGGAATTCCAGCCATTTTTGTTGTAGGCTGCGCTAGAGCACTTGCTTTACCACTCTCACTAATCATTAATAAATCACTGAACTCTGGTGTTTTTCCATCCGCATGGAAGGACTCCCTTGTTATACCGCTGTTTAAAAGTGGCGATACTCTTTTGGTCAAAAATTACAGACCGATATCCATTATACCTATTTTTGCGAAAGTATTTGAAATGCTACTATGTCCTATAATCTCCTGGCATTGCAAACAATTTTTCGTTTCAGAACAACATGGCTTTGTCAAGGCCCGTTCAACCACAACAAACCTTGTATCATTTGTTGAAGCCATTTCTCAAGAAGTTGACCGAGGACACTCATTAGATGCAATCTACTGTGACTTTAGCAAAGCGTTCGACAAAGTAGACCATGAAATACTGATCCGCAAACTCTCATCCGCTGGCATAGCCGGTAATCTGTTAAATTGGTGCAGGTCCTACCTGGGAAACAGGCACTCCACAGTTGTATTGGGTGGCTTTAACTCTAAACCTTTTGGCGCCACATCTGGTGTACCTCAAGGATCACACTTGGGACCCTTATTTTTTAATATCTTTATTAATGACATTACCGATTGCTTTCAAAATTCTAAATACTATTTGTTCGCTGACGATTTAAAATTCTTTAGATCTATTAATTCTTTTGACGATGTTAAATTAATGCAGAATGATTTGAATAATTTAATTTTATGGTGTGAACTAAATCATATGTCCTTAAATTCAGATAAATGCAATGTTATTCGTTTCAGTAGAAAAAATCACAATATACCGAGAGCCTACAATATCAGTGGTGTACGACTACAAGACATGAGTTTTATTAGAGACCTGGGTATCACCTTGGACAGTAAATTGCGTTTCAATCTTCATATCGACAATGTTGTAAAGAAAGGATTCAAAATGCTAGGTTTTATTTTACGCACATGCAGAGAGTTTAAAAACCCTACCACGAAAATTACAATTTACAATGCACTTGTGCGCAGCTCTCTGGAATATGGTAGCGTTGCATGGAACCCGCACTATGAGGTTTACAAAAATCGTCTGGAAAGGGTACAAAAGCGTTTTCTTTGGCACTTGTCATACAGCTGTAATCTGGCGAAGAAACTGACTAGTTACGATCAACGTTTAAAATACTTCCGTCTGAATTCACTTTCTGACCGTAGGAAGTTGTTGGACTGCGTATTTTTGTTCAAGCTTATTAACGGTTACATCGACGCTCCTTGGCTGCTGTCCCAATTAAACATAATTGCTCCGAGCCGCTTGCCTAGATCAAACAAGTACATACCCTTTGCACAAAAAACTGCTCGATCGAATCTTGGTCACTTCTCTCCTATAAACCGAATCACGAGGACTTACAATGCTGTACACAACATGCAAGTTAGTGAATGCTCATCAGGCAACTCCGGAAAATTACCTATGGTTGATGTTTTCTCAAATCGCTTGCTATATTTTAAGAAATCTTTGCATTGTTCATTTTGTTTGAATGTATAAATTTTTATTTCTGTTTAAAAATAATATTAATTTTAACTTTTAATTTTATGATTTTAATAACATTTTATGACGTATTTAACAATTTGACATTTTAATTCTTGTTTAACAATTTGACATTTTAATTCTTCTTTAATAATTTGACATTTTTTAATTATTTATTATTGCATAACTTATATTTTGTATAATTTCGACAATTTTAATTTTTATCTTATGCGAGATGATTGACAATGTTTTGGAGCTATTAATTTGCATCTGTTATTGGAGTGGCACTTACCTTTTTTATTTTAGCTTATAACTGTGTGCATGTTTAAGTGTTAACTTTGTTGATGCAATAAACAAATAAATAAATAAAATAAAAATAAATGAGAGAATGTGTACAGAATAATGTTCGCAAGTGTCTAACATATTACTTTTAAAACTTTAACGTCGACATCAGTAAAACAGTGGATTATATTTTTTTTTAATTTTATAAGTACAGTAAAATGGTGAGTATGTTTACCATTATTCTTAGCTAAAAAACGCACCAAATTAGCAGATTTTGTAAAACCAGATCTTTTAATTTAAGTTGATTTGCGTTTTTTTCATTATATTATGTATATTTACTATTATTTCTCCTGTGGTTTTACTTTGAAACATTATCGGACCAATAAGTTAACAGGATTCTTCCATTTAACTTAGATTTACATATAGGCCAAGGAGCCTACTCAGCACTAAGCAAATAATAGAAAAAATCGGGCAAGTGCCTGTCAGGCCACGCGCAATGTAGGGTTCCGAAGTAGTAAGTTATCGACTATTACTCATTAACTACGTATGCTAACATAGCCGTAATAATTTTCCTTGTAAATTCATCATATTATAAGCTATTTTTCAGAATTTTTTCACTTATCCAACTCCAACCGTTTAGCCGGCAGGGGGATCCTAATCAAAATTAGCACTTTAAAGCCAAATATTTCTCAAACGAACTCCTACATCCAAAAATGGTCTTAGAAGCCCCAATATTTTTGAAATGCCTTTTCAACGATACAAAAATTTCATCCTCACGTTACCTGTAGGGGAGGTACCACAGAACATCTAATAATTTCTGTGGGAGGTACCCTGAAAAAAATATTTTTATTATTTTATTCTACGGTTTTGTAGTTTTAATAAATAAGTATATCCATGCCAAATAATAGCTTTCTAGCACTAAGGGTCTCGGTTCTATGCCTCGCACATACGGACGGAGGGGAACAGACATGATGAAACTACAAGGGTTCCGATTTTACTTCGGAACCCTAAAAACAAGAGAATAAACTTTAATCTGGTACATTTTCCATGAAGTGGCATTCGCTTGCGCAATTTAAACTGCTTTTTGTGTTCACGATTATCCGGCCGGGATTACATTCTAGTGGGTTCGTAGAATTCATTCATTCATTACACTCCGAGAGCCTGAGCAATGTAAACAAAAAACTTTCCCGGGATAACTTTTCATATTTTTCAACGAGGACACAAATGGGTCACCGCACGAGAGCAAGCCATTGTTGCAATATCCACAACAATGGGCAAATGGGAACAGTTGTCAGCCAGTAGCTTTGTCCAATATCTACTCGATGCATAGATCTATGGCTTCGGCCTTCTGCATTCCCGCTTGAAAAGAAACGCTACGAGTGGTCCCGCGCTGCAAGATTGAGTTTTACATTCACTGTTATTATTGAATCCTATATTTTCGTATTGTTATCGAGGAGAGCCTCAGTTCGACCTGCCTCTCCGGTTTAAATTGCATTGAGAACCAAGATCGGAGCGTAGCGATGTCAAGTGCTACGCCGATGCCAAATAATTGCTCTACATGTACCTTCCTCCGATGTTCTTCGTTTCTCTAACTAACCTATATTTTATAGGGTATCTTTTTAAATGTTCTTAGCATTTTTATTGAAAACCAATGGGGTTTTCAAGACGCAAGGTAACGCAATATTTTATTAATATTATAAATGTAGAAGTTTGTTTGTGAAAATGTATAAATGTTTGTTACTCTTTTTCTCATAAATTACTGAACAGATTTTCATAAAATTTTGCAAGCCGTAGGCAGAGCGCTAGTGATACTAAATAAGTGATACAAAATATAGTAAGTAATTGTAGTATAATTTTTATTGAGGATGTATTCACAGTCACAATTCGAGATAAAGCTTATTTTTTAATTTATTGTTTAAAAAAGATACTGATTGAATATTTCAAAGCAATTTATAGTTCAAAAGATACAGCTTTTTAAAGGTAAAAAAGACATCTACAGCCGGAACCCTAAAAACTTCTCTTAGGGTTTTTAATTTCCTTTGATATTATAAGCTGAATATAATAACATCAACCTACTCATAATTCTCATCCATATTTGTTTAATTCGGCTCTTGTTTCGTAGAACAACGAAAAAAGTAAACATTTTTTAATTAAAAGCAAGTAAGGTTGTGTTTGATTAAAAGTACTAATTTAGAATGAAAACAAAACATTAATACCTCTTATCGACAGCGAACAACGCTTCACCCGAGTAAAATTTAATCTCTAAACTCGTGGAATCCGCCACATGATCAAATATTGTTATACTCACACATCATAATGTAGGTACTAAATAAAGAAAACAAACAACAATCTTAAATTTCTATACAAAGAAATTAGTTTTCAGATTAGTGATGAATGGTTTTGTTTCATACAGTGCAAATTAGTTTCTTGTAAAGCTGAACGCACATATATCCGCATCGTCCGCAGCGGACGCTCCGTATGCGGATACCCTCGCACATATGTCCGGATTCGCCGTACGGATTTTTTAGTATTGCCAACAATTTTAGCAGTTTTTTCCAACCTCTAGTGAAAAACGGTGCGATGTCATTCGTTTATTCCCACTCGTCTTGGTTAGTAGTCCTGTTGACAATACTAGTAGGAAAAAATCCCACTAGTTCTGTGTCAATTTATTTCCGTGTATAGGTATACAGTAGTTTAGGTATGGTGTACTAAGACACAGGCCAAGGCTTAGCTTAGACACCAGATCTCACACAGATTACTTAGCACTTACATTATCTTTTCTTTTTATTCATATTTTAAAATGTTACCTGAGTGTAATTTGAGGATGAGATGAAATAAAGATTTTTGTATTGTATTGTATTGTATAGTTTGCTATCAATCGTCAAGTATTGGCCATTAAGGCTCCGTGCCGAGATATCAACAATTTCGGTCAATTTTAATCACTGTTTGTGTGAACAGGATAAAGAGATTAAGCTTTGTTTTTTGCAACTATAAGAGTCTAATTCTTGTTCTTGCTGATAGCGCAGACGAATTTAACATATTATTTATAATAATGGAAAATCACCACTATTTAAAACCCTTCTTTTCCGAAAAGTAACGAGCAAGTGATTTTTGTCTTCGTTTTACAACGAAAATACAAAATATTCCAAACATTAAAAAATATAAATAACATGAATATACGGTCTATTATTAAGTAGCCTAGCCAGTTTTTTAAATTCCTATCCAAATATAGCAGAAAAAATTTTTGAAATAACGTAATTTCGTTCGAAGTAAGTATTTTTTTCTATTTATTAGAAACATTTTAAGGAAATTTTAAAAAATACACATTAATCTTAAGTTAATCCTTTTATAGAATCAAAATTTTATTTTATGAAAAAATTATGATTTCGTTTGTTAATAATAGTTGCAAACTGAACTATATTATGGACCGCATTAAATATATTAAACCAGTACCGCCGAGGCTATCACCGCGTGAGGACGTATTACATTTTTTCCCGCGATGCTCGCGTGTTTTACGTAAAAATTTACACAAATTGTACGCCGACTACCACATTTTGATCCAATTATTAAATTAATTATTTTTTATTTTAATAACACCACGAAACATCATATTTCTATGTATTACAAAATTGGCTGTTTGAAGGGGGGTGGGGTAGTTATAGTAATTCATATAGTTAAGAAGGAGATGAATTTACTGAATTCAACGAACATACCCGAGTGGGGTATCAAATGAAAGGGTTTGATTTGTGTAGTACTAAATTGACTGTTTGAGGGAGGGGGGAGGGGGTAGTCACGAGTAAGGGGATGAATTTAGTTAATCAACAAGGGGCCATCCATAAATTCTACAGTGAGATAGGAAGCATTGTACAGGGGAGGGGGAGGGGAGTTGAGTTGAGTTGGCGCCGCTGTGGCAAGGTTGCGCTCCAAAAATACCGCCCCGGGTCCCGATGGTGTTTCGGGTCGAGTGCTGGTTTCCGCCCTAGACGCCGCAGAGTCCCTGGAGTAGCGACTAAGGGGACTCCTGAATGCCTCTCTCAAGCAGGGAAAATTTCCTAAGGCGTGGAAAACAGGACGAAAATTGGTCGTGCAAATCCGGCAAACAATTAATAATAATTACCGACGTACGTCAAGCCTATTAATGACTTTTGCATCGTGCATCGTGCATTGCCTTGGCGGGACGTACAGCATGATTGGGCGTGTATAAGCTCTGAGGTTTAAGCTCTGAGTCTGATATTTATGGGTACGCAGACGATTGCACAGTGGTAGAGAGATACCTACCAAGTCTCAGGGCCAGTCAGGACGAAATTCAGTCTCAAAGAGAGGCCATGGTGGCTCGTGTGAATCTCACACTTCGGGCTGTGTCCGAGTGGGGCGAAGCCAATCTTGTGAGATTCAACGCCGCTAAAACGCAGACGTGTCTATTTACCGCCAAGAGGAGACCGCTTACCTTGGCTCCTACTTTTCGGAATATGCCCTTGGATTATACCGACTGCCTTCAGTTGTTAGGGGTAGAGATATCCTCGAAACTCAACTTTGGGTGGTTCATTGGGACCAAGGCTAAGACTGCTGCAAGGAAACTTGGTGTCCTTGCAAAGGTGCGGCGGTACTTCACACCGAGGCAACTTTTAACCTTGTATAAAGCTCAGATTCGGCCGTTTGTGGAGTACTGTTCGCACATTTGGGCAGGTGCAGCCAAATGTCACCTTTCTGCCTTGGACTCGATGGAGAGGCGTGCGAAGAGGCTCATTGGTGACCCAGATTTGGTTGAGACCAATCTGCAAAGCCTCGAGCACAGGCGTAGAGTAACCAGCCTCTCGGTTTTCTACAGGGCACATTTCGGAGAGTGTGCACAGGAATTGTTTGATTTGATTCCCCCATCTCCATTTCTCCATCGAACGTCACGACGCACGGCGGGGATCCATCCTTTTGTTGTGAACATCCCATCCATCCCAATATATAGGTAGGGCTGAAAATATTTTTAAGTATTTCGTTATTAGGTACCTCAAATTTCGTGTTTTAATACTAACCATTATACATATTATTAGATTTTGAAATGTGACGTCACGACATAGTAGCACCCCTTCCACCCCACACCCCTAACGTGTGACGTAATTAATGGATGGCCCCCAATGGTAAAACACGATTTGTACTACCTATATTTCATTTTGAAACAAGAAAATACGTCCTGCCTAAATCTAAGTTTAAAACCCGTAAAATAAAACTTAAATTAAAAATTTAAAAAACCCCCACTCAAAAAAGAACAACAAGTCTGAATATGTAAAAAGTCATAAAATAAATTTTCAAAAAGTCATAAATAACATGAATATTACAAATGTACTAGCTAACCCGGCAAACTCTGTACTGCCTAACAACTCACCCCTCTCGAGGTCTCCCTCGAGCCCCATCTCCCTTCTCTTTCCCCTCCCCCTCTCTCTCGACTGTCAGTTATAAAATAAAAAAGTTAGATATGTCGCTGATGGTTACGTTAGAAAGATAATATGGTCGTTAAGTTTTCAAAGAAATCAGACCTCATACTACAGCTATGAAACAGACAAAGGACCCCGCAAAATCTCTATGGGAATTGGCTCTCGGCTAAATTAGCTGAAATGCACAGAGGTAGCTTTCATCAAGCTGATTTTGGGTTTGATTTTGGGGGGTAGCGCCCATTGAGACTTGATCAGCATGATGAAAGCTACCTCTGTGCAAAGTTTCATATGAATATATCCCTTATGCATTGATTTTCATCCAATATGGTTTGGGGTGTATTTTGAGATTGGGGGGGGGGGGGGGGGGGGGGTGTCTGGGTTTGATTTTGGGGGGTTGCGCCTATTGAGACTTTTGATCAGCATGATGAAAGCTACCTCTGTGCAAAATTTCAGCTAATTTAGCCGAGAGCCAATTCCCATACAAATTTTGCGGGGTCCTTTCTGAACGCACCTATAAATATCTGACAACCAAATGACAATTTGACAAAAGATATCAAATGTTTCACAGCTAGGAACAATTTGTTTGTTTTTAGTATTTTTCATTACTTATTATTCATATTTCTCACCGTTTACAGCTTCCCTGAAGTTTCACAAATATTTCAAGATCAAAATTAGCCAAATCGGTCCAGCTATTCTCAAGTTTTAGCAAGACAAACGAACAGCTATTGATTTTTATATATAGATTATTTAATTTAACTAAATAAAACTTTGTCGTGTTGGGGGACGGCTCCATATTAAAAACCCATCCATCAGTCTTGATAGGTCCACTGCTGGACATAGACGACATTTTTCCGAGACGTGGGCGCCATTCGATTACCTTTCTTCCCCAACGGTTATCTTCGAACTGTGTGGCCAGCCCATTGCCACGTCAGCCGGCTAATTCTTTGAGCTATATGGGTTACCTTTGTTCGTCTACGGATCTCCTCATTTTTAATTCGATCACGTAGAGAAATACCAAGCATAGCCTTCTCCATAGCCCGCTGCGCTACTCTGAGCTTGTGGATTAGGCCAATAATGAAGCACCACGTATCGGATCCGTATGTCATCGCTGGCAACACACACTGCTCGAACACCTTCGACTTCAGGCACTGAGGTAGTGTTTTGGACGACAAGATATGACGCAGTTTCCCGAACGCAGCCCATCCGAGTTGGATTCTACGAGTGACTTCTTTCTCGAAGTTGAACTTACCCATCTGGATCAATTGTCCCAGGTAAATGTATTCGTCTACAACTTCGAGAGCAGCGCCGTCAACAACAACCGGTATGGGTGTGACATGGACATTTGACATGATTTTCGTCTTGTCCATGTTCATCTTAAGACCCACCCGTTGTAAGGCGCTGTTCAAGTTTCCGAGCATTGTACCAAGTTCCTCCAGTGAACCCGCCAGGATAACTATAAATCATCGGCATATCGTAGGTGTATGAAGTATTTACTATTTTTATATACCAGTTTTTATCAGAATTAAAATGTTGAATAACTTTATAAAATGACTGATGTAATGAAAACTGGCCAAGTCAAATCTAACCTACTTTAAGATCTCACATTTTTAAATAACAGCAATTGTTATAGACATCCAATAAAGCAAAGAAATAGAGTTTAATACTTGTTCATAATGTTATTTTGTTCCTATAAATCATATTTCGATTTTGCATAGAACTTTGCACTCATTTAGATCTCCGTTCTTTTTGCGGCGAAGCCCACAGCCAAGCTTAATTTTTGTATTGAACTTGGCTCTCCTTTTTTACATTTATGTTTTTGGTGGGATATCACTACTTTTTGTAAAGAAAACTAGGCAATGCCACGTGCCGCAGACGATACACCGTTGGCCGGTTGTTTAGCGCATATTACAAGTTTTTTCTGTGATGGGGACACCACTTATTTTTCAACTTTTTTATATTTTGATTTTTCCTACGCTTACACACAATTACCACGCTGAATTCCAAATTTCATCCTTCTAGGTCATCTGGAAGTAGGTTAGATTTAGGTGCTATATGTCAGTCAGTCAGTCAGTGCTAAAATTTACGACTTTTTGACCTTCATATCTTTATAACCGTTTGAGCTAGCTTCATGAAATTTGGGCTTCTATATGTCCTTATGGATGTAATTAAACACATGTAGTTTTATGTGTTTAGGTTTTGGTTATAGAGGTTTTGAGTTATAGAAGGGTCAAAAGTGGCACCAAGTGGTTCATGTAATATTACACTCGGCGCTGGCAAGCCAGTTCCTTTGTTTGAACTTGGCTTGACACGCTGCCGCGTGTCTAGGTTTATTGTATGATTTTTTTACTTTTTACCTAATCAGACTTTTTTGTTTTTTTGAGTCCGGGTTTTTTAAATTTTAAATTTAAGTTTATATAATACGCCAATTTAATAGGTTATGAATATGACAACATATTTTTAGTCCCAGAGCTCACAAAAATTTTTTATGGCCTAAAATTTGAATTGCATTTTCAAAAACATTTTTTTATGAAATCAAGACTCGTTTGATTTTCGGGTAGGTACCAATGAAACATGTTAAATTTTTCTGTACACTCTAAGTTTATCGCAAACATAAATGACATCTGTGATGCAAATCACTGAATAACCTAAATATGTACCTAGTGTGGTTTTATCTAAAAATTTTTCATTTTGATTGTAATAAATATACTAAACTAATATACAAAAACATTCCACACTTTTATTTCTAAACTGTTCATACAATGCATCCTAAAATTATTATCAACTAAAGGATCAAAATTGTTTAAGCACGAACTTCAGCCAGGTGTGCGTGAACGATGCACACAGACATAGCTTAGCAATGAATATGACTTAACTCTGTCAAATAAATTTTCGGCACGGCCTCTTAAATGTATATTACGAGTATTTCATAGTTTTCATAAACTTCATAATAATAAATTCCTCTATTCAACTGACAGTTGTCAGACTCAGGTTCTCAGATTGCAAAAGCAAAATATTAAGACTGATGCAGCTATGGAAAAAACTGTTAAAATAGCGTGCGCATTGGAAGAGGAAGAAGAAAATGAAATTCGAAAAAAAAGATTCTGGGCTCATGACATCAATTTGAAAAGGCAGGTAGTTGAACGGCAAATACTATACGTTATTTCCCGGCTTTGTGGATGATGATCAATGAACCTAGATAATTGAAAACTTTAATTTGTAACTTTAATTTGCGGGAAATTAAAACACATAATACTCATTATTTCTTTTTAGTTTTCGACTTTGTCTCATATTTCAATAACGTAGTTAGTTATCGCAGTTTGAGGAACACCATTCGGAATCTCGAATGTCCGAAAACAATTATACTTTTCGTTACTTTCGTACGATTCGTTTACTATGAATTTCATATTCATGCCACGATGCTTTTGACAACGCATTAAGAGATACGTTTCATAGTAAACGAATCCTGTGAGGAGATTTCGCCTTTGTGTTTATACCTATACATCATTGTTTTCGGACATTCGAGATTCCGAATGGTGTTCCTCAAACTGCGATAAGTAACTACGTTATTGAAATATGAGACAAAGTCGAAAACTAATAAAAAATAATAAGTATCGTGTGTGTGTGTGGAAATTAAATTTCCCTCAAATTCAAGTTACAAATTAAAGTTTTCAATTATCTAGGTTTATTGACCATCATCCACCAAGCCGGGAAATAACGTATAGAATTTGCCGTTCAACTAACTGCCTTTTCAAATTGATATTATGAACCTAAAATCTTCTTTTTTTCGAATTTGACTTTCTTTGGCCAATATGCAGGCTACTACAACAATTTTTCCATAGCTGAATCAATCTTAATCGTCTTCACCGTTTTTCACTAGAGGTTGGAAGAAACTGCAAAAATTGTTGGCAATACTAAAAAATCCGTATGGTGAATCCGGACATATGTGCGAGGGTATCCGCATACGGAGCGTCCGGGGCGGATGATGCGGATATATGTGCGTTCAACATTAATCTGTGGTTTTCTGTACCGTATCAGTGTGTGGTATCGTATCGGTACCGTACCATATCATAATAATTATCTTGTAGCAGCACGCTAATCAACCCCAGGAAGGAAAATAAATAACATACACCCTGCTACTACCATAACGCAGAAGGCGAGGGTATCATGAAAACTTTTATTCTCAACTACCCCGGCTACTGAGTACTGCGAGCTGTATATCGACGCAAGATAATTGACGCATGTGACGTTCTGTTCAGAAACATAGAAACAGCTGCAAGTATCATCAGCGCCGCATCGTCTTCACACGCAGACTATCTTCATGCATTCGTCGACAATCTTCGAGCCGTATTTCTTCAACAACGCAGTCAATTCTTCGCCTGCCGATCTTGCTGTTCCGGAGATGTCTTCCATGCCGTCGCCGCTCGCCGAGTGTGCGCGCGCGCCGGTCTGCGCTGTTTTTATAAGCCGTCCAGCTACGAGAATCTACTCTGCACGACGCGATCCTACGCCGGCATTGGTGGCGCGACAGAAACATAATACGATCTCTCTCACACTTGAAGATTTATATTATTTACTTTTACTATTATTATTCTTTAAATTTTATTGGTAAATATTCTTATATTCTTATTGGCTGATCAAATAATAATTAATTTTATTGGTAGTTTTGCAATGTAGCCGGTGGTATAAATACAGGCAGGGTTGGCAATAAAGGCATTCGATACCATTTCGATACTATACGCACATCAAGACCAGTAGTTTCATTCCTTCTGAAGCAGTATACCTAATTGGAGTCTGTTAATAGTGGACCCCTTACAGACCACTATTACAGTGGTGACCCCGTAACGAGCACCGTGAAGAATACCGCGGAGAAGAACCACCATTACAGTGGTGACCCGCTACGAGCACCGAGGAAGAACCACCAATACAGTGGTGAATCCCTGCACGAACGCCGAGGAAAATCCCTGTCCAAGCACCGCGGACTAAAATCCCTGGAGGAAAATCTCTGCAAGACCGTCGTTGAGAAAGAATCCCTGCATGATCCCGTCGACACAGCAGCCATCATGGATCGAGAACTGCTCCTCAAAGAACTGCAGAAGCTATCAGCTGACGTCGCAGCACTGAAGGCTACCATGCGAGAATGTAACGAGCTACAGCCCAGCCAGCGCAGCCAGCAACCTGGAAGACCATCCGTTCGTCACAACCGCTCTGCAAGTACGACACGCTCACGAAGATCTCCGTACTGCTATTTCCATCGTCGTTTCGGTTGCAGAGCAAGAAGATGCACAACGCCGTGTTCATTCGAAAATGGAAATATAAAATCAAGAATTTCAACGAAGCCTACTAGACTTGAAGCATCAGTATCCGGCGTAACAGAAAAGTCCTACCGTCTTTTTGTCACCGATAAGAAAAGCAAGCTTACCTTCCTTATCGACACCGGAGCGAATGTATCACTTCTACCACCGAGACAAGGAGAGAAGATGAAGCCACTGGAATTTCAACTGTACGCCGCAAACAATACGGTGATTCCGACATATGGAGAAAAAACAATGGAACTGGATTTAAATCTACGCCGACCATTCAAGTGGAGATTTATCGTCGCTAAAGTCAGTAAACCAATCATCGGTGCTGATTTTCTTGAACATCACCAATTGATCGTCGACATCAAAAATAGAAGAATCATCGATGGGAAAACCAATCTTGCATCTCAGTCTTTCGTCGAAGCAACAAATCTACCCACAATAAGAAGCATAGATGTTCGACAATCGTATCACAAGATCCTTGAAGAATATCCTGGAATCACAAGACTAACTTCAATGAAGCTAACGCCGAAGCACAACGTTGAACATTATATCGAAACCAACGGACCACCGCTTCACTGCCGTGCACGTCCAATCGCACCACACCGATACGAGCAAGTTCGAAAGGAATTCGAAAACATGATCGAGCAAGGAATATGCCGTCCAAGCAAAAGCCCTTGGTCATCACCACTTCACGTTGTACCAAAGAAGAATGGAGAATTACGAGTTTGTGGAGATTACAGAAGACTGAATGCTATTACCACTCCTGACCGCTACCCAATACCGCGAGTCAAGGACTTTACTCATCAACTATCAGACAAGACTATATTCTCCACCATCGATCTCAACCGAGCTTACCAACAAATAAAAGTACGCGATGAAGACATAGAGAAAACAGCAATAATTACTCCAATGGGATTATTTGAATTTCCAAGAATGACTCCTGGACTGAAGAACGCTGGTCAAACATTTCAAAGATTCATACACGAAGTACTTCATGGACTCGATTTCGTTTTCGCATTCATTGATGATCTTCTTGTTGCAAGCCCTGATGAAGAAACGCACAAAACCCATTTACGCACCGTGCTACAGCGATTAGAAGACAATGGAATCACAATCAACCCTTCGAAATGCATATTTGGACAACAAGAAGTTCAATTTCTTGGTTTCACCGTCAGCAAGGAAGGAATCAAACCGCCTGCTGAAAAAGTCAGAGCAATCATCGATAATGCGAAACCAAAGACAATCGAAGAATTAAGAAGATTTCTCGGAATGATAAATTTCTACAGAGAACACATACCTAAAGCCGCTGAAATTCAAGCACCACTTCACGCCTATCTTCACAACACGAAGAAAAAAGATAAAACATCAATCGAATGGAACGATGAAGCCACGAAGGCATTTGAAGCTTGTAAAGTTGCGATACAAAATGCAGCTTTACTCGCTCACCCATCACACGAGGCAACCCTTGCTATCTTCAGCGACGCGTCCGATACCTCAGCAGGAGCTGTACTGCAACAATACATCAATGGGAAATGGCAACCACTTGGTTATTTTTCGAAGAAGTTCTCCGATACTCAACGTAACTACAGTACATTCGACAGAGAGCTACTCGCTATCTACATGGCTATCAAGCACTTCAGAAAAACGTTCGAGGGTCGAAGCCTGATCGTTTTTACCGACCACAAGCCATTAACGTATGTACTTCAGAAGAAACCATCACTATCGGAAACACCAAGACGAGCAAGACAACTCATATTTATAAGTGAGTTTACGACCGACATCCGTCACATTAGTGGGAAGGACAACATAGTCGCCGACGCACTCAGCCGCATACCAATCGACAGTGTATCGTGCCCTACATCAGTCGACTATCACAAGATCGCCGAAGCGCAAGACAGAGATAGCGATAACATCAAGAATTTATCGAAGCAAAGTAACTTATCCATCAAGCAAGTTACAATGCCAACGACGCATCTACCTATTTTCTGTGAAGCCTCAACGTCAACCATGCGACCATACCTACCAGAAGAATGTCGTCGTGAAGTCTTCAATGCACTACACAACATAAGTCATCCAGGTGTTAGAACAACAAGAAAACTCATCACTGAAAAATTCTTTTGGCCTTCAATGCAAGTGGATGTTGGCAACTGGGCGAAGCAATGCATACAATGTCAAAAATGCAAAGTTCAAAGGCATACAGCAAGCAGCCTAGCTTCATTTCCACCTACGGAGAGATTCGAACACCTGCACGTAGACATTGTCGGACCATTACCTACGTCACCGCAAGGATATCGATATCTCGTAACGATGATCGACAGAACAACAAGATGGCCAGAAGCAATACCTACCGATGACACTTCAGCTGAATCCGTTGCAAAGATTATTTATGAAAATTGGATTACTCGTTTTGGATCACCAAAAACCATCACAACCGATCAAGGAAGAAACTTCGAAAGCAACCTATTTCTCAAACTTCTTCAAACAATGGGAATACAGAAGACACGTACAACGGCATACCATCCTCAATCAAACGGAATAGTCGAACGATGGCACCGTACATTGAAGACAGCACTCAAAACTCGTTTATCGCAACATACAAAGTGGATTGATGAGCTACCTACAGTGCTATATGGACTACGAGCAACACCGCGTGCAGACACTAGTCTCAGCGCCGCTCAGCTAACCTACGGCCGCAGCATAAGACTACCGTGTGACTTCTTCACTTCAACATCGTCAAACAATCAAGAAATGAATTATGATTACGTCAGTCAACTTCAAGAAACAATCAACAAAGTTTTATCGTCGCAACGCATATCATCACATGAAAATAAGAAATCATTATTCATTCATCAAGATTTGAAAACATGCAAGCAAGTTTTTGTAAGAAACGACGCGGTGAAGAAGCAATTTCAACCTACCTACGATGGACCGTATAAAGTCTTAGAGCGAGATAGCAAGACTTTTAAATTACAAATACCCGGAAGAAAATCAACAGTAGTATCAATCGACCGACTTAAGCCTGCCTATATTATCAATGAAGATACTTCAAGAGACTTATCATCATCATCACATCAGCCACCAGCGAAGCAGCATGAAAACTCATCATCATCATCCCATATCAAACCTATCTTGAAGACTACAAGACATGGGCGAGTCGTCAAGCCTCCGGTACGCTTTCGCTAGGGGGAGAGTGATGTAGCAGCACGCTAATCAACCCCAGGAAGGAAAATAAATAACATACACCCTGCTACTACCATAACGCAGAAGGCGAGGGTATCATGAAAACTTTTATTCTCAACTACCCCGGCTACTGAGTACTGCGAGCTGTATATCGACGCAAGATAATTGACGCATGTGACGTTCTGTTCAGAAACATAGAAACAGCTGCAAGTATCATCAGCGCCGCATCGTCTTCACACGCAGACTATCTTCATGCATTCGTCGACAATCTTCGAGCCGTATTTCTTCAACAACGCAGTCAATTCTTCGCCTGCCGATCTTGCTGTTCCGGAGATGTCTTCCATGCCGTCGCCGCTCGCCGAGTGTGCGCGCGCGCCGGTCTGCGCTGTTTTTATAAGCCGTCCAGCTACGAGAATCTACTCTGCACGACGCGATCCTACGCCGGCATTGGTGGCGCGACAGAAACATAATACGATCTCTCTCACACTTGAAGATTTATATTATTTACTTTTACTATTATTATTCTTTAAATTTTATTGGTAAATATTCTTATATTCTTATTGGCTGATCAAATAATAATTAATTTTATTGGTAGTTTTGCAATGTAGCCGGTGGTATAAATACAGGCAGGGTTGGCAATAAAGGCATTCGATACCATTTCGATACTATACGCACATCAAGACCAGTAGTTTCATTCCTTCTGAAGCAGTATACCTAATTGGAGTCTGTTAATAGTGGACCCCTTACAGACCATTATTACAATCTGTATCATCATAAAATTGCCCATCTTAGCCTGGTACCTACCATACCATAATCTATACTAATATTATAAAGAGGAAAGATTTGATTGTTTGCATTGAATAGGATTCGAAACTACCGAACCAATTTGAAAAATTCTTTCACTGTTGGGAAGCTAATAATATTTTTTTACTATTTTTCCCGAAACAAAGCGAGAGAGATTTCGTAGTACATAATAATTATATTCCATTCATATTAAATAGACAGACACTACCAACCGAGCTAAGTGATCTTCACTTACAATTTATTATACAAGTCACGCTGCATGTAATAAATACAAAACTTGTCAATATAGAATTTTTTATATAAATACAGATTTTATACAGATATATAAGATATAGGGACATATTGGATAGTACTTTTACGATCATAAAGAACGCAATGTTTTCTAATATCAAGCATTTTCGTCGATTGGTGCGTGACTAAAAGACGAGAATGGAGAAACATCGTTAATGGCTTTTTATAAAAAATGATAAAGGTAACAGCGCCATTTAACAAATTATATTAGGAAACGCAAATGCTTCCCATTAAACCTTCTGGGATATATTAATGAGGAATTTGAAAAAAGAAAATACCAACGATAAATGTAATGAAAAATGACAAAGGTGTTCAATGATATTGACTTGTGAAATGTATTTCAACAATACGATTAGTTACAAAATTGTCTTGAAACCCACCCATTGCACGGCATGGTTGACATATTCTACTCGTAATTTAACTAACTTGATTGATATACCGCTGGCCGAGCTAGTTATTCCATTATAGTTACAGTTATACATTTGCTATAGTATCATCTCTTATCAACACTATAGATATGTCTCGCGAAAAGCATAAGAAGTCGTCTATATGTCTGGCTTTGCACTTAGTCAGCTGATATGACATTTGAGGTTAGAGCCCCATCCACCAGCGCTTGGACGGCAAGAAAGAACGTTACAGTTAGCACTAGGATAGCTGTGGGTCGTTATACCTATAAACGTTGAAGCTCTTGCTTGAGCTCTTGGCTTCAGATTCAAATGGCATTATTTCTACGCTCTTCTGAGCGGACGGATTCTAGCTATCAATAATTAAATATCATCATTTTAATTAGGTCAATCGATTTAAAATGAATATCGAATAAGTCAGCGACTTATTCGCGGTAACAACAGTAATTTAATTAAACCCATTAATTTAATACGAGGCTCGCGCAAAATAATATGTAATCTAAAAGGCATTTCATTTAAACCGCTGAATATTTGCTTTAGTAGTGAGTAGGTATGAGATGTGGCATTGTTTGCTCGGATTAGGGCATTGAAAAAAACATCGATGTTTTTTTTCGATGCAATGCATCGCATAGTGGCATTGATGTTATATCGATGTGTCAAAAAATACATCGATGCTTATATACATCGATTGATTTTATTTTTATTAGCGTTGGGATTAAAAAAAAGGTCATTGGCAGTGAATTTCTTGTCCAAAAACCAAGGTTTGCCTCTTCGATGCATCGAATAAAAAACATCGACGTTTACTTGATGTTGACGTATTAAAAAAACATCGGATTAAATCGATGTTTCCATACTTTACATCGAGTGTTTTTAAAACATGTATATCGATGTATATCGTGCATCCCTAGCTCGGATGAGTTTTATTTAAGGTCAACTCGGCGAAGACCGTCTGGAGGGTAGGACCGTACAGTACGAAATACAACGAATTCTGAATAACTACAGCAAATACAACCCAGCGTACAAACACTTTAAACTGTTTTAGTTTCAATAAATTGACATAGATGGCGCTATTTATAACACAAAGAGAAAAAAACACGTATAAAATTTAGTCGGGCTATCAACTTGCAACACGACCTAGCAACACTTTGGCAAAAAAATATTTTAAGTGGTTTTTCATCATATTTATCAAGGTTTGTGTAGCTAATTTAATTAATTATCAATATCATTATCTAAATATTATATTAGAATAGAATAAAACATATTTTTTACGAAGTTACATCTAGTGAAAAAAACCAATCCTCAAATTGCAATAGTGGAGAAGTCCGTCTAGTTCTTGGAGGGAAAGATCGGCATGTGCCGGTCTTCGTCGTTTCCAGATGTAATAAACCTTTTACGCCTAAGCAAATTTTATAAAGTTAATCCTTATACATATGATTCGTATATTTAAGCTTCCTGCGTAGTGAGTCTCTCTTAAAACCTCTTAAGGTCTACTCTTAAAATCGATAATCGATATTTCATTTCAATTGCCGTGTTATTTTATTATT
The DNA here is from genome assembly GCA_963932265.1 of Thymelicus lineola. Classification (NCBI taxonomy): domain Eukaryota; kingdom Metazoa; phylum Arthropoda; class Insecta; order Lepidoptera; family Hesperiidae; genus Thymelicus; species Thymelicus lineola. The sequence continues at coordinate 5,807,190 of OZ010687.1, read as the reverse complement.
TTTCTTTGACTCATACATTTATTTTATTATAATATTCTATTTTATACTTTCGACGAATTTATTAGCACTAGCGCTGAAAAAAAAAACAATTATAATATGAATATAGAAGAAGGTGTATTTTAGTACCTACTTCGATTAAGTAAGTTGGTTTTTGATCTCTTAAATGGTAGACCTAAAGAAGGCGATTCCTTTTAATAAAACTGATATACAAAAAAAACGATTTTTTAATTTGATTTAATTGTTTTTTACCCCTGAGTTTCGATCTATACCGGACTTACCCGACATACGTATTTTTTTTGCGATTTATGACGATAAGAGCGTTTAATATGAAAAACGATAGCACACATTTAAATGGCGTTGAAATACATACGCGTATACAATGTCTATATTCACGTAAACCGACTATTTGTAGGTTTTTTTTCCACAAGACGGTCTTACCTGACGTGGTAGTAAAGTCCGTCTATTTCACCATTTTTTCAAAATTAATTTTTATTTCATTAATCGATAACCTTAAAGTAATTTTTAGAGTTTTTTTTAATGGTCAACTAAATATTTGATTACCTAATTCAATAAAATTTGCCTAAAATGTTATAGAAATGGCAAAATTTGCCTAATGAATTACATTTTTAATGAAGTATGCCGGTCTTCGACGAGTTGACCTTATTTGCCTTCCCGCGTTCCTGTTACGTGATGATACTGTGTTGTTTTGGCTAAACTTCCTTTATTGGATGATCGATATTAAATAAATGACCAATGGATACACGTGTATCCGCCTTGAAAATATTGTCTTCCATATTTCTTTAGACAACGTGGAGACAACGTGGAACTCTCATCTTGTTATAATAACCTTAATGGTCATAAGCAATGATATTGTTACTATTGATATTTTCTTCTTGGTAAACTGGTATACCCATTATACATGGACTTTTATGCTATACTATAGTAAATGTATCTTTATATGTAAATTTATAAGACCCCAAGGGACAGTCTGAATGATACCTACGATATTTTAAGTTACTCCTCCTAAGTCCAAGAAAATTTTCACTGTTTGGAGTCAATGCTTAATAACGGACAAAGCTAATCTGTTGGGTTTCATCTCTTGGAGACACTGGGCTTTGCCTGGCTAACTGTACTCGTGCAAGGCTGCAAATTTTTACATGCTTGTCTCGGTAACGGCTTCCAGAAGGTTTTAGATTGTTTCGGGTTAAGTGCTAGAAGCTAAAAGAAAGTTCCACATGATCTGATATGAATCATAATTTAGGCTCGATAGCCAATTTTTTATTCTATTATCTCGGCTGGCAAATCATTGCAATGCCTTCGGTGCTATTGATGTCAAATAAGTGGGTGCCACACGAACTAAGCGACCAACAGCGGGACTTGCGCGTTGAAGCATGCGTAACTCTACTGAATCGGCATAGAAACGAGGAAATTCTAAATCGAATTTTTACCTACGACGAAAAGTGGATTTCATATCTTGTACGACAAATGTAAGCGTTCGTCTCAGTGTATGGACTCGGGTACAGCATCTAATCAGTGCGCTAAAAACAATAATACTCATAGGAAGATGATGGTGATTATCTATCTGGTGGACCAGTGCCGAACTTATACATCACAGCTTCTTACAGAATAGCACAACAGTGATATCTATTGCCAAGAATTGCGAACAATGATGGAGAAGCTCGCAATTCAATTAACAAGATTGGTCAATCGCTCTTCTCCATTGCTTCATCGCAAAGCCACAAGAGTTACAGCTGGAAGCTCTCCGTCACCCACCGTACTCACCGGACCTTGCCCCAACAGTTTTCTACTGTTTCCAAAATTAAGACAATTTTTCAAGTGGGAAAAAGTTCAACACCCGAGAGGCAGTACAAAACGCTTTCGCTGATTTCATCACCCGCTGTCGGGCAGACTTCTACAGTAAAGGGATAAACAAACTGCCATAAAAATGGTAAAATTGTATAGATAATTTGGATCAGTACTTTGATTAGTTGAAAATTTTCATACAAATCTCCAATTTCATAGGTAGAGACTTAATATTATAACGACCATCTTGGAGGCCTTTGGGTGATATAAAGACCTGTAAAACACTGTGTTTACTAACTCATCCTTCCACCAATCCACACTGAAGCAATATGGTGGATTATGCTTTAAGCCTTCTCAGTTACGAGGAGAAACTTTATTTAAATCAGTAATGGGTTGGAACAAATATTCACAATGACTGTCCAATCGTTTAAATTGGAAACAAAATGCGGCATTTGAATAGATTACGATCGATAAATGCTAAATAACCCGCGACCCGCGAATAACGATTTCGTATGAAAGTGCTTATATCGTTGGTAGCATGTTTTGATAATGGAACATTGCAATAAAATACGTACGTAGGTACAAAATGCTGCAATCATCTCTGAAATACAGCGTTTTACGCCACAAAATTTCTGCCTAATTTTGATACATTTCCTGTTAGTATACGTATTCGATTTGTAGCACTGATGCTTGTATTTAAGTGTATTATTATGTTCGCTACAGGTTTACAATAATTAAGCATCTATTATAGCTACTCATAGAGCAAAATCTCATTATTTGTAAATACAATTCCGTGTATTTAAACAAAAATCGATTCTATACTTTGGAACATCTATTGGGGTTGGGTACAACACTTAATCATTCTCTTTATCTTAAAACGGACACTAACAGCTGTTCCAAACACTCTATTTATCCATAATCCTCAGTCAATTCAATCTCAAGTCAGTTACCTAGCAACAGTGAAACTTATCCAGACCTTCTAACTTACCCAGAAATTGCGAATAGATTGATAGATAGTAGATAGTGTGCGACTTTTTACAGTTTCCAGCCAAGTTGCCCGCCGAAGCCCGCTGGTGGTAGGTCCCCTCGATGGATTTTATTGGTAGTATTGATTTTAATTGTTAATTAATACCATTATTGCTATTATTGTTTCTCCATAGGGTTCGCCTGGATAGCTTGGCTTGGATAGCTTACCACCCTTGAGTCATGCTCAAACGTCAGCCGCAAAACGAGTCGTCGTGTTCCAGCTGGGGTCTTGCGAGCCAGTTCTTTCTTTCTTTTTCTTCTCTCTTTCCGGTAATGCATCAGTGATACATTTGGTGTTACTGATGTGTATGGGCGACGATAGCCACTTACTATCATGTGGATCGTCAGCTCGTTTGTCGGCTATTTATAAAACTTATAAAAAACCTAACTACCTAACCTAACTTGTATCTCTACTAACATCTCAATGTAACTAACCCATATTCAAGCAAATAAATTGATTGATTGATTGATTGATTGATTGATTGAAAAAAGTTGCTGGATTTATGGATGGACAGAATTTTTAGACACTTACTATGTAGTATAATATGTAGTTGAGCACTGATTTACTGACAAAAAGAAGAGGTATATCGAATGTTCTATGATATCTATAACCTGCTTTTTTATTAATATGACAATCCAGCAACAATTTTACGGATATAAACAAAAACAACGGAATGTTATTCGTAAATCGTAACACGTATTTACATTGTAGATTTATTCATCCCTTGGTGTGACAATGACAAAGGGATTGCCCTCATAAAACCTTTTCCAGTTAATATTTATTGGATTATTTTCAGTTCGTTCAATGACCCTGGATAATTTCATGAAAAATATTTCGAACATTCTCCCGTGGCTTTTTCGTCTAAGATATAATATTACTATCCTTCAACCGCTTATTCCAAATATCGGACCCAATTACGAAGTAAAAATAAATGGAAGCATTTATTTTGGAGGCATTTATTCTATCCTGGAGCTTGAGCCAAGATTGCCCACTCACGATGCATCCTACTTAACAATGAATTAGGCTATGGTGAAGTTGTCCAAGGATTCTTCCTATTGGAAGTTGCTGTTGCTGGTCGCTGAACTGGGTTATTCGCAAAAGGACAGATGCGTAAAAGAACATATTCGTATAAGTACAGATTCTCATAAGGATAGATACCACCCTATTTAATCGCAATGGTACAAATGTTCCTAGTTACTAGTCGCAAAGTCAGAGAGGAAGTAACAATGCCTTCGTTCGCTTTTTTTGGTCAGATACCGTTATTGACGTCCATGGATAGTCACCACATTACGTCTCACCTACTCTTTAGTCAGTTATTCACATAAAATAAAAGAAGGATATAAAGCTTTTATATCATTAGACGATGTTATCCCGTTATATGATTTATTCCTGACTTTGGCTTTGCCCCAACAGAACCACAATTACCCCAAGGAGCAGCATGTACCAGCCGACGAACAACTTACTCCTTCCAGGTGCCTTACCATGAACTCTAATAAAACGTTTCATGTTCAGGACAGGTCAGCTTGTAGCTAAAACCTGACAGGAGTATATTTCGTACCATGAACGTTCATCTGATGGCCTGCAATGCCTCTACTTCTGTCCGGCATCTTAGTCTATGACCTGCGCGGTACAACGTAGTGCTTAAGTACTCTGTGCACGGTACAAAATTTGTTTTACTTAAGTTCGGAAATAGAGCGTTTTATCGGTTTACCGGTTTTCAAATCAATGAGTAATATTGATGTTATTAAAAATTTAAAATAACAATCTCAATCTAAGATTTTGAGATTTGTTATAGAAACTTATCGGTCGTTATTTATTAAGCTTAAAAACCTTTCTTTCTCTAAGATTACCAAAAAAATAATCGCTATATGATGCCTACATTTTTGAACGTAATCTTACAACACTTGACACTTGACACTTGACACAGTGACATGTCCAAATGTCATAAAAAATGTGTGATTTAGGAGCGATAATTTAAAATTGTTAAGTGCAATTTTGAATGTTTTAACGTACTTTCAAAGAAATGAAAGATATTTATTTTGTGATGGTGGTGCATTTTCATTTTCATGAATGCCTGTAGGTCATGTACAAATCGAGGCGGATATTTACCTACTGTGATAATATGTTATTTATGTTGAATTGGATTGGAGATGGGAACTTGAGCAAGATAGCTGTTGAAGCCGTGTCAGTGTACGGCTACATCAGAAGTAAATGCGTTCGATGACGAGGACCCAGCGATCAAAGGGGTCCACTGGAGACATGAGGGCGGAGGCGCTCGAGGACGAGCGCACGTCAGGATAGCCGTGCCGGCGAGCGACCTCTTTGGTTCTACAGCGATCGATTGATACAGATGCTGATGATGTCATACGAGAAGAGTTATGAAGAAAAACTAAATATTTAGAATATGGAATATGTCACTTTTTTAGAACATTATACCTAATACGTAGGATATTCTAATTCTATCATTGATCACGGAGTAGTAGAGATTGTTATCGATGTGAACGTTAGGATAACTGAAAATATACATAACTTGGTGCAAAGCAAACGGAGTATTATTGAATTACCATTATCATATAATACCTTTTCATCCACATATTATATAAAAATATATGGTATATGTTTATAAAAATATACTATAGTAAAAAAAATAATAATTAGACATTTTTATTTCTTAAATAGAAAATTCAATTTACAATTTCATAACGACTAAAAAGCATGCAATGCAATCTATATATTCTATACAAATAATAGGTAAAACTGGAGAATCTATCTGTGATTTCGAAATAAATGATTTAAATATATAAAAAGTCTTCAACTTAAAGTTAAAGCAATTTTTAGGGTTCGTTAATCAAAGTCAAAGTCAAAGTCAAAATATTTTATTCATATAGGTATCATTGATACACTTATGCACGTAATTTTTGGCTTTTCGGAAGGTGCTTTGTCATGGAGGAAAAGAAAAGCCTAAAGAAACTCCTCAGTACATCTTTAAAAAAAAAATATTACAAAAAAGATATTATCATACAAAAGTTTACTATTCTGAGTGGAACTGGTTGCAGAGCTAATCATTTCCATGCGTCTTTGTCATTTAAATACTCGTTTACACTATAATATCCCTTGCCTAACAATTGTGTTTTTACACGTTTTTTGAAAGATTCTATTGGCAAGTCACGTATTATTTTTGGGATTTTATTATAGAAATGTACACCAAGCCCTATGAAAGATCGTTGCACTTTACTTAGGCGGAACGAAGGCGTAATTAATTGATACATTCTTTTTGTTTGGCGATTATTAATATCAAAATTTTGTTTATACGCGTTTATATTCTTCCTTATAAAAACTACATTATTGAAGATATACTGGGAAGCTACTTTCCTTTTTCTTAATTCTTGACTAAATTTAATTCAATAATCATTATTATATATTTCTTTGTTTATATTACTTTTTTATATTATACTCTCTCTATAGAGTAAAGGCTCCTCCATTTTTCTCCACATAATTCTGTCACTCGATTTATCAATCCATTCTTTTCCCGCTGCTTACAAAATTTCGTCGAGCCATCTCTCCGCCGTGGCCGGTTTGCCTCTGGTTCTCTTGCCTATAGCTGCCTTCTATGATGTGATCTTTTTGAATGTGGTCTATAGTTGAATACGTCCTTATAAACCTGCTTCCTCTATTGGCTGATGCTCTTCGGTGCAAGGCGTTTCTCGAGACATTAAGCAAACAGCTTGTAGAGATTAGATTGTAGGCAAGGCAGATTGGTCGATAGCTAATATTCACCAAATAATGTTCTTCAATATCACAAATTTATATTTAAACTGTTTTATATAACAATAACTTACGTTATAAAGAAATTATAAACGAAACAGCCAAAACAGGACAATTAAAGTTAGTTTCGGTAGGCTGTAATATTTTGACGTTGACATAGGCCGCTTTCCGACATCAATACGTCAACAATCGCTTCATGGTACACAAATAGCAGGGCAGAAGAAGATTATCGAAGTCACGTGACCGCTGTCCTGTTACGGTCACGTGATCACTGGCTGACTTGTGCTTTAGCTAGTTCATGGTAGGATATAGCAGGGCAGGTCAATTATTGGCTAATATTGGCCTGTTTTAAGAGTTCATGGTAAGCCCCCAGTAAGTCTTATTGTCAAGTCGGAAGCCCTTCAGACAGCTCTCAAATTAATTATTTATCACTTCTGAAAACGATTTTCGCGCCACGTTTGCTTAAATTATAATTTTGCAAGTATATTTTGGCCGTCTTAAATGCTGCGAAGAAGTCGTTATTTTACGTTAAAAAATTAACGGAGGATTCTGGCGTGAACGCAACTTGAAGCATCAAATAATATGTCTTGTATATAATGTCCTAATAATATTTAGAGTGAAGCTTTGTTTCTTACATCTTTACATCAACAACTTTGTACCCCTTTTTACGCGGCTCTCTAGTTTTCACTATGAGTTTACAAAAACTAAAACGTTTTTATTATGTTCTATATTATTATATTTTATGTACAAACAATAGTCTATCTATCTATCTATTTTTTTCAATCTGCAAAATATTTCACTATGAGAAGATAATAGAACATTATCTTATTCCAGAGATTAAAGAATATAAGGCTGGAGGTGCAGCATCCACGATTTCATCCAAAGGCAATTTCACGCCACGTCGTCGTAGGCCTCTCGCGTAATTCGTTCGCGACAAGCAAATAGCGAATAAGGCCAACGTGACGTTGAAAAATTCTGTTTTTACTATATTCAAACAATGTATGACATCATTTTCCAGACAGCAATCTCGTGATTTACATAGACCTTGGGAATTCGAGATGTTTTTGAAGCATGCAAGCTTCCAGGCTTCGGTAAACATTTTCAGTGACAAAATTGTTGAATTATTTTAAAGTAACGGTGAATTTCTTTGAAAACTAAACATTCCTTTGAACGTTGATATAGCTGAGCCATTCTGAGTGCAGCACTTTTATTGGCTACTAATCTGAGATACCCTTGGCCAGGACTATTTGCTTTTGTTGCCTGCTACTGATAGCTTTGGAAGGTATCCTTTGCACTTTACTTGCTTCTTGTTAGTCATATTTTACGGTACAAATTAGAGCGCAGATAGATTGAATACCAGCAAAAGCAATTTTTGGTCCCCCCAGCTTACTGCTACGATATAAGTAATTGTAGATATACTTAACATGTAATATTATTTTACGTAACTTCAAAAATTAAAAGACCCTCATTCTGTGATACTTAGGAGTTGGTTCCTGATTCTAGTACATAATTATCAAAGTATAGGAAGATCCTGTAGCTCAAATCATCCTAAAGGCTTTTGCAATAAAACCTAAACTATCATTGACGCAAATGTGTGCTCCTAGAATAAACCCATAAAGACGCCGTTCTTCTAGAACTTCCACGTCAATTGCTCTTAGAAATATCTCAGGTCCAGTTCTACACTTATACTGACCATACTTAGACACATTATGAAGTAATATACTGGCACCGGTATACTCCTAGATGAACTAAACATATTACTGTGAAATTTCAACCATTACCTCTCAATTAGTTTAGTTAAGTCGAGTATACTCCTGGCTGCAGGCTTCCCTTGCATAAATTAGTCTTGTTAGGAGCAGTACAGGAATTTAATCCTCATATTTCGTCTGCGCCGGGATCGGCACATCTTTTCACATCTACGGAACGTACGTAAACGGCTCCGTACAAGCTAATTTTAACCTCATCAACTTGCAGTTTAAAGCTCATTTCGCTTGAACATTAGATGTATCCTTTGTTTTATTGTGTATTCACCCCTAACGCCCCAATATAATAACTTAAACCATATTGTGTAGTGGTTACGGTTGAAAACGTTTTATAGAAAATATGAAATTAGAGCGTTTTGGTTTCAAAGCGACCTAAGTTTAATGATGCTCATTATTTGGCGAATGAAATCGGATTACCAAACGACATCTAAGCCCGATCTCTGAGTTACACCAGAGGTTTTAATATTGAATGAGCTTTCAATAGAGGTAATTTCCTAAGGTAGAACTGTTTGTGGTTGAAATTAAATTTATATTTTAAGCTGAATTTAAGTTGATTGTATCTCCTCGCTGGAATAAAATTCGGGAAAATGATTTCAAAGGATGAAAATGTCACAGAAAATCATTGAAATCTTCCATTTTAACAAGCTTGTATACTCGTGCGTATTATTCTTATTGTTGTGTGGTATTATTTATCTTACTATTGTTCTTGCTTTCATAAATAGTCATCATATAAGCGTTTTATAATACACATTTCAATTTACTCCTCACATTTAAATCCTTCTCGAAAATTAACGACAAAAATTTCTCTAAAACCACATGGAGAACCGATACTGTTCAGGACGGAGGAAATTTTTGAGATTATAGACTTTATTATATCGATTTAGGCGATATGTTATATAGTGAAGTAATAAAATCAAAAAAATATATAACTACGTCTATTAGATTGTTTAATGTCTGGATACAAAGAATCTGGTTAATTTACAACTCAGTGCCAGTGCAGTCTCAGTCTCTGTTAAGCCGCGTATCCATTTGAGGCTCGGCTGCATTAGTCGAGCATCTGCCTCGACCCGCGGCAGGGCAAGTGCAGACCGTGCCGCGAGTCGAGGCTTGCCGCGGCTTGAACCAAACGAACCCACGCAGCGAGCTGAACCATATCGGTAAACGTCCATACTCAAAGGCGCCTCCGGCTTCAGTAAGAGCCGTACATAGATTAATGTATATACTAGAGCCGTGTGTTCAGTGAAGACGGTTGTTCGAAACTGAGAAAAATCAGAACTATGGCTCGGATTGAAGCTTTTCCTCGATGCATCAGTGCATCGATGCACTTGTATGTGGCACAAGTGGAAACGCATGAACTTTCTGCAGCCCGCGACCCGGTCACGATGAGGCAGCTCGTCACGAGGCTCGATTCTATCCAACCTGAACAGCTATCTGTTCAGCCAGTGAATATGCAGCTTTATGTTTGTTTCAAATAACCCCCAAGAATATTCTAACAAAACTCCTAATTGATTTGCGTAGATTTACACCGCTTAGCTACAACTTGTTACATACACCCATTGGAGCACAGAATAAAAAAGGCCAAAAGGGTCTACTAATGTCAGTGAATGGCTTTATAACCAGTCGTAAGTTTGAATGTTCTAAAGACACTGATGATGAGTCTTCAAAAAGAGAGCGAATAATTAAGTTACCTCATCGAAATTTTCCGTTCAGGATTGTTGTTGTCAAATCATCTGCATTCATTTGACTATAAAATATTAGCTCAGAGAATTCACTTTTGATCAGATTCTAAATATAAATAATTTAAAAATGCTTTTGAAGTTATAGTTACTTCTTTTGGCGTGTTTCGAAAAAATTATGAGACTAAAATTTTTACTAATATGCGCGCGCACACCGACAGCCAAAACGACACATGATGAAGTTAGGTAATAACTGATTCCTTTTACAAACAAAGAGTTGTGGCATACGGGATGAAATAACAGAAATAACAATAACATAATAACAAGTGCTTAAATAAATAGTTTATTTTAAATATCGTGGCTCAGAACTGAACCACCTTTTTTATTTCTAGGATAGGTATAATGTAACCTTACAAAGAAAGGACGAGTTATAACGTTATAATCTGACAAATGTTGTTTGTCGTGGGAACTAAGAATACTGTTGCAAGGTGCTCAAATCATCCGACATGGGACTTCTTAACCAGGCAACCAAGAGGTTGAAGGCTCTTTGTGTACTGCTAGTTGTAATTTCCTCGCAGACACCGCGACAATCCCGACTTATCTTTGTTCCTTGGCTACACTTTCCCCTGGGTGCTCTCTGACAAAACAATGTGTGCACGCATCATCACACGTATCCTCTAAACAATAAAACATAGTTTTCTTTGTTTCGTAAAAGTTACATAGGACTTTGCTTGATTTACGACTCGACTTCGCAACTTTTGTAGTCGTTTTCATTCCACATACTAAAATGGATGCAGCAACTGGTTTATATGTTCTGTTTGAGTTTTGTTTAATTTATGATACAGAAACTACTTAATGAGTTTTATTTTTGCTTATTTTTAGTATTTTCAACTTTCAACTGATACGTAAAAAAGCTATTAAAGTCAACTGTGAAGACATAATATAAAACTCATCACTTATATATTAAAATCCACACGACACTGCGAATATAATTTATTTTACAACAAATATGTACGCAATAAAAATTGGTAAGAAGGTTTGATCAACTACTAAAATCTGAAATTAAATAAGTAATATCATGTAATTCGAATAATACATATGACATACTTCACGATAATCGATAACATTAGCTATAAATTAGCACAATCTGACCGAGTTAATATAATATCAAAAAGTACTATCGTTTTCCAGTTGTGCTACATTTTAATGTCTTTCACTATAATATTATAGTGATATTTTCATAGTGTCATCGTCCACATTGTTCCTACTTAATGCTGTTAAAAGACCGAGTATTTTCCCTGAAAACAATTCGTTTCCATACATTTAAGTCAGAACATCGCGGTTCTAATGCCCGTAACGTATGGTGTCTGGCCCCCTGTTGCGAGAAATGTAAGTATAAATTGCATACATACATTGCCAGCTAACGAATGCATCGCACTGTGCCTTCACGTAGGAATTTCTACATGTACCATCAGTGTATTTACAACTCATTCCCAGCGGCTCTGATGAAATGAAACAATTTCAAACGTTTTCATCTGTGTCCATGCACCTACGCGTATCACTAGATACGCACAAACATACTAATGTTTTCAGTTCTGATGACGAGTTCATTTATTTTTTGTCAGCTAACATTCCAATTGACGATTGTAACTTATGGACCCTTGCCCGTAAAAGAGTTACGAAAGTTAAAAAACGTTGCTTCTTAAAAAGAAACCTACTTCACGTTGCTTCACCGAATATTGGTTTAAGATTTGAATCAATTTCCTTTGTAAGAAAAGCTTCAAAGAATTAATGTCAAAAACCATCTACTAGCTAATTGCAATCAAATATCATTGTAGGTTCATTTTATTCTGAGTACTTATGTATTATAGATACAGGCCAACAAGGAATATCTTAAATGTTGCACAAAACATGTAACAGATGTTAATAAAATTTCTACTGCCAAACGCTCGGATTCATTTCTTAAGCAAGACATCACGTGCCAAGCGATGATAAAATAAATTTTGAACATCCCCCATTACAAAGCTAATGGGCTGTATCTCGAAAGCTGGGGAATAAAAGATCCGTCGATTAGAAACTTTATGTTTGCAATTTTCCGGGGCCTCCCGTTGGAGTCTTGTGCTTGAAGATTGTCGTATGTACGTCCTACGATATCTTGATGCACCAAAAACGCCACAGTCTAAACAATTCCATATAAAAACAATCATAGAATCTGTAGTACGCAAAGACATACTAGAAACTAAATTCTTACATGTGGCTAACCTTAAAATCTAAGGAACGTTGTATGTACGAACACAACAAAGGGTAGACAAGCGAATCGAACCTTTACAATTTAGAGGTCGGGGAGCACGGAAATAGACTCAATTATCTATCGATTGACTGTACTTTAATCTGGGGAGGAAATCTTAAGACGACGGGATAAATAACAAGGAAGTACAGTCGACGGAAAACCTGAATGAATCCATTTAGAAACGTATACAGCAGTTCTATTTTCAACGAATGTCAAGTGAAAAGATAAATGAATTGCATTAAATCATTTATCACACATATAACGTTAAGCATATATAACGTTAAACACACAGTGATTCTCATCTGTAATTCTGTCTGTAAATCGACGAACACATCTTTTAGCAGCAGTATTTACCATAATAAATAACCATTCATGGAGATATAACAAAGAGTTGAAATGAAAATTGAAACGACGCCTTTTCGGGATCAACGTAGCGTTTAAATGAGAATCGTGAAAATTGGCGGAACTGAAAACATATAAATCCGGGGCTGGCGGAAAATTAAAATGTGTCCCGAGGTAAAATGGGATTGCAAATCAACCGATCTTTTACTACTGCTATTTGCTAATACTGCATTGAAGCTAAGGCACTTGGGTATAAAGATAGAAATTAGGCATACAAATTAATTTACTTCGATCTACTGGGCAATCATCTATCCGCTAGCTGATTCTCACGACATTTCGATGATGTCATCTGGCCTCCTTTTTTTCTTACAACAAACGGCTTTAATAAATTAATTGGATGGACCATTTATTTTTAGAACATGATCCAGAGTTTCGTATTACTTCATCAACGCTATTAAGTATATAGTTATATCTCTTCAAATATAGTACCGAAAGTTTTGGTCGCAAGACTCGCAAGGATGGACTGATTTTATGTCAATAAAATAAATATTTTCTTGTGGACCAACTACGTATGCACCTTTGCAGTCTTTGCACGCCATAAATGGCACCATACTTACACTGATCAACTGTATTTTTAAAGTCTAGCAAATAAGTAAATGATAATGATTGTTATAATTAATAATGATTAAGTATTATACTTAATTTCCACCAGCGGTTTCGCCCGAGGAAGAGTGGTTACATAAACTGTAATCAAAAACAAAGCATCTCAGAGGAACGCACAATTGGGATGAAATATATATAGTATGTCTGTATGCTAAGTTTCATTATTAAAATGAAACACTTTCACAAAATGTCACAATGGATAGTAGAATTACGACTTCATCTGTTATAGCAGATTAATCTTTTCAAACTGTTCTCCAGCATTATATTGGTGACATCTCTCTAGACCAAATGGTGTGATGTTGATAGTTATCAGCAGCAAACATCTGCTATTTGATCTGCCCTTCAAGTAAGAACAATAAAACAAAACATAAAAATTCCTTGAAAGCTGTAGTAAGAGCTAAGAGCAGTATAACACGATTCCAATACAACAATCGGCCATTTCCCGCACACCACTGCCTGTTACCACACTTACCATGCTACCTAATGACGCCGTAATGCGTTTGCACTGTTACTGTTATGTGAGTCGCGCGCCTCATTACTGCTAATCGATTCATATCGCTTTTATAAGCGCACAGACTTACAACTGCGTTGATAGCTACAGGACAATTGCGTTTAGATAATTGTTTTCTTTAGGCTAGGTTTGCGGTTGATTCGCCGATTGCTCGGATTCACTTATTAAACTCACATAATGATAATTAACTAATCTGTCCGCGTGAATCTGCAAAGTCCAACAGCAACAGTCCATTCGGAACATTGTTTATGACGAATAATAAAATTATCCGATAATTTGAATAATTAATTTCTCTTTTTAGTAGTAATTGACACGTCAAATGCCAATTTGAATAGTCTGATGTTACTAAAATTTGATGCATTAAAACCACAACGCGACGACGGGCGATAGTGAACGCGATATAACGCACCACAACATGTTAGGACTGTTTGATTAGTTGTAAAATGATCTAGATTGAAAATAATTAATGAGACATATAGGTAGTTTTTAGCCTAAATTGTCCCAATAATTAAGCGATGTAACCAATAGAATTTCAATCATAGATAACGAATTGAGTAATTTAACAACGATGCAACCATATAATAATAGTACATTATGATACAAGTGTGGTATGTTGGTCATTACACTCGAGGTAATATTGCACAGCGCGAGCCGAAGGCGAGTGCTGCAAGAAAACCGAGAGTGTAATGACCAAACCTCACGTGTGTCATACGACGTTTTTCAACACACTTACGAGTAAAAAAACAAATTTAATCACTTATTCGTACTCAAATAAAGAATGCTCAAAGACCAGACGGAAGGTTTGTTAAAAATGGCGCGCTCTGCGCTGATATTTTTTTTTCTGCGCGCGGCGTGTTAGCTATGCGCGCGCAGATTGGAGCGTAGGCACGAACAATTACGCTAAACAGCCAAAACGCAAAATGTAAAAAAATCTAATATTTATGTATTTATGAATTAGTTATTATACGTTGAATTATTAATTGAAGTAAATAAGTTGTTGAAAATTTATCATATTCAAGGTGGTACACTTCTTTTTTTTTACAAAAATAGTGTTATTTTTAGTCTTATGTGAAACGAAACGTATCTAAGTCAAAACTTTTTTCCGAAATTTAAAAATAAAACTATAACCCGGCTAAGTTAAGAGCAAATGGAATGCATAAATAATATCTTTCAGCAAGGTACAAACTTAATTTGATGGAATATAAAATAAAACACTAGTGCGATCAAGAAAAAAAAGCACAAGTGTTTAATACCATGGTTTATGAGTGTAAAAGCCATGTGATAAAAACCAATTTATGAGCAAGGGTGTTGAAAAGTAAATAATGAATGATTCTAGGAATCTTAATGAATATAAGTTAGAGTTTTATACGACTTAGCTCTGTACAATAATAGCTTTAAATAGTTTGTATAAAATATTTTATGCGTGCGTTGTGCTGCGATATTAAATCTTCAAATGGATATACCTTCATAAAGGATTCGATCCATGTATTCACGTATTACGAACAACTGTAGATTTATGACGACCCATCGTCCGCCATATTGTTACGAATTTAAATTTATTTTATTTTCCCGCTGTCTTCCATAAACATACACGCACAGACAACCACCGAATCCAATGAACATAAAACAGTTAAAGGATTTCGGATATATTTGTAGATATTATATCTAATGGTGATATAATTTACAAAAGTAATTTTACATTTCAGCTAAACCTAACTTAACCTGAATTGTTCTTGTTCTTTTTTTGTCTTTTTAAAAAAAATATGTCTTGAATTGCAGTCCAACAGTTTGTACTCTTTGAAATTTCGATACCATGCTTCCATGTTTTCCATTTCATATTTGTGCTTTTCCTCCTTGTTTAAACCCTTCCTGAATTTTTGGGTGTATTTTGTCTCTAAATGTGTAAATGAATGTGTAGATACAGCATCGTACCGTAGACGTCACCTTCGGGCTACGAAGTCACTACGTAGTTGAACCCCGGCTGATGTACAAAACAGCAACTCAGTTTAAACTTTGTTGATTGATTTTTAAAACAAAGTGTTCTCTTTGTTTCTACAGTAGGTATGATCACGACTGCGACCACGATCAATAAAAGTTTGATTTAAATATAATACTTAAAATACGTATACAGGCTTCAATCACAGAAGGTTCTTTAAAAAAATGTATAATGATAAGAATTTCTTCTTCGGGACCATGCATCATTGATTTGGTGACTTGATTACTTCACTAATGTTACTGTCCAGGCAATAGTGAACACTTACCATCAGAATACTCTATCTGCTTCTGCTATTTCATCCTCCCTTCAGGCTATAAAAAAAACAAACAAAAATAAATTCCTTTACACGAATATCTGTTGTTAAATAAATTAATTTTTTAATTTCCTGAGCTAAGCCTTATTCCAAGATTGATATTGTAAATAAAGCGTATGCGTTCATTAAATTACATTTGACAAGTAGCCTCCGGGAGTCGGGTAGGGGTTGAATGTTGAAACAAAATTATAAAATTGTTCGTTTCGAAACGAATAAATTTTAAGGATGGCGGAAAATTAAAATGGCACCCGCGGCGTACCTCGCGCTTGGAAATAATGCGACGGCTTCAATTGATATTAAACACAGCATTGAGTGCAGACATTTGAGCCCTCCGTGATCCAAACAGCAACAAAATAGAAACTATTCAGAAAAGAAAAATTACAAAGTTAGAAAAGATAGATACAAAGGTAGAAACTTTGACATTAGATGAAGTAAAAATATGAATTGCTTACAAGACATACCTTTATTATTTTTACTCGTAACATCTATTACGCTGTTATTACAATTGTATTTTAATTTCGTTTTTCTTTTTTTATTTCCGTATAAAGGCAGTAGGTATTAACTGACTTAATATTTAAAATAATTGTTAATTAAAAAAAAATCAAATCCCCCTACACTTATTTTCACCAAAAAAAAGTTGATGACCTAGATAGGCTTAAATGGATCTTCATAAATTGCAACTAAGAACCATCTGAGTCCGTCAGCTTTCAAACATAAAAAACCGCATCATATTCGGTCCATTCGTGCATTCCTTCAAGAGCTACGATGCCACATACAAACACACATGACACAGCCCTCTTTTTGCATCGGGGGTTAAAAAGAAAAGTCTCCATTTTAGCTGCTAAACTTTATACAAAAAATATATGCACTAATTTTAGATATCGAAAAAAGTTTATTCCAATAAAGCGCAGGATTCGCAGGACAAAATATTCCTCTCACTGCAGACAGAATACATTAAAGTCCATCTTCTGTGACAAGAAGGCATTGAGTGACATAAATCCAATATAATAAAAGGGAGACAAGGAGAAAAATAAGAGTTTTAAATGTGATCTGCAAATGTAATAACGCAGTCTGGCAGATAACGACGAGTGGCGCTGGGAATTGATCGGCGACAGCCAATCTGCTTTGTGGTTTATCATTTTATATTTGAATACAATCGAACGCCTTCATAGATATCGAAAAAAGTTTATTCCAATAAAGCGCAGGATTCGCAGGACAAAATAAACCACCAGCTTATAAATTAGAACGTTATATCGACATTTATATCCTCGTAAAGTAATTTAATTTTAATGAATGATTGAGATTGATATTTTCATTAGTAGTATGTTAGTATTTCTTATCAATTACCTGGCATTATTATCTTTTCGTAAAGCCTGTCTGGCTACCACTTCTTGCTTAAGTCAGCCGCCCAACGACTTGTGACGTGGTTTTCTGCTGGAGGCTTGAGAACCAGCTCTTTCTATCTCTTTTTTACCCGACTGCCAAGGAAGGGCTATAATTTTCACGCGTAACTTGTATGTGTGCAATATTCTTTATTAACTCGTATCTTCCAAACCGTTGAACGGATTTATATAATTATGATATCGTTAGATTCGTCTTGATAACCCAAGTGTTATTAGATAAGTGAAATTAAACAAAAACAAATATGGTGGCTGTGAGATGCCATTGTTTGAATTATCAAAAAATAAAAATGAATCGAAGAATGCAATATGGGTGTCAAATTAAAGAACTCATCATAAGGATTTCAAAAAGGTATATCATGATAGGTTTTTTGACAGCAGGTGGATTTTTTTTTAATTTTTAATTTATACTAGTTTTTTGGCTGAAAACGTATCAGTGATGCCTAAGATTTTACTGATGTCTATGGGTGTCGTGGATGTTTCGTCTGCTAGTTTATAGATGTGAGTAGTTGTAGTGTTGTTATTTATTTTGAAAAATGAGTGAGCTTTTACTTAGCATGCTTTACCAATGTTACATTCATCAAGTGTAATGGCCATGGTAAAAAAAAATTGCAAATCTTATTATATTTACGTATTGAAAAAATGAAAGCTTCCAAAAAGCTTCGATTATTAGAAACATAATTACTATATTATAAACTAAATATCTTATAAATCAATAAGTCATCTTAAACTTATTACGCATAAACATTAAGAGAATTCCTAAGTCTTTAATTAATTATCATTAAACTGTAACCGTCTACGTTACAACAAGTGTAACCGACATAGCTCAAAGAATTAGCCAGCTGAAGTGGCAATGGGCTGGCCACATAGTGCGAAGGACCGATGACCGTTGGGGAAGAAAAATCCTCGAATGGCGCCCACGTCTCGGAAAAAGGAGCATAGGACGCCCCACGACCAGGTGGACTGACGACCTGATGAAGACAGCGGGCATCCACTGGATTCAGAAGGCTCAGGACTGGTCAGAGTGGCGAAAGTTAGGGGAGGCCTATGTCCAGCAGTGGATCTCCAAGGGCTGATGGATGTAACGGAACTTCTTAAAGTTCCCTGACATTAAATTACAGATAATTTATAACTTAAAAGGAAAACAAAATTGCTATGGGCCAGAATTTATTCATTTTCTACTCATAATTCAAAAAACGTTCAAGTATTTAACATAATATATGCATTAAAATGAAAACTCTTACACACCTGACTTCCCCGGAGATAATTAATTCCTATGTGCAAAGAAAATACTGAACTGCATACATAATGGCACGGGCTGAAAAATTGTACGATATATTTTAATTTCAGCCAAGAATGGTACCGTAACATCTATACAAGTATACATATTACAAGTGTAAAACTTTGTACTAGTGCGCGTTTTTTGAGAATGTTACGGAAGTCAGATTTTGTAATGTTCTGAATATGAAATAAAATATTATACAGAAGTTCAGATAAGAGATAAATAAATCCCTCATTTGATTTTATGTAGATGAATTGCAATTATTGAAATGTTTCACATAGAATTACGAAAATTAAACCTCTAATCTATAACAGTAAAATAAAATAGGGTAGAGATTTCTTCGCAGAATGCTCGATTCGTGAAAAATTCTAACCTAGATCTATACGAAAATCTAGAACCTAAACTCTCACTCTTTTTAACCGACTTCAAAAAAGGTTCTCAATTCGATTGACATTTTTTATTTTTAATATTTGTTACCTCAGAACTTCACCGAACAGATTTGGAAGATTGTTATGCATTTTCGTTTGGATTTTTATTCGAAAGGCCATAGAATGTTTTTCTTGATGGGATATGTACATGAGGAATTGAAGGAATTCCTCAATTATAATAGCAATTTATTGGTATGTTTTTTTTGGTAAAATTTAGATTTCCTCAATAATGGAGGCCATACACGATCAAGTGTACTTGTCGAGTCTGCAGTGTGACTTGGCGCGGCATTTACTAAGCTCGATCGTGTATAGCCACGATATAGAGATCTGGCCATCTAGACACGCGGCAGCGTGTCAAGCCAAGTTCAAGCAAAGGAACTGGCTAGCCAGCGCCGAGTGTAATATTACACGAACCACTTGGTGCCACTTTTGACCCTTTTATAACTCAAAACCTCTTTAACGTAAACACATAAAACTACGTGTGTTTAATTATATCCATATGGACATGTAGAAGACCAAATTTCATGAAGCTAGCTCAAACGGTTACAAAGATATGAAGGTCAAAAAGTCGTAAATTTTAGCACTGACTGACTGACATATAGTACCTAAATCTAACCTACTTCCAGATAACCTAGAAGTATGAAATTTGGAATCCAGCTCGGTAATTGTGTGTAAGCGTAGGAAAAAATCAAAAAATTAAAAAAAGTTGAAAAAAAGTGGTGTCCCCATACAAAATTTGTATGGGACCGAAGCAGAGCCATCTAGCGGCAGTGACAAGAACAGCTTTGGTCCCATACAAATCTTAGCGAACTCGCATTTACATTGTGAGCCCGTTATGTCACGTAAAACTCGCACTAAGGCCTCTGTGCACGCGGGGCTCAATATGACATACTGCAGCGCATGGAGTATTGAGGTAGAACGAGGGCCATCTCATATGAAGGGGAAGTTGAAAAAGTTTTCAGCTGTTTACAAAAAATAGAGGTTCCAATAATGGCCATTTCTAAATGGCGCTAGTGTGTGACAAATAGATATATGAAAGAAAGAAAGAAATTATTTATTTTGCTAAGCACTGCAACAAGTTATAAAAGGAGAATGCCCATAGCCAGTACTCTTAAAAAAATAATTGTGTCACAATGATTTTTGGACAAAAAATAAAATTAAAATATTTCAAGTATTTTACCCTATTTCCTAAAAAATCCTTATTGGGAATAATTTTCTGAAATTAATAAGTAACTTTACTTCCGTTTTACAAAATAAAACCATTGGGCCATTTATGTTTGGATAAGGGCCAATCAGGAATCTTTTAAGATCCTTCGGGCCAATAGGTAGCATTGATTCGATTATAATTATGATACAACAGTTAAGCCGGGTCCATACGCTTGGCAAACAATGGCAAACAACAAACACGAACATGTGGATAGGTATTTGTACCTGTTTGCCTGTTGGTGTTTGTGTTCGCCAGTGATCGGCATCGTTGTCGGTTTTCCTTCACAAATCAAAGGATGTTCGGCAAACAGTTTGCGTTGTATCCAAACGCTTGGTAACAATCATTACTAAACGAGAGCTTGAGGGAAGCGGACGTAGAATCTAGTCTTTGTGCTAAAATAGAAAAAACAATGACTGATTGGTCTGAAGATATAATTCTAACGTTCTTAGAAGCATATCAAAATGAGCCATGTATTCGGAATCCTAAACATGTGAATCACAAAAATAGGCAAAAAACTAAAGATATAAGTATTATTGTAAATAAAAATAATTTTGGTCATCCACCACGGTCTTCGTTTCCTTGATTTTCTCTTTTTTATTTGATTTTGTTTTAATTTAAAGTAAAAGAAGGTAAACCCAAAAGCAATCGCTGCAACAAGTTCGTCATCCGCCATGTTCGTCTGTTTGGAATAGACTGACTATGAGACTGACATGTTCGCCAAATGTGAGGATGCGCTGTTTGTGTGGGTGATTGTGATCGGTGTTTGTGGTGTTGCTTGCTGTGTTTGATGTTTGCGGCAAACACCAAGCGTGTGGACCCGGCATTATAGTATAATATATCCATGACAACAAACTAGATGACGTAAGGGGACTGTCAAATGAATTTATTTTTTAATAGAAAATTACTATAATCAGCCAGGAGTAATAGTGTTCTGTGATTATAATACATTACAAACTTCATGGTGTTTGGGGACTGTCAAATGAATTTGAAACTTAAAAGATCGACATTACATACGCAATCGACTTTAATACGCCCGCATAGAGTCCATATTACTGTGAGTTTACTATAACCTAAATACAAATTAGTTTTGTTTAATATCTCTTATTTCCTAATATTATCATTGACTAAAGTTAGTATGTATAATTTATTAAGATAACATAATCAAATAAAGGTATTTTTATCAAGACACAAAAATGTTAAAGTCAGTACATTTCTCCATACTAAATGGGCATTCTCCTTTACACTAAATAAATCACTTACAAAATATTATAAGTTATAAAATAGACATAACCTGCTGCAGCACTGCTCAACAAAAAAGGTACGCACTCAGCATATGCCGCGGGCTCCCCCCCGGGGGTTGCCTGCCTTGTCGTGTCGCGGGTGTTAGTAACCGTGGACTGGTCACCCACGGTGAAGCTAAGAGGCAACTAGGGCCGGCCAGTTTGGGCCGTCGGTTGGCCTGAGGAGGGCACTCCCAGCGGGCTGAACCAGTTCGCTGCGGACGCGCGTGGAGGTGGGACCGCAGAAAGAAGAGGAGTGCCGGTATTACGGTGCGCCGTTCTCTCTATCTTCTGCGGCCGTGGAGGGATCGCAGAGAGAGAAGCGTGTTGGTATTACGGTGCGCCACTCCCCCTACCCCCTGCGAGCTGGCGGGGCCGTTCCGCCGAAACGGCACTGGTGGGGTCGCAGAAGAAGAGGCATGTCGGTATTTCGGTTGCGCCGGCCGCTTGCCCTTTCCTCTGCGGCCGAGGTGTGGTCGGTGGAAGAATCACAGACCTAATCCTTCCACCGGGTACCAGTTATCTGGTATCCATGGCCTCCTAGTAGCAGACTCGGGGGGAGTCTGCTACAGTACTGGTGGAGGCCGAGGAAGGAGCTTCGTGGAGCATCGTGGAGGGCTTTCGCGATGGAGCCGCTTGTGGGCGGCTGCCGCTGGCGAGGTCGCGGATGTGTGCGAAAGCGTTCCCGTAACCCCGTCACAAGGCTGCGAGAAGGAAGATGGGGGGTTTTTAGTGGGTATACCGTGGGTCTCATTAGCCTATACGGGAGTCCCACATAACCACTCGGGTACCCCCTGCGCCCGGGTGGTATGCGTAATGCATTTTCCCCTCCGGGAAAAAAAAGGGTAACCATGGCTACTGATTTTCAGTACGACTTTTGTTGTGTATATGAACATGGCTGTTGTAAACGGAGTAAAGTTTGCTGAGTTATGCCACCCTAATCAATGGCGCTAGTGTCCGCCAAATAGATATTCGAACATAGCTGTTGTAGACCGCACCGCAGCAGCACCACCCGTAATTTACGCGTTTCCACCCAAGAAACGTCAATTTAGTCTCTAAGATTTGTGAACAGGGTATATTTTTCTTTACAAAAAGTAATGATATCCCACCAAAAACATAAATGTAAAAAAGGAGAGCCAAGTTCAATACAAAAATTATGCTTGGCTGCGGGATTCGCCGCAAAAAGAATGGAGATCTAAATGAGTGCCAAGTTCTATGCAAAATCTAAATATGTATTTATAGGAACAAAATAACATTATGAAACAAGTATTAAACTCTATTTCTTTGCTTTATTGGATACCTATAAAAATTGCTATTATTTAAAAAAAGTGAGATCTTAAAGTAGGTTAGATTTGACTTGGCCACTTTTTATCAGACT